>OY540803.1:29777066-30377066 GCA_961205885.1 Ptychoptera albimana
TTTTTTTTTTCTTTCTATTTTCTAGAGACTTATCAGTAGAAAATATGCGTTATCTCAATCATGGACAAGCAATTTTAGATATTGCTACTCTTATATCGCATATCAAACAGGATCCTGAATTAGAGGATGCACCAGTAAGTGATCACATTTAAATTATTCCGTAATGTTGTTTCCATTCAAAACTTGTTTTTTTTTTTTTTAATTTCAGGTTGTTCTTGTTGGTCAATTATACGGTGCATCTATTGCATCTTGGTTCCGTAAACGTTTTCCACATTTAGTTGCTGGTGTCTGGGCATCAAGTCCTCGTGTTGAGGCCAGAGCTGATGTTCACGAGTATCTTATTCAAGTTATTGAAGATATTGAAATTTTTGGTGGTGAAGGTTGTCGTGAACGTATTGAAAGTGGTTTCCAAGAGATTGAAAATATTATTACCGATAGTGATAATGATGCATCGGAATTAACAGATATCTTCGGTCTTTGCCAAGATATCGATACTGAAGATCCATGGGATGTTGCCGCTTTTGCACATACAATTTCAATCGCTTTTGGATTATACGTTGATTATGGAGGGTAAATTTGTTTTTTTTTTTTATTGAATTTTAATGAATTAAATTTAAATGGCATACATACAAATTACAGTGAGCGTGCAATAGAAAACATGTGTTCCATGATTGAAGATGAAGACGAAGATAGTGATGTACAAGTAATTGCTAATTTTATCAATTATGCATTTAGTTTCCAAATCATTGAAAGCGAATGTTTAAATTTCAATTATGAATACATGAGCAACTTTTTACGTGAACAAGAGTGGGATGATATGGCTGCAGTCACCGGAGGTAAAGTTAAAATATTTTAAATAGAAAAAATGTTTATTCCTAAAATAAATTAAATTAATTAGCACATCAATGGACATACCAATTGTGTACTGAATTCGGATGGTTCCGTACATCAACTGAAAGTGATTCACCTTTTGGACACTTATTCCCGGTAGATATTTTCTTCGAAATGTGCGGTGATGTCTTTGGTGACTTGTGAGTTTTAAAATTTTTAATTTTTTATGTAATTTATCTCACTAATGAAAATCAAACCATTAAACATTTTAGCATCACAAGGGACTTCCTTGAGAACAACATCGACAGAATTAATGTAAACAATGGTGGTTCCAGTCCCAGAGTATCAAATGTTATCTACACAATCGGAAGCTTAGACCCATGGAGATCGGTAGCTGTCAACGAAGAAGTTGAAGGGTCCGATGTCTATGTTATTCCCGGTAAGAATTATTTATAAATAAACAAACCAAAAAAAAAAATTGAAATGAAAATTCTTTACAGGTGAAACCACTTCATCCGATCTTGAGTCAATTTCCGATGATGATTCATTAGAACTATTCCGCGTTAAAAGAGCGATTAGACGTACTATTTTAGAATGGGTAACACCTGATAGAGATGCAGTAGAAGAAAGATGGGTAACACAAAAACTTAACCATTACAATCTCCAAGATGACAGAACATGGGAACAAGTAATTGATTTTTTTTATACCTTAGTAATCCGTCTTTATATTAATGCAAAAAAAAATGTTTTTTTTTTAGAGATACATTGCTAACGGAAGATATTTCGATATTGGAGGTCCAATCTTTATATTTGTTGGTGGACAATGGCAACTCGATAGATTATGGTTAGAGCAAGGTTTATTATACGACATTGCAAGAGAAAGTAATGGATATTTGGTAGCAACAGAACACAGATACTATGGAGAGAGCAGACCTACTGAGTAAGCAATTTTAGCACTTTAGAGTTGTCCCTTCAATGTTATAAAATTATTTATTTATTTATAGGGATCTCTCTACACCAAATTTACGCTACCTAACTTATGACCAAGCAATTGGAGATTTAGCAAACATCATTTTCCAAATAATTCAAGATCGCGAATTCCGTACTTCCAAGGTAATAATATTTCATGATATGTAAGGCAAAAGATGAATTTTCAATTTAATTAAAATTTTTTTTAGATATTCCTTGTTTCAACTGGATACGGTGCATCTATCGCAACCTGGTTTGCATCACGCTACCCTCATTTAATTGAAGGTTTATGGTCATCTAGTGCACGTTTGGAAGCAAGATTTGATTTCTCCAACTATTTCGAATCAGTAGCTGAGGATATAGCTGAAGTTGGATCAGAGAATTGTCTCGAAAGAATTGTAGATGGTTTCGAAGATTTAGAAACTCTTATTCAAGGCAATCATCCAGACTTAGAAGGCTTGGATGAGTTATTCGACCTATGCCAAAATATCGATCCTGATGATCAATACTCAGTATCATCGTTCCTTCATGGTTTGGAATTATTATTTAGTATCTTTATTGAAGTTGGCGGGTAAGAACTAACTAATTCAAAAAAAACTATCTCGAATCACCTAATTGTAATTCTAAATTATTACAGGGAAGTGGCAATAAATGACATTTGTGAAATCATGGAGGATCCAAGATATCCAAATCCAATCAGACCATTAGCTAATTTCGTTCACTACATGTACCCAAGAGCAGAATGCATCAATATTAAATATGGTGCTTTAATCGATACTTATTTCGATACAGATTGGGAGGGACATGGCGCTATTTCCGGAGGTTAAAAAAATTATTTTTATAACAACACATTTATAAAGTGTGTCTAACACAAAAATATAATTATAGGTCGTCAATGGGTTTATCAACGTTGTACTGAATTTGCCTGGTTCAGAAGTTCACCACAATCTTTCACCGAAAGTGTGGCCCTTGAACATTTCGTAGCTGCTTGTCATCTTCTCTTTGGAGAATTGTAAGTAACGAAATTTTTAACTAACACTAATCGTATTCTTATAATTAATTAATTAAATATATTGCAGCTTCACAGAAGAAAACATTAACGATGCTGTTGACCGTGTTAATTTACTAAATGGTGGTGTTAATCCTAATGTGAGAAATGCTATTTTCACTAGTGGCGCATTAGATCCATGGAGAACCGTTGGTGTTACTGATGAAATTGAAGGATCCCATGTTTTTGTTATTCCAGGTAATTTTTAACAGATAATAATAAATCTCTATAAAAATCTGATACAACTTTTCGAATAATTAACAGGGGAATCTCAGTCAGCTGATCTATCCTCAATATCACCATATGATTCAGATGAACTTAGAGAAATTAAAGAGCAAATTTTTGATATTCTAGTGGAATGGGCAGCCGAAGAAATCGATCCAAGAAAAGTTTAATTAAAATTTATAAAAATTTAAATGTAAAATAAAATTAAAAATTTCAAATAAATAAATTTTAAAATCAATATTTATTTAACGAAGAAAAATTTTGTCTTCTTATTAAAAATATTTTTATGATTCGGAATTTGTGGAATTTTATATATAAGAAAACAAAAAATTCATTTGATTAATCAAATTTAATTTAATTCAATTTAATAAATTATAATTATATTTTTATAATGATTGCATAATCGGTTTTACCGTGATAAAAAAAAAAAGAAAAGAAAAATTAAAAACGTTTTATCGATATCTTCAAATTTTCTTCTTTACACTGATTACTTATCATTTGGAATATTTTCCATAATAAAATATTTATCAAATTAAATTCAATTTGGTTGTTGACAAAACTGGTAATTAATTAATTAATTCATTTTTTTTTGTTTTGTTTTGTTTTGTTTTTGTTATAAAAAGTTAATTCATTTATTGAATGTAATTTAATTTAATTATTTTATTACACAGAAGTGGATTTTGTGTTATCGTTAAAATGTTACGAAAGGTAATATTTTTGGTAATTACTTTAACAAGTGTCGCTGTTGCCGACAAGATAAATTTAAATGCATTTAGCCGAATGCATGAGGAGCTACCAATTCCAGAACAAGTGAGTAAGGCCGCCGAAATCAAATGGATTGAACAACGTGTAGATAATTTTGATTTGACCAATATGGACACATGGGATATGAGATATATGGAAAACTCAGAACATCATGTACCGGGTGGACCGATTTTTATTTACATTGGTGGCGAGTGGACTATTTCACCAGGTTGGATTCAAGGTGGACACACATATGATATAGCAAAAGAATTAAATGGTTACCTTTTCTACACTGAACACAGATATTACGGACAAAGTCATCCAACACCGTAAATACATTAAAATTAAAAAATGAATTTACGAACCAATTTCTAATCTCACGAATTTCTTTTAGGGATGCATCAACAGAAAATTTAAGATTTTTAACCGTCGACCAAGCATTAGCTGATTTAGCTTTTTTTATCTCGCACATAAGAAGTACAATTCCAGGATTAGAAAATTCCGAAGTTATTGTTGTTGGTGGTTCATATTCCGCAACAATGGCTACATGGATGCGTAAAAAATATCCACATTTAGTAGCTGGAGCTTGGGCATCTAGCGGTCCCCTACTAGCTCAAGTTGATTTTGTTGAATACAAGGAAGTTATGGGCGAATCATTTTATTACGTTGGCGGAAGAAATTGTCACGATAGATTACGCACGGCATTTGGACAAATGGAACTACTTATTGCAAACAATATGTCGAATGTTATAACTGATAAATTCAATTTCTGTGGACCTATCGATATGGAAAATCAATTGGATATCTGGGGTATGTTTTATCTACTATCAGACGAACTAGCGGGAGTCGTACAATATCATTGGTAAGTTACATAAATCAAAAAATAGAACACTTTTACTAATGCCAATTAAAAAAAATATATTTACAGGCCAGGTGACATAGAGTCTGCCTGTGATGCCTTCACTAATCCATCTGTAGATGCTGTAACCGCTTTAGCTAACTGGTTTAATAGCAGACATACCAATTGCGTGAACATGAACTATGACCATTTCATTGAAGTACACTCTAATGTAGCATGGACAAGTCCAGGAGTTTTAAGTGCCGGTAAAACTCCATCAAACAACTAAGAATCAATTTTCAAAAATTTAATATTCTCATTTTTAAAAAAAATAAAGGTCGCCAATGGATTTACCAAACGTGCGCTGAATTTGGTTGGTATCAAACATCAAATTCAGAAGATCAACCATTTGGTACAAGTTTCCCACTTGATTTATTCATACAAACATGTACAACACTCTACGGATCGCTGTTAGTTTTCTTTAATTAACCAGTTAGTTTCATTTTTAAGTTTTCTTTTTATTTCTTAAGTTTCAACGATGAATCAATTGAAAGTCACGCAATTCGTATTAATCAAAGATACGGAGGATTACAACCGGGCGTAACAAATGTTTATTTTACACAAGGACAATTAGATCCATGGCGACCGATGGGTATACAAGAGGATTTAAATGAAAGTTCACCAGCAGCAGTCATACCAAGTGATTTCCTTTATTTTTTTTTTTTCTTATTATAAAATAATTTATTACTGATTGATCAAAATTTTATTTCTAGTGCATTCCCATTGTGCTGATTTGTATTCGATAAGCCCTTACGATACACCAGCTATGTTAGCATCAAAATTACGTGTACGAGAACTAATTATCGAATGGCTATCATCATAAAATGTTAAAATTCTTAAACAATTTATTATACAAAATAAAAAATAAATTTATAAATCAATAAATTTGTATCAATTATAAAAATACAAAAATTGTTTTTGTTCTTTTAAAAATATCTAAAAATAATTTAAGTACCTAAGAGATAGATAAGAAAAACCAATAAAATCTTAGATTATAATAATCTTACCAATGTACTTCGTTTATTAACATCATCATCATAATAATAATTAAATAATAAAAAGATAAATTCATTTGGGTTTTACACAACACGGATGATAACGTGATAAGACAATAATTTTTCGTATTTAATTATTTTAAAAAATTAATTTTTTCAATTATCATTTTTACGTAATTAATTAAACCGCAAAGGTACAAAAAAAAAACAATTTTTTTTTTCAAATTTTTTTCATTTTATTCAATTAAAAACTGTTTTGTGATTTTTATAATAAATTTTTGTTTTTTAATCAAAGATGTTACAGAAATTAACAGTATTAGCAATATTTTGCTTTATATTTAGTGTTAATGGATTAAATAAAATTCCAATAAATGCATTAAATAAAATGCATAAGGAACCACCAGTACCAGAACAAACTAGTACTAGGGCCGTACAAACAAATTGGATTGAGCAGAGATTAGATCATTTTGATTTAACAAATATGGAAACATGGAATATGAGATATTTATCAAATGATGAACATTTACAACCGGGTGGACCGATTTTTATTTATATAGGCGGTGAGTGGACGGTTTCACCTGGTTGGTTACAAGGTGGCCATCCCTATGATATGACTAAAGAATTACATGGAATAATTTTCTACACTGAACACAGATATTATGGGCAAAGTCATCCAACACCGTAAATACATTAAAATTAGAAAGACAAAAAAAAATTAATTTAATTAATTTTTTTTTTTTTTTTTTTACAGTAATGTTACCACCGATAACCTAAGATATTTAACTATTGATCAAGCATTAGCTGATTTAGCTATTTTTATTACACATATCAAGGCCACAATACCAGAAGTTGAAAATTCAGGAGTGAGTATCCCTTGTTTGTTAGAAAAATATTTTTTTTTTTTTTACGTTTCTCTTCTGAATAAAAGGTAATTTTGGTTGGTGCTTCATATTCAGCAACAATGGCAACATGGTTCCGTCAAAAATATCCACATTTAATTGAGGGAGCTTGGGCATCAAGTGGACCACTTATGGCAAAAGTTGATTTTATAGGTATTTCAAGAAAAATTTTACGAAAAAAAAAAAAAAATCCTTTTGCATCAAAATTTTAATTACAGAATACAAGGAAGTAGTTGGCGAATCTATAAATTATATTGGTGGATACAATTGTTATAATAGATTAGAGGGTGCATTTGCTTATATGGAAGAATTAGTAGCAAATGATCAGGGTGATGTTTTAATCGAAGCATTAAATATGTGCGAACCATTTGATTTTGATAACGAATTAGATGTTATGAACTTTTTCAGTGGATTATCAAATCAATTGTCCGGAATTGTACAATATCATTGGTGAGTAAAATTAATATCCATTCAAATTACGTAATAAAAACAACAATAAAAAAAACCAAAGGTTTGGCGACATTGAGGAATTATGCGAAGACCTTTATGATAATACTGTTGATGATTTCACTGCATTTGCTAACTGGATGAATACATTATACGGCATGTATGACTGTATCGATTTTAGTTATGACGGTTTCATTGAATACTTTTCCGATGTTTCCTGGGAGAGTTACGGTGCCTTAAGTGCAGGTAAAATAATTTTTAAAAAAGCAATGATTTTGGAATTTTAATTATTTAAATGCAATAACAGGTAGACAATGGATTTATCAAACATGCGCTGAATTTGGTTGGTATCAAACCTCAGGATCAGAAGATCAACCCTTCGGATCAAGTTTTCCCGTTGAATTATATATTGAAACGTGTGGCGATCTTTACGATAACATGTAATTAATTATAACGAAAAATTAAAACAAAAATTTATTATCTATTGGTATCATCTTTCTTTACAGATTCAATGCAACTAATATGGATAATAATGTTCTTAGAGTTAATCAAATGTACGGCGCATTAAATCCAGCTGTAACAAATGTTTACTTTACACAAGGACAATTAGATCCATGGCGACCAATGGGAATACAAGAGGATTTAAATGAAAGATCACCAGCTAAAGTTATTCCATGTAAGCCTACCTAGAAAAGCCTTTGTTTCCATTTTTCTACATATTTTTATTTTATTTCTAGTGCATTCACATTGTGCCGATTTGTATTCAATCAGTCCTTACGATACACCAGCCATGTTAGCATCAAAATTACGAATCAGAGACTTAGTTATTGAGTGGTTAGGATTATAAATAATAATCAAAAAAAATAATGTACATTATCTATTCCGACAAAAGAAGTTAATTCAAATAAATGAATAATAATAAAAAAAAAATTATTTCTTTTATTTATTAATTAAAATAACGTAACAACAAAAATTAATTTTATCAAATAGCGGATTATTACTAATTATAATATTCCGATAAAATCAATCAAACTATGTTGAAATTCAATTATTGATAAACAAAACAATTATTCAATTAATTTTTTTTTTTTCATTATTGCGTTATAATAAGACAATTGATTACACTTGTGAATTATTTTTAATTATTAATTACATAAGATTAATCAATAGAATTATCAAGTGGAATTTTCTTATCTAAATTAAAATAACAACAACAAAAAACAATTTAATAACTTCCAAAGCAGCTGACAGATAAACAATTAAAAAAAAAAAAAAAAAGAAAAACTCAAGGAGAAGACGTTTTATTATGACAAAAAAATTGATTAATCATTTTAGATATCCGTTAAACGTCGTTAAAGGAAATTAATGAATTCGTTTTTAATAACAAATAAATAAATAAATAGAGAAACACAACCTGTTCTACACACCTTTCAACACACCATTAACCCTAACGTTTCAACCCTTTATTATATATTTATAAAAGGGTTGAAAAAAATGTTAATATAATGATTAAACAATTATTAAAATATCAAATATTTGGTAACATCTGTCTCGCCTAGTTTATGTCTATTTTAATAATTATTATATAAACACCTGATACTACTTTTAAAAAGGTTCTTTAAAAAAAAAAAAAAAAAAACTAATAAATAAATGATTGACTTACCGTATCAGCAGCAGTCAAATTGATTCCCAAACCACCAGCGCGTGTTGATAGAAGAAAAACAAAAATATCAGCACGTGTTTGGAAATCAGCTACCATATCACGTCTTGCTGATATTTTACTAGAACCATCCAATCTCATATAACGATATTTTCGATGCCACATATATTCCTTTTTTAATAATAATAATAATAATAATAATAAAAATTAATTAAATTACATTCTAATTGCAAACAATCAACGAAAAAAAATCTTACTTCTAATAAATCAATCATTTTGGTCATCTGAGAGTAAATTAAAACTCTATGTCCGTGCGCTTTTAAACGTGTTAATAATCCATCTAGCACAGATAATTTTCCAGCATCCGAAACTAATGTTTGTTTATCTGAAAGAAATATTACGTAATGAAAACTCTTATATTAACGAAGCAAATAATTTTAATTTACCAGGAACAGCAATATTAGACCATCCAGCAATAGGTCTTGCATAATCCAAACCTGAATTTACTAAATTTAATCCATTTTTATTTTCACACTGATTATGCCGTATTAATGCCCATTGGGCTGCTCTATTTTCACAACTTTTTAATAAAAAAAAAACAAAAATTAATTTTAAAATAAGATTCAAAAATAATTTCTGAACTTACTAATAATATTTTCCTGATGTTTGAACCTTTGGTACATGACCGTATACAAATGATGGCATATCTGTTGGACAAATACGTCGTATAGATTTCTTTTGTCGATGCATTATTTCAGGTAGCAACGTATATGTGGAATGTGTTGGTTTAACTATGGTACCCGGTACCGGACTTATTGATGAAATTTTTGTATGAGACTGTCCTATTGATCCCGGTGATTTTAATGGTGATTTAACATGACCACCGCTTGGTGATCTTAATGGTGATTTTGCAAAAATTGTACTACCAGTAGGTGACTTCATTGGTGATTTTGCTATCTAAAAATATTACTTTTGTTTTAAATTACGTAAAAAGAAAAATAATTTTTTAAAAAATTTACTTTAATATGAACGTCATCATCTAATTTCTCCTCTTTTATTTCCGCTTTAATATTTAAATCATCACGAAATATATTAAAATTTGTTTTATTTTTACTACGTATAATTCGATGTTCCATCGATTCTGGCATAAAACATATTTTATTTTCGATGTGCGAATAAATACTACTTTCAGCAGTTACCTAATTAAAAAATTAAATTTTATTATAGAATAAATAAATAAGTCAATTTTTTATTGGATAATTACCATTGATGTAAATATGAAATTTTTCAAAATACTTTCATATGTAAAAAATAATTTATTTAATTTATTCTCATATGTTGGTGCCAATAATATTGAATTTAAAATTATTTTCTTTTTATCATTATTATTAGACCAAAATGATATTTGATTTAATAATTTTAAATGTTCATAATTTTTATAACAATCTTTTAAACTGTAAATTTAATGGGGAAATTTTGTTTAATTAATATTTTTTGTAATAAATATTTTTATAAATATAAATTTCCTTACAAATAAATAATTCCTGCGAGTGCTAAATTCTCAACATCAGACGAACTTAGGCCAGTAAAGCGTGTAAATGAAAATGTACTAGATAAATTTAAATCAATATATGTTGGATAATTAGGCAGTTTATCTTCATTCGTTATTGGATTTAATGATCTATGGACATTTTCTGATTTGAATATACTAAATTTATTATAAAGTAAATGCCGTTTACTAGGGAATGATCTATATAATAGCCCATCATCAAATACTAAACGTGGCATTATATATTCTAGGCATTTCATGGAAAATGGACTTTTTGCATCACGTCTTTCAAACAATTCAGGATGATTACATACCTAATCAATACAATTAATTAACAAATTAAAAATTCAATTAAATATTATTTTATTTTATTTAAACTACCTTTCGGAACTGCATCACTAAATTCATTAAATTTGATGTAAAATTTTTATCAACAATATGACCATCACCACCAACACCAGAGATTTGTAATAAATCCTCAATACGTATTTTTTTCTTTAATGCCATATATAATAATTTTTGCCTAGTTGTTAATGGACAATAAACCATTATTTCAATTTTGTCCGATAATTCATTCTCAACATCTTTCTTGATACGACGCAACATAAATGGTTTCAATATCATATGAAGACGCGATATTTGTTCTAAAAAAGAGATTTATATTTAAAATAATTTATCATTTAAAAAATATTCTAGTGACATACTTTCATCAATTCCTGTTTTATTCTCTGCATGACTTTCGATATCTTTGGAGAACCACTCATTAAACTCATCATGCGAATCAAATAGTGTCGGCATAATAAAATGCAACAATGCCCATAATTCTGCCATACTATTTTGGATAGGAGTGCCACTAAGCAATAATCTATTTCGACAATTAAAGCCAAGTAACAATTTCCATCGAACAGATGATGAACTCTTGATTGCTTGAGCCTCATCCAAAATCATATATTGCCATTTGATTCTGTTAAAATACTTATAATCAGACACAACCAGTTGATAACTTGTTATCACAACATGAAAACTAGCATCCTTTGTATGTAAATCCTTTTGTTCCCAAAATTGTCGTAAAATTTTTCTTTCATTAGGTGAACCCCAATATGGTACCTAAAAAAAATTATTTTATTACGAAAAATTTTAATTTATTTCTAAATAAAAACTTACGACATTGAAATCTGGAATAAACCGTTGCATCTCTTGTTGCCAATTGTGCAGCGTAGATGCTGGTGAAATAATTAAAAATGGTCCCCATACACCGTAACGTTCTGCTATATGACATAAAAATGCAATTGATTGTACTGTTTTGCCTAAACCCATTTCATCTGCTAAAATTCCACTAATGCCTTGATCATATAAATTTGCCAGCCAAGTCATTCCTTTCAATTGATAACCTTTTAGTGTTCCTTTAAAAATATCTGGTTGTGGATACTCAACAAAACCAGGGTGATCTATTGACATTGATAATCGTTCTGCTTGTGCCATCATATCAAATTGTTTTGTACGTGCTGTATCTGTATTAAATGCTTCACTTGCATTCTTTTGTGCTTTTAGTTTCATTGCTTCACTATCATAATCATCAATTGCTGCTAAACGAGGAATCATTTCTTCATCCAATTGATTTAATATTTTTAATTGTTCTTCTTCGGTACCATGTCCCAATTTTTTAGACATAAAATGGGCATACAGTTCCGTTTGGGTTATTAAAAAATTTAATTTTCTTTGTTGTCGTTTTGCTTCAATTAATTCAACATCCATCTGCAAGATTAATTAATTTATTAAATTCAAATAAAAAATATTCTTTAAGCAACAAACCTTTCTCTGTTCTTCAGCTTCTTTTTCCATACGTCGCCTAGTTTCACGTTCAACTCTATCATAACGTTTCCAATATCCTTGCATCTCACGCGTTAACCGTTTTGCACGCCACACTGTTTCCTTCATATTTTTTTGGGATTGCATAGCTTTTTGCCGGGATATCTATCGAAAATATATTTATTTTTTAATCCATCATCTAAAAAAAACCTGCCCTGAGAATTCAACTAACTTTTAAACAAAATGATGCAACACGTTTGCAGCTGGTTAACATTTCCTTATGATTATTGACTTTAGCTCGTTGAATTTTTCCTAATTCCTTTTTCGCCATTAATTGCCAAACCTTTTTCCTACGTGCTGCCATTACTTCCGGTGTTTTAGCTTGAGCTCCTTTTTTTCTTTGCCTAGATGCATTCGAATATTATTGAAATACAGTTTAAAACTTAAAAATTGTGATAGAATACCTTCCGTTCGATTTAGTTGGTAGTGCATTGGGACTTTGCGGTTTCGATTCTGACCCATCTTCATTCTCTTCCTTAATCTTCAGAAGTTGTTCATCCCAATCAATTTCATTCAACTCACCATCTTGGTCATCTGGTTCCTTTTTCAGTGATTGTTGCATGTTTGAACTTGATTTCTTACTTCTACTCGATTTTGATGTATCCGATTTCCTTTCACGTTCCCTTTTCTTTCTTCTTAAGCCAATAATTGAACGTTGATGTTCCATAAAAGCATCAAAATTAGATAATAAACCAGTACCATAATACGCATATTGAGCATTCTGCTATGATTAACATAAATCATTATTAAAAATTAATTTTAAAATTAAATTTCACTTTTATATTATTACATTAGAATCCTTATAATATTTTTTCCTCAACTTAAATTCACGCTGATGGATTCTAAGCATATCTTGTATATAATCATCTTCATTAGAATACTCGGTATCTGAATCTGAGTCCGTTAGTAGTATATCTTTTAACCATTCTCGATCGGAATCAAGTTGAGTAAAGTTAAATACATGTAATTTATCAGCTTGACGAACTAAAATTAATTATTTATTAAATAAAGAGCTAATCAATATTTTATTAAATTTGTGAATACCTTTCTTTGACGAAATAACGCCATTTAAGACCTTATCATCGGTATTCAAAGAATCAGAATTAACATCCGAATCACTATCATCACTGCTTGTTAAAGGGCGGGATAACATTCCTTGTGCATAATTCATAAAAGACGTCATATCTAAACTGGCTTCTAACCGTTGTATATGCAATGGCTTTGCCAAATGTTGTCCTTGTTGCAGCCCCATTGATAACTTTGTATCATTCATTATTAATCTTAAATAATTAAATTAAAATAAATACGAGGTTATGTTTATATTTTAAATTTACACAAATTCTCTATACACAAGGCATAAATTGATATAAATGAAACAATATTTAATTATATTAATTAATTATATACCTTTATTATATATTAACTTACATATAAAAAAAATTAAACTTTAATTATTTTTTTATATTTTAATTAATACTTTTATATCATATCTTAATCTTAAATACAATATTTATCAATTTTTTTTCCTCCAATATATATTTATATATTTTTTTAATTTCTTATTTTTATTTTATTTTTCCAATTATATTTTATACTGTCTGAAAATTATAAATAAATAAAACAACACCCATTTAGTGTTGTCGATTGTTTGCACACGATGTCAATTTATAATTCGACATTGTGGCTAGAAAACTTTTTATAAGAAAATTGATAATTAAATAAAAAATTTTATTCAGCCATTGTTTTTTTTTTATTATTATTATTTTTCATACAATAACATAACCTATATAAACAATTAACATTTTATTTATTTAACTTTATTTTAATTATGTAAATGTTATAAATATAAAAACTTTATCCAATTTTAGTATGGATTTAATTTATTGTTTAATGAAAATTTCAATTTTAATAGGATTTATGATACATTTTACACTTTGTTTACATACAATAATTTAAATGTCAAAAATTTAAATAGAATTGCAGTAGCAGAATTAAAGAGATAAATGCATTGTAAGCAAGGCTTTCTGTTAGCAACCACAAAAAATTACGTTTAAAAAAGGACAAAGCCTAATATACTTGTATCGGTTATAAAAGCTGCTCAGAAGGACTTTGCAAAATAAAATAAAACAGAAATAACATTTTTACTAAGGCATTTATTTATTATAAAATATATATATTTATACAAAATAAAACTTAACGTAAATGTTAAAAAATAAAGAAATTTCATAACATGAAAAGTTAATTAAATACTTTTAAAAAATAAATTATTCTACTAAAAAAAAAAAAAAGTTTAACGTATCAAAGGCATAAATTAGCGTAGGAAATAAAAATAATAAATAAATACATTAAGGTGATGAATTAGAACTTTCGTTGGATGTCGACTGCTTATATTTATCTATGTTTAATTTTAAATTTGGAACCTTTAGTGAATCAGTTTTCTTTTCCAAACTATTACTATTGCTTGGTTCTGATGAACTAAAACGAACCGATGAAATTCGACTAACACCAGAAAATAAACCACTTGATGCATTTCGTTTTTCATCTTGGGATGTGGATGCCGATTTTGTAAAAACAGGCGTTGATGTTCGTAGCTGTCCATTTTTGGTGCCAGTATTCAATGGAGTCGCATTTAATGATGTGTGCATAAATGAACGTAAAAATTGACTCATAAGTGATGATGAATCATCATTTGTTGATGTTTGAACATCTGTATTAGTTCGTCGCATTAATTCTCTAGCAAGAAATTCTTTTAAATTTAATGGTTTGGTTTCAGAAAGACTTTCGTCACTTCCACTGTCTTCATTCTCTGCTTTTTCTTTTACTTTCAGCGCTTCCCGTGCTATATTGGAATCTAACAATGATTTTACTGCTGCATTATCCTTTAAATCATTATTTGACTTCTTTTTCGGTGATTTTCTTTTCGGTATATTATGTTGTGTTGATGAATCACTGGTACTTGAGATTGTATGAGATTCTTGTATTTTCTTCATCATTGTTGCTGCCCAATTTAAACCCATGTTGGAAAGCTCCTGTTCTAATTGTTTACCAGAATCTGAACTTTTTTGTAAAATATCGAATCCAGACATATCGTTATTTTTGGTAGAATTCTTCTTCGGCGATCGTGCCACAATTTGTGGTTTATTTTTAGTAGGAGTATGCTGACTTTTGGATTTTTCTTCCGGTTTTTTCTGCGGTGTTCTGAGCCCGGTTCGTTGTTCAGACTGTTTCTTTCTTGGAGAGTTTGGAATCTTTTTATTATCAGTTTCATTTTCCGGGGTAATATTATCTTTCATTAATATTCTATTCAAAGCTTCTGACACTCGTCCAGATCGGTTTGAACTATTTACTTCGTTGTGGAATGATTCTTGTAATATATTTCTACGTTTTAATTCAGCAACCACATCTGGTAAACTTGAATTCGATGAGGAATTTTTCGAATCAATATCCAGTTTATCTTCATCTATAGAATTTATACATTGACTATCTACGTGATCAGTTATGCCTTGAGCTTGATTATATTCACGTCGGGTAGGAAATCGTCTATACTCTAATTCCGCAATTTCTTCTTCCAATAATTTTTCAACAATAATTTTATTCGATAGATCTGTGTTTATTGTATATTGAGATTTGTCCAACTTCTGTTGCTTCACATATTCTTCATATGACAAAAACTTCTCATGAGACAGCACTTCACTTTTATTCGTTATTTCCAAACTATAGTTTCTTTCGCTACCGTTTGTCTGAGTTGTCTTATTATTGTCTTGTCCAAAACTTTGATCATCTGGGAAAATAGAAGTATTCATTTTTGATGGTGCTGGAGTGTCAACTTCTATTATTGTTGATAATTCATGTATCGGTGCTTGATCCATAATTGGACTGTATCGTGTAGACACTGGTTTCTGTCGTTTCTGCATGTGTATGTCTTTATACGATTGAACATTTACATTTCCCATATTACTAGTGATTTCTCCTACATATTTTCGAGATGCAAAAATATCATTTGGGGATATTGATAAGACATCGTCACTCCTCTCTTTAATCATGTTATTTTCATTATTTTCTTCATTTAAGCGTCGTGAGTAAAATACTTTTGGTATATCCTTCAGTAATGGTTCATATTCTCTTGTTCCATCTTGACGCACTTCTGGACTATCACGCATTTCAGTTGCAGTTAACGGTCTTGATATAGATATACCACTGTCTTTACTTAAACCAATATGTCGGTTACCTTCCAGTCTATTTACTCCAACTGCATCATGTATTAATTCATCTCTGTTATTAAGCTCAATTCGGCTGGTATCGCCACTATGTACACTTCCAACATTCCGTTGTACAAAATCCATATATTCTGTAGATTGTTCAATTTGATCACTACCTGAAAAATTACTCGACTCTAATAGACGATGTTTTTCCTGCCGAACTTTCTCAATCATTGCAGCTAAATCTTGAATCCTTTGATTGCATGTTTCAGTCATTTTATTATATTTTTGAGCAATTTCATCATCTATTTCGTCAGCCAATGTTATTATATTTTTCGCCGCATCTTTTATCTGAATATTTTTTTGCAATGGATCTGCTTCCACATTATTACTGCTGCTACTTGATTCCTTTTCCACTGTTACTATATTTGACTTTTTCCAATTTTTCAACACTGGTTTTAATTTCTTCTCAATTTTTTTCATTTCCTCATTCTTTTTTCTCAATTTCGCTGCTTCCATTTCTTTTTCCTTCTTCTTTAGCATAATCATCCAAATTTTTTCAATTTCTTTCATTTTTTCCTCATACGAGTCGGAAACATTTTGTTCTTTAAGGGACTCCTCTAAATCGCTTAAAAAATTATAATTTTCATCGATAAACTTTTTTAACCTTTCCATGCGATTGTCAGTTGAAGAATCCATAGATATATTTCCTGTTACATTTATAACAGATTCGCTTGGTGTTGAAACATCGGTTGATGTACTTACACCCAATTGATCAATAGACTGTCGTGACATACCGAGAAGTCTGGTTATATAATGCACCAATGATGGATTCAAATTTTTATTTCCCGGAACGTTTATTTGACCAGCTCTTATTTGATTCATTTCACCCCATTTAATAAACTTGCCATCGTTTTCCATTTTTTGTTTGAATAAAAATTGCGATAATGTGGTTTTAAGCTTATCTGGAGGACTTCGATATTGTGTTGATGCTGATGTCATAGACATTTCTGAAGTACTTTTAGCTGTAGGTGGAGGAGCATTAAGCAATGTTGAAGCACAATGTGGTATTTTAAGAATCTCAGCAGTACTTTTTAATAATTTATTTTTCATTACTTCAATACTTTCTGATTTATCAGAACAAGTTTTACGCTTAGGTGTTTTCGGAAAGCATTTTCCTGGTGATTTGGAAATTTTCTCTAAAGTTTTTTTATGTAAGCAACGTCTCTTAGGACTTTTACATGTTTTTCTCCGCAATTTATCATTCACTTTAATTATGATTTTAATTGGACCATTGTTCACATTATCTTGATCATTAGATGTGCATGATTCCTCAATTACTTCAACTTGATTTTGTGATCCATTATCCGTTTCTATTTCTATATTTCTAGTAGTTTTTAATTGGTTTACATTAATTCGTTTAATATGATTCTCAATCTCATCTAATTTTTTCTGCTTCTTTTCACTTTCATACAGCTGAAGCATTTTTTTATCAATCTGCTGCTCTTTTTCTTTTAATAATTTTTCACGTTTCTCTAATGCAATTAAATCATTTTTTAATTTCAACTCTTTTTCATTAGCTTTCGTTTCATTTTTATTATTCCTTTTTGGATCTAACATCACAATTAAATCCTTTTCTCTGTCTATATTTTTAAGAGACTCCAGCACTTTGCTTACACTTTTAGCAGGAACAGATTCATTATTTTTTAATTCATGTAACAACAATGATTTTTGTTTATTGATCCGTATTAGTAAATCTCTTAATTTATTTATATTATTATTATCATTTAATGGACTTGTGCTTTGTAATTTATTTATTTGTTGTGAGATTTCAGCAGACTGATTATTCACATAACCTAATAATATTGATGCACAGCTATCTGAAGAGTTTATAATTTCCTCGTGAGTATCATCTATTTGTCCCATGTCAGCAGCAACATTTAATTCAGCACTTACTTTACTATTCAATCGAGAACCAGAATAGTTTGGTATTTCCTCGCGAATTTCTGGTGTTGTTATAATTACGGGCTGATGTCCAATCTTTTTAAATGCTTCATTCAATTTTTTTTGCCTCTCATTTGCCATTTTTCGCGTAATCTCATCAATATTTTTATAATTCATCTAAAAGTAAATAAATATGTTTTAATAATTTTCATTCATTTATTAATTATTTTAGAATTACTAACAATATTCTTTGTGAGATTTTCTTTTTTTGCCAGATCATCTAGTTGACTTGTTAGTAAGTCATACTCTTTTCTCATCTCTACTTTTTCCAACGCTTTTATTGAACGGATTGATTCCCTCTTTCTAAAATTAATTTTAAAAAAAGATATATTTATTTCAGTTTACAATAAAGATAGAAAACAAACCTTAAATCCTCCATATGTTGGCTACGTAATTTTTGTGCTTCAATAAATATTTCCGCTTCTTCCATTGCATTTTTTGCATCATTTATACTCTCATTCCGTGTTACAAAACTCTCCGGAGCAACATATTCTTTAGT
This sequence comes from Ptychoptera albimana, assembly GCA_961205885.1. Taxonomy (NCBI): domain Eukaryota; kingdom Metazoa; phylum Arthropoda; class Insecta; order Diptera; family Ptychopteridae; genus Ptychoptera; species Ptychoptera albimana. The sequence goes on from OY540803.1 coordinate 29,795,903, forward strand.
AAATCTATTCTCATGATCATAATATTGTACTTTGCTTTCTGATTTATTTGTATCCGTCTTTCCAGATTCATTTTTACTTGAATGTGAATAACGATCTACAGACGACAGCTTTTTATTACTACTATCATTAAATGAATTTGTTGTTTTGGTTGATGATACAAATGGTGGTTTTTTAACTATTAAACGTGTATTAACTTTTGATTGTTGTTCATTTGGATTAATGTTTTCAATTTGTGACTTTATCGTATGTTTGTGGTATTGATTTTGGGATTGTTTATTACTTTCAATATTTTTACTATTATCTATTACATTTTTCTTATTATTATTACTATTACTACTTATTAACGTGTCTTTAATTACTTTAGGAACGTCACTTTTTTTAGGTGATGACATTTTAATAACAGTCTTTTTTGGACTTTTTATAACTTCGTCAATTTCAACTTTTTTTTTACTATCAATAATTGGTTTTTCTAAATTAATTTTATTGTCATTATATTGTTTGTTATCAGCACTATTATCTACATTATCACTAGTTTCACGAGAAACCTTACGAGATCGTCGTTGCAACAAATCGGACACTTGTGTAAATGGTTTAATAGACGCGGCCTGTATAACTGGACTATGTAATGATTCTGGTGATGTACTTTTAGCTCTATAATCGTTCGGATTATACACTTTTTTTGTCACAAGAGGTTGAATTAGTTTTTTTGGTGATGTTTTATCAATTTTACCTTTGATTATAAAGACATCCTCCTCGTCACTAGTTATTGTAAAATTATCCAAATACGAATCGGAGTCATCTGATTTTTCTAACTCTTTTGTTAGTTTTTGAAATGGTCCTCTTGATTTCAATACACTAATTTCTGTATCCGAACTTGTATCGACAACATGTTCTATTTCCACATCGGGATACATGTGTTTATTAATTACTGTTTTTTCAATTCGACTGGGAGATGTCTGCTTAACTAATGTTTTAACTTTACTTATAGTTTTTTTAGCAGCAGGACTTTTATTTCTTTTATTTTCAAAATTTCCATGATCTTTAGGAATTTTATTTTTAAATTCCTTTGCTATAAAAGATTTTTTAGGTAAATTAATATGTTCTCGTTTTCTTAAATTAGCAGCAGCTTCACGTCCTCTTTGTGCAGCAATTAAATCATTTTTTACTTTATTTGCTTCGCGGATTGCAGTAATATTTTCTTCATTTAAAGCAGCTGTATGTGCATCACCTACACTTGAAATTGCAGCTGAATATGCATCTTGTGCTTTTTCTAATTTTCCTTTTTGCCATTGTTTTAATTCTTTTGTTCGAGTATCCTCGTATTTGTTTTGTTGCCTTTTTCGTTCTTCATTTACACGATTCCGAATTTGTGATGCAAATTCTTTTGACTGTTCCCGTACCTGAAAATAATTTAATTCATTTTATTCTTCTGTCATCAAGTAATTATTATTATTTAAAATACCTGTTCTAACCGCAATTTCTTACGTTGCTCACTTTCAATTTTCTTCGCTAATTCTGGATTAAATAATAAATGTTTTTCATTAATCACACTTGCGGGTTTACCATGAACAGTAATATTTATGGACATTATATAATTTTATCAATCATTATTTCTCGTTTAAAACTTTAGATACGTTTATTTTTAGCAACGTCAACTTTTTTTGTTTGGATTATTTCAAAACCATAACAAATGTAACCACTGCTGCCAACCATTTGTTCTTTGCGCATCATTTTTTTTTTCTTTGTAACTATGAAGTTTATATCATTTGACTATTTGAATCCCACTAATTAATTAACTGTTTCGCGCTAACTTGATTTGTATAATAATAAATAATCCAATTGCTGTAACATTTTTAATAAACAAAATGATTATTGTATAAATAAAGTTAATTGTTAATAGTATATTAAATAAAAGTTAAATATTTTTTCATAATAGCAAAAACTGGGTTTAGATAGTAATGTAAATTAAATTAAAGTACATAATTATTGAATTGCACAAAATAACCTCAAATATTTAAAAATGTCAAAAAATACCACAAAGAAACTAATTTCTAAGCAGATATCAATGAAGTCGTTTTTATCTAATAGCCAAACAAATGACACCTGCTTATTGGAAAATAAAGGTAATCATAAAAGAGAGACATGTTAATTTTGAATAAATATAATTAAATATTATAGATCCTGAGCCCAAAAAGACAATGTCAAAATTTACATTCAAGACATCAGCTGCAAATGACAAAACCAATGTAGATAATTATAACAAATAATTCCTGCTAAAATGCATTTATTAATTTATTTATTTAATTTCATGAGAAGTCTGAAAAACCAACAAACATCATTGACCTCTCTAGTGATGATGACTGTGATGTATTTTCAACAAACAAAAAAAGTCAAGAAAGAAAAGATGAAGATAATATTAAGACAAAACCAATAGCACAAAATTCTTGTAATATCGATGATTTAATGGTTAAATACGGAATAAAGAATAATTCACAGAAAGAACAAATGAGTCCAATACCAGAAACTTCAGCATCATCTAAATCAGATATCAATTCACAAAATTTAGAAGATAGTTTGGAGAAAGTATCAATTTCTAAAACTAACAAAGAAGCAGATTGTTCTACGACAAAAATTGAAGATACAAGTAAAAATGAAACTTTATTATCTAATGAGTCAATGAATAAAAGTATCGGTAAGTTTAAATATAAACAACCAAAAGCTCATTTATTGAGTAAGGATACTGCAAAAATTAATACGGAATACGATGTCTTCGAAACAATTACGAAGGAACAGCCAAAAACTAACCCATTTATAAAAGATACAATAATAAAAATAAATAAGCCGGAAAAGGATAATTTTAATGAACAAAACAAAAAACTTGTATCAAAAGAGAAAATAAAGGATAAAGTGGAAAAAAAAGTTGAAGAAAATAGTATAAATGATTTTGATTATGATTTACAGGATTCTAGTATTGAATCATCCTGTAATAATAAACCTAATAATAGTGTAAATATATTTATTAATTATTATTAAATATTATTATATATTAATTAAATAAAAATTTATTTTATAGATAACTGAAAATACTTGCAAAGATAAATTAAAAGTTTTCAATAAAGTTTATTTTGAATTATTAGAAAAATCTTGTTCACTAGTTGACCAAATCCCAAATAATCTCTTCAAAAGTATTCCTAATTTTAATTATGAAATTTTTCAAAAGTTAAAAACATTACGTGAAAAAATGAAAACAAAAATTGAAACGAATGAAATGAATTTACAACAAATCCGAAATGGTACTTCACCCATAAAAGTAAAAAAGAATAAATACAAAATAGTATCTAGCACAGATTTAAGTTTTGAGAATGTTGATAAACAAGAAAGTAAAAAACCAAATATAGTTACATTGGATATGTATAATGATGACGATATTTTCAATGATAGTGTTGGTAAAGAGGAAGAATTCGCAAAACCAGTTACAATAAGCAAATCAATAACAAAAGTTAGCAATGATAATCTTAATACGAGTAAAAGTAAATTTCAATTAAAATCGGTGAAATCAAAGGTTATAGAAGAAATTCCTAAGAAAATTGTTATAGAAAATCATTTAGAAGACTCAGAAGTTGAGGATGACATTGATAAATTAATGGAAAACATCCATGAATCAAATTTAATTGATAATGGAAAATTTTCTTTGTATAATGAATTAAATTTAAAAACAATAAGCAGTATTAACTTAATTACGCCAACAACATCCAACAGAAATTCTATATCAAATTCATTTAATCATAGCACAGTAAATCAATTAGATGATTCTAATTTTGAATTGGATAATGATGGTTGGCAGGTATACAATCCTGATATTTATAAAAGCAATAATAATAATAGTTTTAAACCAATTGAGCAAACAAGATCTACTCATAATATAAGTATTCAAAGTGATTCAAGTGTCGTAATGAAGCAAAATTATAAACATGATGCCATGGGTAGTTTTCATTCGAATGTTCGCAACGATGGTGTAACAGGTTAATTGATTAAATATTTCTCAATTTGTTATTTAATTGAAATGCTTAAAAATCGGTTTTGTTTTAGGTGAATTTGATGGTTTTAATTATCCTCATTCTGATTCGTGTCAAAATGCATTTAGTTACTTTTTTGGTTTAAAAACTTTTCGTCCAAATCAATTACAAGTTATAAATGCAACAATTCTTGGCCATGATTGTTTTGTATTAATGCCAACTGGTGGTGGTAAATCTTTATGCTATCAATTACCATCGGTATTATCAGAAGGTGTAACAATTGTTATTAGTCCGTTAAAATCATTAATATTTGATCAAGTGAATAAAATGGCATCCCTTGATGTAAGTTAATGATTTATATTTTATTCTTTGATAATTTAGTTTTTAAATAGTAAATTTAATTATAGATAAAAACAGCACATTTATCTGGGGACGTTAGTTATGAAGAATCGTCCCAAATTTATAGAGATTTAGAATGTAAACCGCCAACATTAAAGTTATTATATGTGACGCCAGAGAAAATATGTGCATCAACTAAATTTCAAGTATTTATAAATAAAAAATTGTATGTTGACAGTATTTAATTATTTAATATTTTTATTATTATTCCTTTTCTCTTTTTCAAAAGGATTTATTAGATAAACTGTATGGAAATAAATGTTTGGCTAGATTTGTAATTGATGAAGCTCACTGTGTATCACAATGGGGTCATGATTTTAGACCAGATTATAAAAAACTTTCTGTACTAAGGATACGCTATCCAAGTGTAATTATGTGAAAATATATTTAAATCTTAATGAAATGTTATTAAAGGAATAAAATATTTATTTTAGGTGCCAATTATAGCATTAACGGCAACAGCAACACCTCGAGTTCGTATCGATATTTTAAAGCAATTAAATTTAACACAATGTAAATGGTTTCTTTGCAGTTTTAATCGTCCAAATTTAAAATATATTGTTTCACCTAAAAAAGGAGCCACAACCATTATTGAAATAATTGATTTGATTAAATCTAAATTTATGCGCGTTACAGGTATTGTATATTGTTTATCACGAAAAGAATGTGATCAAATGGCAGAGAAATTATGTCAGAATGGTCTTAAAGCTGCTAGTTATCATGCTGGTCTAACCGATAAAAGACGTGAATCAGTACAAAAGGATTGGATTAATGATAAATACAGAGTTGTAAGTTAGCAAAAAAATTTATTGAATTGAATTATTTTTCTGATAATACATTGTAATAGATATGTGCAACAATTGCATTTGGAATGGGTATTGACAAGCCTGATGTTAGATATGTTTTACACTTTTCGTTACCAAAATCAATTGAAGGATATTATCAAGAATCTGGTAGAGCCGGAAGAGATGGTGAAATTGCAACATGTATTCTTTACTATAATTATTCAGATATGTTGCGTTATAGAAAGATGATGGATCGTAAGATTAAGCATGCATAATTATTTATATTTTAATAAATCAAATAATTAATTATTTTCCAGATGATTCATCCCTGTCATATGAGGCTAAACAAGTTCATTTAAATAATTTATATCGCATTGTAGATTATTGTGAAAATGTAACAGATTGTAGAAGAGCACAACAATTGAATTATTTTGCTGAAAATTTCACCAAAGATCAGTGTTTAGCAAATAAAAAAACCGCATGTGATAATTGTATAAATTCCGAGGAATATAAAATGAGTGAAGTAACAGATGATTGTATAGCAATTGCAAAATGTGTACGTGATATATGTAGTGGCAAAAATCGATTTACTTTGGTACATTTAGGTGGGTTTTAAGATAAATTTTAAGAAATTTAATTATTTTACTAATTAAAAAATATTTGTATAGTGGAGATATTAAAGGGTAATACAAATAAAAAAATTGTGGACAATGGACACAATAAGACATCATATTATGGCCGTTTAAAAGCATGGAATAAAAACGATGTACTTCGTTTATTACATAAATTAGTTATTGAAGAATATTTAAAAGAAGACATTATATTCTTTAATGACATTCCACAAGCGTACTTAAAGATTGGACCGAAAATAGAGAAACTAATCACAAAACAAATAAAAATAATGTTTGCTGTGAAAGAGGTTAAGGCAGCGAAAACAAAGGATATTGTTACGGTTACATCATCGAATGATAACGAAACAAATAAACAATTAAAAGATCTCAAGGAACGTTGTTATAATGATTTATTGGAGATTTGTCGTAATATTGCTGCACAAAAGAATGTTGCAATGGCTAGTATAATGAATATGCAGGCATTAAAAGCTATGGCAGATAAATTACCTGAATCTAAAACAGAGATGTTGGCAATACCTCATGTAACAGCTGCTAATTTTGTTAAATATGGTCAAGAACTTTTGGAAATTACACAAAATTATGCAGCAGAAAAATTATGTAAAAAAAAAAATTTTCATTTTCATTTCCCCAAGTAACTAAAATTAATAAAATTATTTTTAAAGGTTTAATGATGGATATGGATGATGCAAAAGAAAAAGAAAGTTCAGATGATTCTGATGATAACACAGATTGGGCGAAATTAAGTAAAGAACAGACAACACCGAGTGGTCAAGGTGTAAAACGTAAAGGAAATTGGGGTGGTTCTTCTGGTTCTAAAAAAAGGTTTGTTGGAATAAAAAAAAATTTTTTTTTTAATTAAATTTTATTAAATGGAAAAAAAAATACTCCAGATATCGTCGTACACCAAAAAGAAAGAAAAAATCAACTGGAGCTGGTATTGTAGCAAAAATAAATAAAGGATTAAAAGCGAAAGCAAAAGCAGCTAAGGCTTCAGGTAGATTTTTGTATATTTTTTATTTTATTTATTGGTTTCTTATTATTTTTTTTTATAGGGAGTTCCTTATTGCCAGTGCCTAGATATTAGATATTAATAATGCGAATAAAATATTTTAATTGTTAACGTATTCAAATGATATGAAAATGTTTTATTTAATATTTTAAGTACAATTAATTTTCAATGCTCAATAAATTAATATTTTTTTAACCTAACATTCTTTAAAAGTATTTTGTATCAATTATTATACCTACAGGAACAACGTATATTAAAATCTGTCATTAATTTTTTGCTAATAGTAATTTAAATTGATTCTACATTATCACTTTCATATTATTCATCCTTTAGTATACCCATTGTCCACAATAGATAATTATTTGTTAATATATGAACCGTTTTTGCTCCATCATATGTATTCGAGGTGCTTACAAGTTCACCAAAACTTAATTTATGATTATCTGGAAAAAAAATTAACCACATTTTATTCATTAAATTATAAATTAACGAATACCTAAATTCCATTTTAATCCTTTTGTTGAAACAATACATTCATTGCCAACTGGTACCAGGGCACACCAAGTTTCATTTTCTACTAATGTCGATGGTATATCTATTTCATGGTTTCCAGGTGATAATAACCAGCACAGTGAATTACTTGTCATTATAATAACTGGAATATTGCTTAATATATTTGCATGCTTAAAAAGTGTATTAATATTTGCCATTATATGATCTAAACGACCAGATGATTCTGTTATTACTAAAATCGTTGATATCGGAACGTTTTTATCAACAATTTTTGATTTTAAAATATGTAATGATTTGGTAAAATCTGTCTCATTTTGGTCAGGAGTGTGTATAATCTAAAAGAAAGCATAACTTAACGAATTGTTTAATAAAATTAATAAAATCTCAATTTACATCACAATTTAACTTTTTTAAATATTGCATATTTTCATCGGTTATCGAATCAAAATCACCGGATAATATGTGTGGCGTCTCCACTTTTTCATTTTTTATATTATTCACAAATTTAACCCATCTATTTCCACCACCATCAACCACTAAACGTAATTCAGCTGCAATAATTATAATTTTGTTTGTAGTATCAATGTAAGAAGTAAGAAAAAAAATTTTTTTTTTTATTTTAATAACTCTAACCGTTGTTCCATAAATTAATAAAAAGTTGTCGTGGTACATGAATTGGTCTATTTAATAAAATCACCGCTATAGATTTATTTAAACAATTTGTGTCTATATATTTACCAGGTGTCCACTTCGTAATATTACATTTATTCATCTAAAATTAATTAATAAAAAAAAAAACAATTTTTTTAAAATGTTTTTAGAAAATTAAACTTTTAAGGTTATGTTAAAAACTTTCTTAACTTTAAATATAAAAACATGTATTAAAAAATTATTTATATAAATAATTATATTTATAAATATATAACTTTATTAATTATTTATAATTTTATATTAAAATTATTCATTTATTTTATTTAAATTTCGATTGACAACTATATTTGGTGAATAACTTTTAAGTAGAATTAAAATAAAACAATTAAACATAATAAACAAGATCTAATTACTTTTAACATGTGCATACATAATTTCTTGATTAACATAATGTTTAAAATAACAAATTTCCCTTTTTAATTTATTGTAACAACTCACTTTTATCAATACATGTATATTTTGTGTTTATAATTTTTTCTATCAACGAATTTCTAATTTTATTTTTTGTTGTTGTTTATTAATGTTGTGTAAAAGTCGTGTAAATTATATGACGTCATAAATTATGTTTTGTTATGACATATGACATTTATATAGTGTTAACAATAATGTGACGTTTATGTACTGGAAAAACCAAAAAGAAAAAAAACCCAAATTCTTTTAATAATGTATATAGATCCGATTGACTTCAGTAGTTTTTTTGTTAATTAATAAAATATTCTGCTTTAATATATCGTGAATGTTTATTTTTTTTGTGTTTTTTAGTTTTTATTGTACAAAGTAAAATATGAATGCAAATAATAATGGAAATTCAGCAAAACGAAATGATATTTATATTCATGATATGCCATACAGTATTTTCCAAAATTTATGCTATATGCTTGATAAAAATAATATTTGGTGGAAATTAGCTATAGATCATATGAATTATGATAAAGAGGTGTGTATACTAATTAAAGATAACTTTTATATATTTATATACGTTTATTTTAAGGAAATTAAACAATCGATTAACCCAAATAAAGTGAAATCACCATCTGAAGAACTGATAACTATGTGGGGTGAATTAAATCATACAGTAACGGATTTATTTGTACTGTTACATCAGTTAGTATAATTTAAAATATATTTCCATTTTATTTTATTAATTAGTTTTGAATAACAGGATGCAACATTACACAGCTATGGATTGTATAAAATCATTAGTTGACGTTCGATTGCACAAGCTAATAAATATGCAGCCAGCAACACCAAAAAATAAGAATGCTAATCTGAATAAAGAGAATCCTTTAAAAATGTTGAATATTCCAAAACCACAAACAACTTCTGACAATAATAATCAACAGGCAAGTCCAAATCTGACTTCACAAACCTTGGAAACAATAAAAGAATACGCAAATGCAATACCGAACATTGACTATGAAGATTTAGTGAAGGCCACAGAGAATTGGAGTGATAGTAAAATTCTGGGTAAAGGTGGTTTTGGAACAGTTTATGAAGGTGTATGGAAATTTACTAGAGTTGCAATCAAACGTTTAGAATATAAGGAAGCAAAAGATAAAGAAGCAGCAAAAACGGTGAAAAATCATGTACAGCAAAGTCTCAATGAATTACGATTTTTAAACTCGTGTAGACAAGACAATATTTTACCAATATACGGGTTTAGTATGAATGGTAAAAATGATAAAAAAAAAATTTCATTAGAAATATAAATGAAAAGACATCAATTTTATTATAGGCGACGAACCGTGTTTAGTGTATCAATTAATGACAGGAGGATCATTAGAACAAAGACTGACAATAAAGCCAGGAAGAAGACCGTTAACATGTGCTGAACGTCTAAAAATCGCCCAAGGATCTGCTAGGTATTTACTAGTAACATCCATGTTTAATTTATATTTATGTTTCTGATTTTATTCTACAGAGGATTACAGTTTCTTCATACGTATAAAGAACCTCCGCTTATACATGGTGATATTAAACCAGCAAACATTTTATTGGATCAAAATTGTGAACCAAAAATTGGTGATTTTGGCTTAGCACGAGAAGGACCAGCTACACTTAATTCCGTTATGAAAGTCTCATCTGTATTTGGAACAAGACCATATCTACCGATAGAATTTCTTGCCAGTAAAAAATTAAGTACAAAAGTCGATACGTTTAGCTTTGGCATTTTACTATTGGAACTAATAACTGGACAAAAGGCGTATTTACCACATAGAAAACCAGAATTTTTAATAAGTTATGTTAATTCGGAAATGTCAAAAAATGTTAACTTTGGTAAATTAAGTCTTTTTCTTATAAATTTGTTAATTAATTACATTAATTATTGTATTTCTGTTTTAGATCATTTAATAGATAAGTATTTGCCAAGAGATGCAGAAACATTCCGAATATGCCAATTTATAATTACTTTAGGTAAAATATGTGCTTCCGAAAGACCTGAAAATCGTCCAGAAATGACTATGGTATTATCACATCTGGAATTACAATCACAAAGATGAATATATTTTTTTTTTTTTATTATTCTTTGCTAAACTGTTATAATAAAAGTGGTATACTGAGGAAATCGTCTTTTTTTTTATTACCCTGTACATTGTTATTGTGAATAAAATGTTTTAATTCCACTTGTCATTATCTACTTGTCAAAATTATAAATAAAAATTAATCTCTCTACTTGGTTTTAGTGTAATAATTATAATTAATAAATAATTAAATAAATAAAATAATGGAAAATATAAATAAAAAGGATATATTTAAATATACAACATTTCAATCATTTGTTAATGCAGATTTTTGGTATAAATTATCAGAAATAAAAATTGATGTTTATAAATTAAATGATGATCCAAAACAAGTGTATGGATTTTATACAAATTTAAATTCGAAAAATTGTTTATTAAATATTGATTGTACTGCATTTAATAGGTAAATAGTTTAAACTATAATTAAAATAATTTTTATTAAATATTTATTTTATGATAAAGTGAATTTTTAATATCAAAACACAATTTTAAATCACATGGAGTTTTATTAAATAAAAATACTATTGAAGAATTTAAAAACTGTGATAAAACTGAACTTTTAATTAAGGAAGCACAAAATTATTGGAACAATAATATTGTATCGGGAAATTTTATAGACGATCCTAGTTTATTGTGTAATTTTATACTTTTATCATTTGCTGTAAGTACATTAAATATTTATTGTTGAATAATGAAAACTAAATTATTTTCCATTTCAGGATCTTAAGAAACATAATTTTTATTATTGGTTTGCATTTCCTGCACCCATTGAACCAATTATATTTGTTAATTCAGATTTTAAAAGGCTTGATCAGCATTTTAATTTAAATGAAATTCAACAATTGACTCAACACTATTCTAATGTTATTAATTCCTTGGATAATTCATTTTTTATAGTAGAAAATAATAATTCAAAATTAAAAATAAATTTGCTCAGAGATTTAATTTCAAAGGATAATAAATTAGAAAATTTTAAAAATGCCAATTTTGAACAATTATATTTTTGTTATTCAGATCCCTGTGAATTTGTTGAGGCTGGCTGGCTCCTAAGAATTTTTATTGTTGCTTTACTATATTTTTGGTAAAATAAATCTTTTCTTTTTAATAAATCCTGAGAATAAATCTGTTTTTTTTTTCAGTCCAAATTTAAGGAGTAAAAGTATTAAAATATTATCTATAAGAGTTAAAGATGGTAAAGATTTATCAAATAGTCTTGTTTATGATGTTGAATTACCTGATTTTGATTCGACTAAAGAAAGTTTAAAATGGTGCGGTTGGGAACGAAATAAAAATGGAAAATTCATTCCTAAATTAGCAGCAATGGCTGATAATATGGATCCTTCCAAGTATAATTATTTAATAAAATAATTAAAAAAAAAAAAACCTTAATTAATTAAATTTATTTCTTATATTTAAGATTAGCAGAAAATTCAATAAATTTAAATTTAAAATTAATGAAGTGGCGTTTATTACCTGATCTTGATTTAGATATTATTTTAAATACAAAATGTTTGTTATTAGGCGCTGGAACATTAGGTTGTGCTGTGTCACGTATTTTAATTGTATTTAAAAAGTTAATTAAATTTAATAAAATGAAATTTTAATGAATTTTCTATTCATTAATTTAATAGGCGTGGGGTATTAAGGAAATAACATTTGTTGACTATGGAAATGTTTCGTATTCAAATCCAGTGCGTCAAAATTTATATTCCCATTTGGATGCAATTAATGGAAAAAAGAAGGCAATTGTAGCTGCTGAAAAATTAAAAGAAATTCATCCACAAATTGTTTGTTTAAAGAACAAACATCTAGTTGTTTTGTTTATTATTTAATTTTTTATTTTTATTTTAGAAATCTGAAGGTTATGTTTTGCAAATTCCAATGCCTGGACATCCAGTTAGTGAAGCAACATACGCTAAAACTCTTGAAGATATTAAAACTATAGAATCGTTGATAAAATCGCACGATGTGATTTATTTATTAACTGACTCAAGAGAAAGTAGATGGTTGCCTACTATGCTAGCTGCGGCTCATAATAAAGTAAAAAATAAAATAAAAAATTATTTCATTGTTAACATTAATTGAATTTATAATTTTTCAGATTGTTATAAACGCTGCACTAGGTTTCGACAGTTACTTAGTAATGCGTCATGGTGTTCGTAAGCCCATCAAGCACGCTATAGATAAAATAGAAATTAATGGCTTAAAATGTTTATCAGGTGATAAGCTTGGCTGTTACTTTTGCAATGATATAACAGCTCCTGGAAACGTAAGTTAAATTTTATTTATTTATTTATTTTTATCAGATGAAGTTTAAAAAAAAAAAAAAAAAAAGAATAAAAACAAATTAATAATGATAAAATTCAAATTTATTAAAATAACAAAATCAAAAAATTATGTAATGATTGTAAAAAAATGGAAAAATATTAAAATATTTGTACATCTGGATGGGAATATGATTCAAAACCTTCACATTCTGGTATACCAGTATTCATATGATCAACACCAGTTACTTCTAATTGCATACCATTTATACATTTTAATTTAAAACCGTTTAATGCTTCCAAAAGATTTGGATTACGATAACCAAACGATGTGAAAAATTCACCATTCACAGCGAATCTAAATTCATGATCGGTTAATGCTATAGCAAGTTTAAATTGTTGATCAATAACAAATGGGAATCCACCATATCTTTCTTCGCGTCCAAAACTATTTAATTATAAATTAAATTAATTATAAATTTCTGAATAATAAACGGACAACGCCCTTATTACTTACTCTAAACTGTCATTCATTGCATTTCTAACCACTGTGTAATTCGGTTCAAAACGAGCATTAAAATGTAATGCCTGCTTCTTTGTTTCCCCTTCGTAGAAACTTAATATAAACATTCCCTTTGGATTACCATACGGAATAGCAGTAATAATAATGACATGTCCTTTAAAGAAAATTTAATTTATTGTCAATAAAATGTTGAAGAATTAAATTTTTTTGATTCAATTACCTGATGTAAATGGACGTGGTACATCATTACTGAATGCTGCTGATTTATCCTCACATTGCACAATTGGAAACGGACTTGGATACGCTTGACGATGATCAATTTGTGTTATAGTTTGCACGTCTTTATTTATTGTTATCGAACGTATTTCACTTAAACTAGTACGAAATGGATATGTACAATATTGACGTCCGTTAACAGCTATATGAAATTGGGTATCACCAACCAAAATATATATTTTAAAAATATCACCTAAAAAGAACCCAGATTATCTACGAGTTTATTATAAACTTTAATAAAGTAATAAAAATTACCTGCAACTAATGGATTTGGTGTTGTAAATTCATTTAAATTATCATCACGTTCCTCGGCACCCCATCCTTCACCATCAATTAAACTATTTCGCACAATCATATCTTCGTAAAAACGGACAGACATATGTAATGGCATTGGGGAACCTTCATTTTTACCCGTTGCCAAATTTATATCGAGTCTAATGGTTTAATTTATTTTCAATTCAATTAAGATAAAAAATATATATATATATATATATATAAAATACCTAGAAGCATCATCTGTTGTTTTACCAGAAATCACAATTATTTGTCCAACTTCTAGTGTTGAGGATAAATTACCAGAAAATTGTGTAATCATTTTTACAATAAAATTATTATTTCAAACACACTTAAAGAATCCGCGTTAAACAATGGTTAAATGGTGACTAAAAACAATAAATTTATTTGTATGATTTTAATATAGAAAGCTTAATAAATATTTTTAATATTTAATGATAAAAACTTTTATTTTTTATTAATAAAATTCTCAAAATAAATATTTTGATATAAAATTATCTTATCAATCGGTAATCATTTTTTATTTTCTAAAATTTATTTACTTTTTATATGATAATGACAATTTTATTTATTTCATTTTTTTTTTTTACTTTTTTTGTATTTACATATATTCCAAAAATATTGAATGATTGACAAAATGTGTAGTCAATGAAAGACAGAACTTTAGATCAGCAATGCACAGTAACGCGACCGTCTGCATCAAATATTGCTTCAGCATTAGCTGTAGAGCTTATGATTGGAATAATACATCATCCGGACAAGTTTGTTTATTTAATTAAAAGATTTTCTTCTTACTTTTTATTTTTTTTAATTTTATCTATTTTAGGGAATTAGCACCTGCTTACATAACAATTGGAAATCAAAAAGAATATCAACAAAAATCAATACCTGAAGGTTTGTTGGGTATATTACCACATTCAATTAGGGGCATATTAAGTTCTTATGAACAAATTTTACCAGCAACAGAATATTTTCCATATTGTATTGCCTGTTCAAATGTAATTTGTATTTTTTTTGTTTCTTATTTGAATTTTTGATTAATCGTTTAATTTTTATTTCTTTTTTAGAATGTATTATCCTCATACGAGAATGAGGGTTATGAATTTTTATTTAAAGTATTTAGTTCATCAAAGTTTTTAGAAGATTTATCAGGAATATCAAAAATATTGGAAACAGATACAAAGGTTTGTTTGTTATGATAATGTAAAAGTTTATAAAATTTTTTGAAATAAAATTTTTCTCCAGATAATCGAACTTGATGAAGCAGATTTTGATGTTTCTGATACTGAATAAAGTTTCACTTAATTAAAATCTTTAATTATATATATATTAATATTATATTGTTCTCTATAAATTATTACTTTTATTGAATAAACGCTATTATCTCCATTATCACCAAAATAATTATTAAAAAAAAAGTTTTTAATTTTATAAAACCTATCAAATGCAACATTTTCTCCAAAACACTTGAAATGTATTAGATATTAACAGTGTAGCTTTATTGTTGTTTTTTTTTTTATGAAGTTTAAACTTCATGCGGAAACATCATTTTGAATGAAAGCAACAGGCAAAATAAAGCTAACCTAAAATAACACAGTTGCAAAGTGTAATCGATTTTGATTAATAAAGTATTGATTGATTCAATAATAATGGCAGGTTATTCAATGGAAATAATCGGTGATAAAGTCAGTATTAATAATAATAAAAATACATTTATAAAGTTTAATATTGTTTTCAATTATAGGGTTTTGGGTTGATCGCTACAAAAATATTTTCACCTGGTGATATTATTTTTGAAGAGAAACCATTGGTCTCGTCACAATTTGCTTGGAATGCTACATGCAAATATTTAGCATGTGAACTTTGTTTAAAGTAATTAATGGAAACATTTTTTATTATTATTATAAGTCACTAATTATGATTGTTCTTATGCAGGCCTCTTGAAACAGCTGAACAAAATATTCGAAGATTAGCAAATAACCAACAGATAAATCTTCCCTATCCAGAGATGTGTCCAACTATTCCGCATGTAAATAATCATACAAGTTGTCAACAGTGTGGAGTAAAATATTGTTCTAATGAATGTTTAACAGAAGCAAATGACAAGTATCATAAACTTCTTTGTTTAGGAAATAATGTTGATAATCCCGAACATCCGCTACATAAATTAAAAGAAATGTGGATGAAAATTCATTATCCTCCAGAAACATTTAATATACTAATGATAGCGAAGATTTTTGCAATTATTAAGCAAAGTGAAAATAATGTAAGGAACATAATTTTTTAACTGAGAAAAAAAAAATTCTTTTACTTATCAATATAATTTGCAGGCTGAGATTATATCAAAGTTCAATGAATTCCAAAGTAAAACAACAAATGAGAAAGATATGATTATACATAAAGTGTTGGGTGAAAATTTTCATAACGATCTTAAGATGTTATTCGACCAAATGTGCATAATATTTAATGTGGAAGACTATCCCAATGTAATTTTTAAATGATTTTCCCAAGATTTCCAATTAATTTTAAATTTTCTTTTTTAGTTGCTTACATTCGATCAATTTATATCGATTTTTGCTATGATTGGCACAAATGGACAAGGCGTAGGTACAAATCCATTTTCCACATGGGTAAAAAATGCTTCTGATTTAGATTTACCTGACGTTGAAAAGGAGAACTTGGATTCATTAATTGATGTCATTTATTTACAAATGGATGAAGGTAGTTGGGAGTGCTTAGAATATTTGAATTATTTGGAGAGAGTAACAAAAACAAATTTATTTTTTTTAGTTTCTGGGGAATTTTTAAACAGTGAAGGATCCGCTTTATATAGTGTCCAAAGTAAAATTAATCATAATTGTCATCCGAATGCAGAAGTATGTTTTCCGTATTCTAATTACGTATTAGTATTAACAGCATTAGAAGAAATAAAACCAGGTGATGAGATTTGTATATCGTATTTAGATGAATGTTTCTTGGATCGATCACGTCATTCCCGACAAAAGGTTAAATTTTTTTTTGCTGTAAATCATTATGAAAATCCGAAATAATTTTTAATTTATTTTCTAGTTTCTACGGGAAAACTATTTATTTTCATGTAATTGTGGAAAATGTGAGGAGCAAAAAAATGAACCAGACATAACCTCAGAGGAGGAAGAAGTATCAGACACAGAAATGGTTGAATAAAAAATAATATTGTATTTATACTTATTTACAAATAATAAATTCAATTCGTTACAATAATTGGTGCTAAATTTATTAAATTATTACTGCTCTCTGCTAGTTCTGAAATAGAAATCCTTCCGCGTTGTTTTATGAATTTTGCAACATTTTCCAATTCGTTTTCAGAAATATATATGAATTTTCCCCTATCGTCTATCACACCAGTTAGACGGCCTTCTTTTTGAAGCTCGGTTATTCTATCAATAGCTGCTTGTGTTTTCAACTTGAATTGTACAGCAAGATCTTCCAGCACGATGATTTTATTCACCTATAAAATATTTTGTTTAATTAATTTTCGAGTAAAAAATCAGAAAAACTGAATCAAATATACTTTTATGTATTCAATAAATTCAGCAAGTAAATTTTCTTGATCGTTTTCCTCTCCTTCTTCATAGCCTTCCTCTTCAACGCTAAACGCAGCTTTCATTTTTAAATATTCTTCGTGTTCCCGTTGTAATCTTTCCTCTTTAGCTATTCTTTCTGCCTCTTCCAATTTCAGCTCTTCTGCCTTTTCTTTGTCTTCACGCTCCTTACGTTCTTCATCAGCAATTGCATCACGTTTTTTCTTCTCTTCTCTGGATTTTATCTCTACTTCACGATGTGCCTTTTTTTCTGCTTTCGCTTCCAATTTTGCACGTTTTTTAGCACCCATTTTTTCACCACTCAAATCTGGTTGTGGTACATCAATTAACTCATTACCAGACTCATGATCACCTGGATCATTTTCACTTCTTTGTTGATTTGGTTCATTAGCACGAATTCTGTTTCTTTGATTTCTTGCCATTTGTGCTCGTCTAGGAACACCTTCCTGTAATCGTACAGGAACCCGATTTTGAACTCTTTCTAAAAAAAAAAAGAAAAATTATCACAGAATTTGATTTTAATTTTATAAAATTAAAATACCTGGTGCTTCATTTTTTGTTTCTTTATCCTTCTTTGTGAAAAAATAAAAAGTCACTATCAATGTCAACAAAGATGTTGCTATTCCAATTAAAACAATTAAATCCATTTTTATGTATTTTTATTTAGTCTACGTATTAATTTAAAAGTTTATTTCTATCATTTCAAACAAGAAATCTCAGGTGTAGATAAATTTATGTCCATATGTGACAAATGTCAAAAAGTCCAAATGTCAAACTTTCATATCATATAATCAATATAACAATGCTGCCAACAAAACAATAAAAAAATTAATTAAATTTTTATTATTATTTTCATCATTTCTGCGTCCATTAGTTTTCATGACGTGTCGATAGTTTTGTATTTAATTTAGTGCGATAAATTATATAAAAATAATGATTAAATATATATTTTTGCTTTTTGCAATATTAAATTTAACACAAGGACTTTATTTTCATATAGGTGAAACAGAACGAAAATGTTTTATAGAAGAAATTCCTGATGAAACAACTGTGATCGGTATGTGACATATATGCAAAAGGAATTAAATGATGAATACAAATATTTTTCTTATTTTTTTAGTGAATTATAAAGTTGAATTATATGATCCACGATCTGGTGGATTTATGCCATCATCACCTGGTATTGGTATGCATGTTGAAGTTAAGGATCCTGATGATAAAACAATATTGTCACGAGTATACAGTTCGGAAGGTATGTTACGCTATATTATGCCGCATATGTCAAGAATTTGAAATTAAAATTAATTTAATTATCAGGTCGAATCTCATTCACATCGCACACACCTGGTGAACATGTAATTTGCATGTATTCCAATAGTTCAGCATGGTTCAGCGGTTCACAGCTACGTGTTCATTTAGATATTCAAGTTGGGGAGCATGCAATAGATTATGCAAATGTCGCACAAAAAGAAAAATTAACAGAACTTCAATTACGTATTCGACAACTTTTAGATCAAGTGGAGCAAATTACAAAGGAGCAAAATTATCAAAGAGTACGTTTTGGTATAATAACTTTGTTAATTAATTTAATTTAACTTTATTATTTTTTTTTTATTAAAGTATCGTGAGGAACGTTTCCGTCAAACCAGCGAAAGTACGAATCAACGTGTATTATGGTGGTCACTTGCACAGACAATTGTTCTTCTTATAATGGGCTTCTGGCAAATGAAGCATTTAAAGAGTTTCTTCGAAGCGAAAAAACTTGTATAGAAATATTTACAATTTATATTAAATTCTAAAATTATGTAAAGGAGAATCATTTTCGGAATTTAGATCATTTATTATTAAAAAAAAAAACATTTTTTTCTTATTTTAAATTCGATTATTATATTTTTGTTTGTCGTTATTATTTATTTCAATTTTTAAAATGAATAAAAAGAAACTAAATTGTAAAATATTTTGGGAAATTATTTTAAAATTTTGTGTATTGCAGCGATAATTAAAACATCGCATTTATATATCGTGAAATTAAAATCGATATTCGCCACGCACACCAACTGCATGACATTCGTGCGACGTTGTCGATATTTCATAGATTTTTTTTGTTAATGCGGTTTTTCTTTATTATTGTTTACATTGGTTATTACAAGAAATTGTAATAACACGTATTAATACTTTTAAACATCATAATTAAACAGTCGTTTGTAATTAATAATGTGTAAAACAAGTAATTAAAATTATTAATTACATTAAGAAATAATTAAATAAAAATGTCAACGAATAATAATAAAAATATATGTGTTCTTGTATTGGGTGACATAGGCAGAAGTCCTCGTATGCAATACCATGTTAAAAGTTTAGTTGAAAATAATTTTAACGTTGATTTAATTGGTTATGTGGAAACAAAACCAAATAAATTTTTAACAAATAATTCATCTGTTAAAATATATCCGTTATCACCACTTCCACAAATAGTTTTACCAAATACATTGCGTTATATTTTTAAAACAATTTGGCAAATTTTAAGTCTACTTATGGTATTAATAACAATACGAAGGCCGTCTGTACTTTTATGTCAAAATCCACCAGCTATTCCAACATTATTTATTTGCTATTTTTATTGTTTGATTGTAAGATGTAAATTTATAATCGATTGGCATAATTACGCATATACAATACTTGCCTTAACTACTAAATCCAATAGTCTTATATTGCGAATATCGAAATGGATTGAATTTTTCTATGGTAAATTAAGTCATGAGAATTTTTGTGTCACTAAAGCTATGAAAGATGACTTAAGAACTAATTGGAACATTAAGTAATACATTCAGTATAAATAATAAAAATATTTTAAATTATTTTTCTATATCAGTGCAACCGTACTATACGATCGTCCACCTTTAGACTATCAACCAATAACTCTAAAGAAGAAGCACGACCTATTTTTAGATTTATCATCAAGATTTAAAATATTTTCTGCGAAATCCATAAATAAAAATGAGGAAATTTGTGAAGAAACAATATTTACTGAAAAACTTATTGATGGTCTAATTAGATTTAAGAAAAATCGACCAGCTTTAATCATATCTAGTACTAGTTGGACCCCTGATGAAGATTTCTGTATTTTACTTAAAGCGCTAGAGGGTATTTATTTATTTTTTACATTTCTATATATTTTGAGTTAATAAAACAAAATGATTTTGTAGATTACGAAGTAATTGCGGAATCATCTATTCATTATCCGGAATTGATTTGTGTTATTACTGGCAAAGGCCCATTAAAAGAGTTTTACAACAATATTATATCAACGAAAGATTGGAAGAAAGTATCTGTGATAACTCCTTGGTTGGAAAATGAAGAATATCCTTTATTATTAGCTGCTGCTGATTTAGGAATATGTTTACATTGGAGTTCTAGTGGATTAGATTTACCAATGAAAGTTGTTGATATGTTCGGTTGTGGACTACCAGTTTGTGCTATAAATTTTAAATGCCTTAACGAATTGGTGCAACACGGTAAAAATGGATTTGTTTTTGATGACTCAAAAGAATTGTGTAGTCATCTATCAAATTGGTTTTATGATTTTCCCAGTAATATTGCTCTAACTAACATGAAATTGGAATTTAAAAAGAATATCGAAGAATTTCAGTCTTTACGTTGGTCAGAAAATTGGAACATTAATGTACTCCCAAAATTAAAATAATGCTTTTTTATATTGAAAAATTATTGCTTTTGTTATATAAATATATTAATAAATTTTTTCATTTGTATTTAAATAAAAAAGAATTTGATTTAATAAAAAAAAAAATTATTACAAAAATGCGTAAATGGGGTAAAACGTCAAATTATTTTTCAGTTTGTAATGTTGGCAACTGTAAAATTATGTTTTTTTTTTTATTTAAAAAAAAACATCGAAAAACGGTTTGTCAAACATAGAGCGTCACTTCATTTGTATTTTTTTTTTCTCTCTATTCATAAACGAGAATCTGTGTGACGATAGTAAAAATAATATATTTGGAATAAAATATATAAATTAATTCATTAAATTATTATAAAATATATAATTAACAGTTTATTTTTATTATAAATATAATTCTTCTTTATATCTATTATATTGATTACACATTGAAATAATAAAGTGTTTTTATAGTGCATATGAAAATGTCAAATGCCGCCAAATTGATCACATTATCAAATAATGGCGATGATGGCATTGTATTTGAACCGGATTTATCGCAAAAATATATAAATATTGGTTCCGATATAAATTGTGATATTCGTTTAATAAATGCAAAAAAACTACATGCTAAAATAACATTACTTAATGCAGATAAATCCGTGAGTTATTTTATTTTCTTTTATTCGTTTAAATTTAATAC
The DNA here is from genome assembly GCA_961205885.1 of Ptychoptera albimana. Classification (NCBI taxonomy): domain Eukaryota; kingdom Metazoa; phylum Arthropoda; class Insecta; order Diptera; family Ptychopteridae; genus Ptychoptera; species Ptychoptera albimana. The sequence continues at coordinate 29,817,811 of OY540803.1, forward strand.
GCAATTGAAATAATTTATTTTATTTATTTTTTTTTTTTTCAAGATAATTTTAACAAATTATTCTAAAACAAATCCAGTGAAAATAAATAATCAAATAATTAAAACCGAAATAATAATAAAACATAATGATTTAATTGAGATTTTGGATAAAAAATTACGATGGGAATTTGAAGAGAAAACAACAAATACAAATAATAAAAATATATGTGTTGATGAAGTAACAAAAGTTTTGACACCAAGTACAAAGATAATTTTAACAAGTATTAATCAATTAGTTTTTATTTTAATTTATATAAAAAGAGCAACAAGTTATTAGGTTTTTTTTTTTTAATTTATTTATTTATTTTCTTTTCTAGAAACACCAAAAACTGAACCAGTTAAAAGTAAAAATAATTTTTCAAAATTAAAATTAACAAATTCATCTGTCATTAATGCAAGAAAATTGAATTTAATGTCGGACAAACGTGTTACGTATCACAAGTATTATTATTTTATAAAATTTTTTATCATCATAATTAATTAAAAAATAAAAATATTTTTTAGAGTTCTTGGAAAGGATAATAATACCCACAACACAATTATAGAAACAAATGAAGAGGAAATCGATAATAAATTTGATGAAAATGTATCGCCATCTACAAAAATAGACTCAGATTATCCTATGTTTGAAAAGCATCGAATGCCAATACATGCTTCAACACCCATGTGCTCAAATATTGCAATTAAAAATGATTTTAAAAAGAAATTAAATAAATTGAATAATTCTGGTACATTAATATTATCATATGCGTCTTGTAATGAGAATGATTCTTTGACATCTGTCACACCTAAAAAAAATCTATCAACAAGAACAGGAATATCAAGGACACGTACCCCAAGAAGTATATATGGAACACCAAAAAGTCAATTATCAACAGTAAATACATCTTCAGTTATATTAATTGATGATACTGTAGGATCACAATCGGCTTTCTTTAAATTACGTGATAAGACCCCAGTTGATTTAATAAATTTTTCTAAAACATGCACATCTGCTACTGATGAAACTTTAGTTTCATTAGATGAGAGTCTTGTAAGCTATAGAACACCAGATATTACAAGTTCTATGTATTTAATTGATTTAAAAACACCAGGAACAGCATTGAAACCACTTTTGAAAACCCCCTCTAAAACACCATTTAAAAACAATACAAGCTTAATAAAATCTGCATTGAAAAATTTGTCAAAATCAACTGCAAAAATTGCAGCAAAAAATACAGCAAAAAATAAATTAACATTTGAAGATAAAATATCCACAAATAATACATCAAGTAATAAAAATACTTCAGCTATAAAAATAAATCAATCGAGTGTTAAAAGTTCACCAAGATTAAGTGTTTCCCTTAATAGATACAGTAATAATCGCGATAAATCTCCAATGATTAACAAAACAAATAAATCCGATTTTATAGTCATTAATGACTCAATAAATGATACGCATGAGATTAAAAACAGCAACTCGATACAAAGTGAAATGGATTCTGAAATAATATTTATTAATGATTCAAAGAATGAAACTGGTGATAAAGATGAAACAATAAAAGAAAATGTTATCAAAAGCACGGATACTACTGAAATGGAAAATTCAAAAATTCAAAGTGATACTACAGAAGTAATAGATGATTCTCAAGTACTGAATCGAACTTTTGAAATTACAAATAATATAATGGAAACAGAAAATGTAAACGATGATGTGCCACATAATAAGTCTGAAAAAGTTAATGAGGTAGAAGCTATGGATGTCACTGAGGAGCTCAATCGAACATTTGAAATTAAAACTAAAAGTTTCAGTAACGATAGTAAAGACTTGGTGACAAATAATGAAACTTTAAATAAATCCAATACCTCGGTTGAAGCGGAAATTGTAGATGAAACTACAAAATGTTCTTTGCCGGAAGAAGAATCAATGACGGAAGTGGTGGAGAATAAAGATGCAGAAGTTTTGGATGAAACTGTTGACTTTAAAAACAAAACCAATGTCCAATCAAATGAAGAAAATAAAAGTTTATTGGAGAAAGCTGATAATGAGTTGAAGGAACTTCCTGAAAATGTTGAAGAATGCCAAATAAAAAAAGATATTACAAAGATTATTGAAGAACCAGAGAACGAATTAGAAGAAAATGGCGTTGAAATTAAAAACAAATCAATTGTCGCAGCAGTAGAATCAGAATTGTTTAATGAATCGCAGAAAAGTTTTATCGAAAAATCTGTCAATGAAGACGAAGAAATTAATCTCGATTTAGATATTAGTATTCGCAAAGAAGATGTGAAGGAATCTGTTACCACCGTTTTGGAGCAACCTCTTAAAATAGATAACATGGCAATAGAAAAAACTGTTGAATCTAAAATTATTAATGAATCGATTGAATGTTTATTGAATGAAGATGATTCAGTAAGCATAGAGATTCCTGATGAATTAAATATTTATACCGAGGAAGAACTTCTAAATGAAAATGATAGTGTTGTCACAGAAAATGAAATAACAGTGACATCCTCCACAGAACACATAGAATCTACTAAAAAATTAGAAAAACCCTTTGAAAATGATAACAAATCCAGTTCTGTTGAGCCAGAAATTAATGCGCAAAAATGTTTGCTGGACAAAACTAAAGAAGATAATTTAGAAAGCATTCTCGATGAAGAGCCATTAAGTGAAGAATTTAGTGTTGATATCGATGAATCAGAAAATGAAATAGTGGTAAAATCTTCCGAGGAATTCATGGAAGAAGACACTGATGATTTGAAAGAAACTGTTGAAATTGAAAATAAATCTACCGTTAGCACTGTGGAATCAGAGAGCCTTAATGAATCAAAGAAATATTTATTGGCAAAAGTTAGCACACAAAATAAGGAAATTCTTGATGATTTAGATAATTTAGATAACCTTCTTGAGGAAGGAGATTTAATTAGAGATTCTAGTGTAATCATTGATGAATCTGAAAATGATATATTGCCAAAAGATGACACCGAAAGCTTGAAAGAATGTGATGAATTCGTTGAAAATAAATCCTTTAACAATACAATTGAATTAGAAGCAGAAATCATTGATGAAAATGTAAATGTAGCCCAAATAACAGTGAAGAGTTTATCTGATAATTTGAATAGTACACTCGAAGAAGGGCAGTTAACTTCCAGCTTAAATGATAATGAAAGTATTAATAAAGAAGTTGCGATTGATTCTGCTTTGTTAAACCAATCCAGTAAAATTGATCAAACACTGATCAATGCAGAGACAGAAGCGTTGGAGATTTCAGAAGAAGAACATAGTGTTGTCGTTAATGCATCTAATAATGATTTCACAGAAGAGATAGAACCTATCGAAATTATGCAAATTGAATTAGAATTTACTGATGAAACAAAACAATGTTCGTTGGAAAAAGTTGTTAATGAAGACAATGCTGATAATCTGGATAATTTAAATAGTATTGGCGAAGAAGGACAAGTAGTTGATGATCGGAATGAATCCAATAATGATATATTTGAAAAATCTATCACAGAAGTTGCTGTAGATGAAATTGTGCCAAACAAAAACAAATCCTTTATAACAGTTGGAACAGAAAATCTCGATAAAGATCTTAAAGAAAGTATGGTTATAGATGAATCTGAGAATGACATAGTAGACCAAGATGTTACAGAAGTGTTTGAGCAAACGGTTGAAATTGAAAACAATGATTTCGTTGAAACGAAATTGGAATTATTAAATGAGTCAAATAGTAATAGTAAAACGATAGGTGAAGATTCCACAATTGTCAAGAATATTACTGAAAATTTTGACAGTACTGTCGAAGAAGGGCAATTATCTGTTAGCATAGTTGATCAATCGGATATTGAAAAGGAAATCAAAGAATTAAATATTCTTAAAGCGTTATGTGAGTTAAAAGATTTTGAAAGCGCAGATGAAACAGAAAGTTCAATAATTGAAGATACAGGAATACCAAATAACGAAGTATTGCCTAATCCTGAAGAGTTAGATAATAACATTGTCGAGAAACAAAATGTTTCTGCCGTATTACAAGAAAGTGAAGAATCCAAAGATAATACTGTGGTTCAGGGTGGAACTGATGATATTGAAATAAAATGCATGAATAATACAGTTGAAACCGATAAAGTTGCCATAAATGACATGGAAAATTTAGATTATTCTGATAATGAAATAGAAGAATCGTCTACTAGTTTAAATGTAAATAATGAGACAAATTATGTAGGATTAAAAGAAATAATGAACACACCAAAGTGTTCCAATAATTTAGATGATATGAGAGGCGTCAAAGAAATATTTAATACTCCTCACAAAAATGAATTATCCGATTTGGTTGGTGTCAAAGAAACCATGAAAACACCTGCTAATTGTAAAAATCCTAATGTGAATTTAGCTGGTATTAAAAATATTTTTAAAACACCAAAAGATCCGAATAATTTGACGATGTTTGATGGAATTAGAGAGCTAGTAAAAACTCCAAAAGATCCGAATAATTTGACGATGTTTGATGGGGTTAGAGAACTAGTAAAAACTCCAAAAGATCCCAATAATTTAACAATGTTTGATGGTGTTAGAGAGCTAGTAAAAACACCAAAAATATCTAATGAAACTTTGAACATGTCTGGTATTAATGAAATGATGAAAACGCCTAGTTGTCATTCAAATGACAATGAAAATAAAACTTTGAATGAAAAATCTAAATTCAAAAATAATTTATACAAAACAGCGATCATGTCTCATCAAGTGTCATTAATGGATAAAATTAATAAATTGGATGATGAGAGAATGACAGTTGAAGATGTTTGCGAATCCAAAGATTTAGAATTATCAACAGCAAACAAAAGTGAGGTTAGTGAAAATCAATCAACAAACGATAAAGATAAATCAACGACAAATGAATTGGTAGAGGAAATTAATTCAACCTCCCATAATAATACTTCGTTAAAAACTCCAAATATTTCAATAATGATAGACACTAGTGGTAGGAAAATCTCTTTATCAAAGTCAAAAACAGAAATATTTGCCATAGAGCCAGATATATTACCGGAAACAGATGAAGAAAGTCCTGATGAAAACGAAGATAATGAAGAAGTTCCAGATCCGATTGAAATTATTACCGAAGTAAATAAATCAGCTGAAAATCTATTTGATGAATTCGTTGGAAAACCATTATTAAAGTACACTTATAGTCGTAATAATAGTAGTCCAAAGAAGCAATCGATTCCTACAGATAATAATATCAGTATTGATTTACCAAAAACTGATATTGAATTGTGGATAAACTCGGTGTCATCCAGTACACCACAATCCAAAGTAATCAAACCATCATTCTTTGAAAAGCGTACAAATCCCACAACACAAGTTTTATCCTCATTTTATTCCAATGTAACAACATCCAAAAATGAAACGTCAATAATTAATAATCTAAACGAAACACCGGAGAAAATAATCAGTGAGGATGTTCTAGAGAATTCATCTATTGGCAATATAAGTAGTAAAATTTATTCATCCGAAGAAGAAGATATGAAGAATGAAAGTCTTGATGAAATTAAAAGAGAAAGCCTTGAAGAAAATAAGAAAGAAAAAATGATTGAAAATAAAATGAAAGAAAAGGAAGTATCTGCTGCAACGCCTGTCAGAAGTCAACGTATCCGTGAAAAAAAATTAGAAAAATCTGTTGAACCTGTCAAAGTTTTACCATCTAGAAAAATTAAACAGGGTAAAATTGAAAAAGCTGCTGATGAAACGACACAAAATTCAGAATCGCCGCCAAAACAAAAAAATATTGAAAAGTTAAATGTGATTATGGAGTCTGTAGATGAGAAAATAAATAAAAGTGATTTAAAGGAAGAGAAGAAAACTGCGATAAGTGATAATGAAGAAGATACAACAGCTGTGCCAATAAAGAGGGCAAACCGCAAAAAGGCAAATACTACGGATAAGGAGTTAATTAAAATAGATGAGAAAATGAATAAAAGTGATTTAAAGGAAGAGAAGAAAACTGCGATAAGTGATAATGAAGAAGATACAACAGCTGTGCCAATAAAGAGGGCAAACCGCAAAAAGGCAAATACTACGGATAAGGAGCTAATTAAAATAAATACTTCCGATGAATCCGAAAAACTCGTAAAGGAAACAAGTACGCAGCAAGTGAAAAGAAATATTCGTAAAAGACCGATTAAGGAACCAAACATACCTGAAGATGCTCCTGAAGAAAAGAAACGTCAAACAGCAAATAAAACAAACCGGAATGAACTTAAAGCAGACTACTTGGAATCAAGTGTTAAGGTAGTTAAAGATAAAACACAAAATGACCCTAAGGAATCTCCAAATTCTAAAGGGAAAGAAATTAAAATCGTAATATCAAGAGTAAAGATATCAACCCCAGATGAAAAAGTTAGAAAATCAATAGAAGAAAGTTCACCAATACAAACATTGACGAACAAAAATGTTAAATTTGTAATTTCGGACACTAGTGTGATTGAGACTCCTGCAAAAATTCTGGAAGCTAAAGAAGTTCCGCAGAAAAGACAAACAGCGAGACAAAAGAGAATTTTAGCAGAAGCTGCAGAGCAAAAAAAAGCCGAAGTTACAACGGAAATCATAAACGATGTGCCAAGTCCACCAAAGAGGAAAACGTCTCGTAAAAAAGCAGCAATTATAGAGGAAATTGTTGAAGATGTCAAGGAGGTGAACGAGGAGAAGGTGAAATCAGATGAAGAGGTTCCACTGCCTCCAAAAAAGAATTCTCGTCGGAAAGTTGTGGTAAAGGTTGAACCAACAAAAGAAGAAACGGAAAATATTCCAGTAATACGGAAAGAAAGTAAAAGAAAAATGAAGATTACAGAAGAAACTGTTGTTGAAATAGAGAAAGCGGAAGCACCATCTGTAACGATAATAGAGGAAGAAAAACCAATAGAACAGCAACTTCCTAAGAGAAACGCAAGGCAACGAAAAATTGCTAAGGTTTCCCCAGTAAAGTTAGAAGCAAAAGAAATACCTGAAGAAATTATAGTAAAGACTGAAGAGTCATCTGAAAAACGACGAAAAGCAGCTACAAAAAAAATGGGCGCTGAGATTTCCGTCGCTGAACAGAGTACTCCAAAAGGTAGGCCAAAACGCCAAAAACTTGTTTCAATTAGTGAATTAAGTGACAAAAATGATTTGATAAAAAGTAAAAATTTAGAAAAGGAGAAAATTAACGTTGAAAATGTGAAACCCGATACTGTGTCTGCTGTTAAGGGTCGTGGCAGACCAAGACTTGCATCTTATCAAGAAGACAAAATGACACCACGGTCTATAAATATTGAAACGAAAAATAGTTCGGTTAAAAAAATTGAAAGAAAAACCAAAAAGGAGATCTTGGATGTGGAAGATACGGCAGTAACGGATACGGTTCCGCCAGCTTCAACTAGGACTGTGCGTAATAGGAAAGCGATTCGTTACGGTAGTCCTGTAGATTCTACTGTTCGTGAAATTGAAAGAGATCTAGAAGACATTACATGGAGTATTGAAAAAGAAAAATCAGGATCATTAAAGCGTAAACCTGTTATAAAGCAGCCAACGCCCATTCAGGTTAATAAAGAAGAATCACAAATAGTAGCGAAAGGACGAACACAACGTAAGTTAACCAAACGTAAAATTATTGATGATGACGACAGTCCAAAAGAAGACAAATCCAGTGAAGAGACAAGTGAGAAGGAAAATAAAAAGACGAAAAAATCCAAGGAGAAAGTTTTAAGTGAAGATGAGACAGAAAAGGAAGTTAATGTAAAAAAATTGCCAAAACGACAATTAAAGGGGAAAAAAGAAAAGGCGAATAATTCCAAAGTGATGAAGACAGAGGAACAGAAGGATGAATCGATTAGTAAAGTAATGAAAGAAGAGATTGCATTGGGTGTAGTAGAGAAAAAGGGTCGCTCCTCAAACAGTAAAGTAGCCAAGGAAGATATTTCAATTGATGTGAAACCGATGGCAGCGAAAAAAAAATCAACAAAAAGTAATGAGAAAAATCAATCCACGACGATTGAGAATGCAGAAGTCTTAACATCTGGACGTGTAACACGAAGTCGTCATAAGTAATGATTTATGTTTTATTTATTGTTTATTAATTTTTTTTTATTTTTTTTATTTTATTTAATTATTGTTTCATTTTCTTTCTATTAATTAATTAATTCATTGTAATTACATTTTTATGTTTTATTAAAATAAACAAAATATATTCACAAATGAGAAATATTCTTAAAAATAAAAAAGGGTTTTTTTTATTTATTTTTTTATATATTATAATAGATGTCAGTAGAAGCGGATAAAATATTTCCTTTTTTTTTTTTTATTCGCCTTTTTTTATTTTTGTTTATGACATAAATTTTATGTAAATAATACATAAAAGTGTCACTTCTATGTTAACTTTTGTATTTTAATTTTTTTTATATTTTTTTTTTTCATTTTTAGTTAGTTAACTCGAATAAAACGAAAATTATGAAATTTTAAAATTATTGTTTAGAAAAGAAACGAAAAACAAACAAAAAAAAAAAAAAAATTGAAAAAAGTTTAAAAGTGTTCAATATATAAAAAAAAAATATTCTGAATGTCGTTTTATTTAATCATAAATTTTATCACAATGCTCCTACAAATTTTATTCTATTTAACAAATTTCGTAGCATTTCTCTTCAATACATTTTGGTTATTATTCAATTTGGCCAGTGCTGGCGTGCCATGGTTAACATTAATCTTCTGTTTACTATGTATCGGTTCAAAATTTGTAAAATTACGACAACCGTGCGAGAAAAGGATTTTATCATTATTTGGCCAGCCAGAGGGTTGTCCTAATGTTGATGATATGACTGAATATTTATTTTGGCCAATCGCAAATAAAGGGGGTGATTTTGATGCACCGGAAAATTCGGCAGCCGCATTAAAAATGGTTAATCGGTTTAATTGTTTTTATTTATATTCTTATATAAAATTTTTTTTTCTTTGATTTTTAGTGCTCGACGTTCAAGTGTAAAAATGTTTTACTTGACCTAGGAATGACTGAGTGTGGTGAACTAGTGATTCTTGATAGAAATACACTGGAAAAAGCGAATATTAATGGACCGATCAGTAATTTACAATTTTTTAATTTACAACACATAAACATTTCCGAACATCATTCATTAGGGTAATTCGGTTTAATCCACATGTAATTTTATTGTTTACCATCCAATGGTTTGGTTATTTTTTTTTAGTTCACAATTCCAACCAGAGAAAATCCTTACATTACCAAATCTACTAACATTACTGGAAATAAATGATTTAAATATATTTTTATTAATAACCGAAATTAATACGAAATTGATAAATAAATTAAAATTATTTATGATTAGAAATGTGAATTTTGTTGAACGAATTATAATTTGTTGTAAATCACCGATTGTTATTTATCAAGTAAGTTCCCTTAACCATTTTTTAATGCTTTTATTAACATTTTGCGTTCATTCAAAAAAAAAAACTCCTTATAATCTATTGTCCAGCAATTTTTTTTATTAATTAAAATTTCTCTCTACATTTCAGTTACGTAAATATTTTCCAGATTTAATATGTGGATTATGGATGGATAAATCAACGATGCCAAGTAAAATAACATTTTTTAAAACATCACCACTATTAACAACACTGTATGGTGCATTTTTCCGTAATATTATCTCACCAGTTATCGGGAATAGTTTTGTTTTTATCAATAAAGATGAATTTAATAAGTAAGAAATTTTTTTTTGTATATTGTGTAGTGATTGTTGTATGCTTTTCGGCGGTATTTTTTTTTTTTTTTCTTACCTAATTTTTTTTTTTTTTGCTTTACTTACAGAAATATATCCGAATTATGGCGTAATGCGGGTGTACGTCCGATTGTATACTTTGTTAATTCACCAAATGAAAAACGTTATTTTCAGCAAGTGACCAAAACCCAGTATATAACCGATTCGTTACGTTCCGAACCACAATTATTATTAAAAAAAACAACAAATAAGAAAATTAAATAGAGAAAAACAAACAAACAACAAATTTTTGATTGTATAAATGTGTCATGTGAATGAGTCCAGTATTTAATTAAAAAAAAAAAATTTATTCTTTTTTTTTTACATGTTATAATCGAATAACCGCATTTAATTTAATTATATTTCTCTCTATGCGTTAGTTAATTAATATATACAATATATATAAAAAAAATGCCATTTTTAAGATTTTTTAAATTATTTATTTATTACTTTTAATTTTCGCTTATTATTATTATTTTTTTTTTTAATGTAAGAATTGTACCAAAAAAAAAAATGATTATTTATTTAAAATCAATAAAGTATTTTTTAGCCAAAGATAATTAATTGTTTTATTTAATTAACTGGTTTGGAATGTTAAATTAATTAAAATCAAATAATTACGTTGTTTAACTGTTTTTTGGGGACAGAAATATCACCGGTAAGCTGCTTAAAAATTTAATTTAAATCCAAGCAAAAATTAGGACACAAAACTATTCATTTTGGAATAGTGATAATTATCTAGATAATCCATTTCGTTTAAGCAGCAACAAATAAAAATCAAGCAATAAAATGGGTGTGACTAAACAGTTAGTAACGCCTAGTACTTAACCAAAGCGTCAAAATAAATCATTATAAACCCTACAAATGTTTAAAACAAAAAAAAACATTTTACTATTCGGTTGTCTAGAAGAAGCAGATGGAACCCAAAAAAACTCTTTTTTAATTAATTATTCCCCCCCAATCATGTTTTATTTTCTTTTCTTTTCATTTTTTTTTTTGTTATTATCAATTTCGTTATCTTAATAAATTTGGTAATTTTCTATTATGATAATTAATCATCACCTCAACGTACAAAATTCAATTTTTTTGTATTCACCAAAAAACACAAATCAATATGAAAAAACAAAAAAAAAAAACCACTGAATCTCGGGCTTAAGTCAAAGCTTAAGATAAAATAAAAGAAATAAAAACAAGATAAGATTGATTCTGTTGTTTTTTTCTTTTTTTGTTTTAATTAAATTTATTTCTTCATAATTTTCTACACCAAAGTGGGGTCTACACTGATTTTATCGATTATTAAAACGAAAAGAAAAGAGAAAATTGTTTTTTTTTTTTTTTTATAAAATCATGAATAAATTATTATTATTAGTGTTATTACAATTAATTTGTGTATTTTCTGTATTTACAATTGGTGTTAACAGTACGAGTAATAATGAACCGGAAACCTTTATTATCGGCGGTGAGAATGTTGATATTATGAATTTTCCATATATGTTGTCGTTACGTCGTTTCGGACAACATATATGCGGTGCTGTGATTATATCCGATTTTTGGGCAATAACAGCGGCACACTGTTTAATCGGTTCATTTGCACCATTTCAAGTGTCTATACGTGGTGGTAGCACAAGCCGTACAACCGGTGGCACACTGTTTACAGTCCTCGAATTTGTTTTACATCCAGAATTTAATGCATTTTCAATGGAGAATGATATTGCTGTAGTTCGTGTTAATGTTCCGTTTGTAGGACCAAACATATCACCGATACCACTAGGTGTACAAGGTACTTTAGTACTACCAGAAACAATAGGAAGCTTCTCTGGATGGGGCGTTACAAGTGTAATAAAAAAAAAAAAAAAAAACACAAATCAATTTTTTTTGTTTTCTCTTTAATTTTTCATTTTTCTTATTAGACTGGTGGCTACATTTTATCCGATAATTTAAATAATGTTCAATTACAAGTGGTTGATTTTCAAGTGTGCAATGCATCTCTGAGTGAATTCGTTAATATAACAGACAGGTTTTAGTTTTATTTAATTAATTTTATATTTAAACACTGAACACAATTTGTTAATTTTTTTTGGCTTTTTTTTTTCATCATTTTATTTGCAGAATGATTTGTGCTGGTACCGGTTTTCAAGATAAATGTACTGGTGATTTAGGTGGCCCATTAATTATTAATGGGCGTATTGAAGCAATATCAGCATTTCATATTGGTTGCGGTGATACTAGATGGCCAGGTGTTTATACAAGAATTGCATCAGCACAAATAAGACATTTTATTCGTACATATGCTGGGATTTAATTTTTTTTTTTTTTATTTTTTATTTACTTTAAACACAATTAAATTAATTAAAAGCGAAAAAAAAAAAAAAAAAAAAAAAAACGAAAAATTATAATAAAAACTGAATAAAAATAAAAATAAAATTAAAAAAAATAAAAAAAAAAAGACCAAGCACCCGCCCCGTTAAAAACATTTTTTATTGTTTTTATTAACTAAATTAAATTAAATTAAATTATTTTCTCTTCTTCGTCTTCTTCTTCTTCTTTATTTTGCATTTTTTTTTTATTTGTTTATTTTTGTTTTTAATCCTTAAATTATTTTTGTTTTATCTGTTTGATGCTTTTAGTTGTCATCTCTACTCCTATCTATCTATCTTTTATTATTATTATTATTATTATTATTTCCTTTATTTATTTATTAAATTCATTTATTTATTAATTAATTACTTTTATTGCATTTTTATTAATATAAATAAAATTGGGTATTTTTTTTTATTTTCTCTCTTTTTATACTAAATTAAAATTTTTTTTTTTTTCTCTCTTATTTATATAAAAAAATAAACATTTTGACATTTTTTTTTTTTTAAATTAATTAATTAATTAATTGTTTACTTGTGTGTGTGTATGTTAATTACGATTAATTATAGTTTTCAAGAAATCGTACAACTATTCTTTTCCGGAGGGTTACCATTTTCCCTTTCGATTTGTAGTAACAACGCATGAAAGATATCAGCAACAGACTGGATGATTTAAAACAAAAAATTTAATTAAAAGGAAACGTGAAAAAAAAAAATTTCATTAATTCTTTTACCTCATTTTGTTTAGCAGAGGTTTCTAAAAAGTTTGCCTTCCATGATTCAGCTAATTTTTTACCTTCTTCAGCTGATACAGCACGTTCTTGATGTAAATCAGTTTTATTACCAACAAGTACAACCGGAACACTAAAATGATTACAGATTTAATTAAGTAAAAAAAAAAAAAACTTATTTTTTAATAATTTTTATACATACTGTGCTTTTCCCATAACATCTAATAATTTTTCATAAATAATTTGTATAACTTCGAATGATTTAAGACTGGTTATTGAATAAACTAAAACGTAACCATGAAAGTCCATACTGTATTGTGCAGGAAATATACTATATTCATCTTGGCCAGCTGTATCAACTAATTTAACCTCATAATCAGTAGAATTAACTCGTGTTATCTTTGTAAATGCTATACAAAAAAAAAAAAAAAAAACAAATTATAGAAAATAAAAATAAAATAAAAATTTTTATATATCCTTACTATTCTCAATTGTCGGATCATAAGAATCAACGAATTGTCCTTCAACAAACTGTATACTTAACGATGATTTACCTTTAAAAAAAAATAAAATAATAATAATTAATCATTTCAATAAATAAATAAATAATGAAAAACGTGATACACCTACCAACTGATCTATAACCCATCATCGCAATATTTCTTTCCTTCGGTGACCGTGACATTTTTTAATAACAAAAATTTTTTTTTACACACTTTGTAACTTCTTAACTTTTATTCACGTTTTTTTTTTATATGTAAAAATCTTTTAAATAAAACAATACGTTATTATTAAACTTTATTTACAAAATAATAAACCAAAATATTTAATTATTATTAATAATAATAAATACCAAAATTTAAATTAAAAAAAAAAAAATAATAAATATATTTTTATTTTTTTTTTTATTATTTTTTAATAACAAATGTCAAACAATACGACGCCATTTATTATAGTTTACATAAAAAAAATTTTTTTTATTAGATTTATTAAAGACATACGTTACGTTGGCATGTTGATTAAAAAAAAACAATTAAATTAAAGTTCAATGGATTTAAATTATCTTCAATAAAGATAAACCGATATAGTTTTAATTAAAGTAAATTAATCAATTAATAATAAAAAACAATAAATTTAAAACTTTTTTTTTGTTTTTTAATTTATTTATATAAATAATATAAATGTTTATCTATATATAAAAAAAAAAATGGTACAGATCTTGTATATTTATATTTAAAATTAAAAAAAAATTAAATGGAAACTTTAATATGGACGGAACAAATCAGTTCTTTTCGTTAAATTTTCTATCATCTTTTTTAATTAATTTATTAATTAGATTCTAATAATGATCATTCATTTATATTCATCTAAAATATATTATTTGTACGCTTATTAATTAAAATTTTAATTTTATTAACTATTCTCTCTATACGCGTTAATAAATGTGCGATTTTATATTTGTTTGTTTTTTAATTATTAGTAGCAAGAACACTGAATTTTTGTTTTCTTTTTTCTTTTTTTTGCGATATTAAATTATTTAAAAATTATAACTAAAATACTACAAAAAAAAAAAAAAACAATTCTCATTTTATCTTATTATTTAGTAATAGATAAAAGAAAAAATATATTAATTTAAGGCATTAATAGTTCAATATTTGGTGATTGCATTTCAACAAATATTTGGTATTGTGAGTAAACGCACATCCAGCAATAAATCTAGAAAAGTAATTAAAAAAAAAATTAAAAACACATTCAGTAAAGGTATTTAAATGCAATTTTATGCCTTACATTATATGCCATCCAGACCCAATTAACTAAACAGGCATAAGTAGCTTCAAGCTTAAAAGAAAACAAATAAAATTTATTCTAAAAACTTAAAAGAGAAAATTAATTTAAAAAAAAAAACTTACATAAATGTAATAACCGCCAATTAGCCACAGGCCAAAAACAAGCTGAAATAAAATACAAACAAATACCATGATTAGCCATGGAAGCATCCAGCCTCTTGTCCTAAAAATAAACAAAATTTAATAAAAAAAAACATAATAATTTTATTGCATAAATAAATAAAACTAACGATGTCCTGATGCCAAAATAAAGTAAATACGCAGCAAGGATCAACATAATAAAATAAAAAATAAATAAACCGCCAACAACTTTCATTGAATCACGGATATCTGTTTCAAATAATGGGGAATACAGTTGTGTTGAATCACCACCGGCCAACATATAAGCAACCTAAAATTTTAAACAAATAATTATTTTTGTATACTTTTCTTTTTTTTACCCAATATGATAATTACCATTGTGATCAGCACAATTGACATTGCGACTGTGTACACAGCAATTGCATAACTGCCACTCCGTACAGAATTCGTCCAAATACATGGCGACCAACAAGATTCTAACCAAACCATTTTTTTATTTTTACTTTTGCTTTAATTAAAAAGAAATAAACTAAATTTTAAAATTATTTAATAACAAGTTAAATTAATTAAATGCAAATTAAAAAAAAAAAAAATGCATAAACAGGATTTTCAACCAAATAAAAGAAAATAAAAAAAAATTTGTGCTACGTGAGAATTGTCTCGATTCTCCTCAACGAACTGTCACTTTCTAACTTAAAATATTTCTTTTAACGAATAAAACTTAATTCTCATCATAAAAATAAAAAATAAATTAATTTTCATTCAAAAAGAACCTCAAAAAACTAATTACATTTATAACTGAAAAAAATTAATAAAAAAATTAAAAATAATTATCTACATGACGTAGGCACGCCCAAAATTCCACACTTGTTGAATCACAAAATTTTAAAATCTAATTTTTCTATAAACTAAAATTTAATTTACCTTTTCTATAT
The DNA here is from genome assembly GCA_961205885.1 of Ptychoptera albimana. Lineage (NCBI taxonomy): Eukaryota > Metazoa > Arthropoda > Insecta > Diptera > Ptychopteridae > Ptychoptera > Ptychoptera albimana. The sequence continues at coordinate 29,833,578 of OY540803.1, forward strand.
GTTTTATTTTAATTAAATTATTTAATATCACTTATTTTATTGTTTTAATAAATAAAAACTACATCCAGAATAATAAATTAAATGCAATAAATAAAACAAAAACAAAAATAATAATAATAATAAAAAAATTATATTATTATTATTATTATTTGTAAACAAAACAATTAAGCTTAAATGAATTAAAGTATTATTGCTTACTTCATGCAAATGCACGTTTACCAACATATTAAAAAATAAATTCACTAGAAATTATCAACATTTTCTTAGAAACATTGATAAGGTTTGTGCAATGACTAATATACAACGTATAGAAACTAAATTTAATTATTTAATTGATTAATTAATTTACAATCATTTATTTTCAATTTATTTATTTATTTATTTTAATTATAATACACATATATTAATATAATAATAGTTAAAATAATATTTATTTATAATTAAACTAAAAATAATTATTTTACTGGAATAATTTTCAAAATACATTTATGAACATTAATGTTATATTAATTAATTAATTAATAATTGATTAATAATTTCGTTAATTTATCACATGAATTATTTATATATATATCGTTCTTTTCATTTTTAATCATTATAATTTTTTAATACACAAGACATCATCACCACATAAAAAGTAAATAAATTTTGTTTTATGAAATATTTATGCTAAAATAATTTCCTCTAATTATGAGATTTATTGTGTGTTTTGTGTGTGCGCTTTAAAGACAAAGAGTAATTTGCATAAGGAATTTTATTTGAATTAATTCTCTACAACTGGTTCCGTGAGTTTTGTTGCATACATATGAGATGTCTGTAATAATACAAGAAAAACGATTAATTAAATAAACTACAAAGTGAATCCATGGTTTAATTACTTTATAAATAAATTCGTATTGTTCTCTGGTTCGTACAGCACTAGCACGTCCACGTCTCACAGAATAAACTATTTGCGGTACGTCTACTGACCGAGATGGCATTTCTAGTGTTCTTAAAGCTATATCACATGCGATTATTGTACCCGTTCGTCCGGTACCAGGCGAACAATGAACAGTTAATGGGCTGTAAAAACGATTTTTTTTTTTCGTAAATTTCATTTATTAAATTAATTAAATTATTTTTAATTACCCTTGTTGCCTTTGTAATGATTTATGTTTGTCCATTGATCCATTTTTCTGTTGTTCATCTGTTGATGTTTTATTTAATTCTCCTGTATTCTCATCACTTTGGTCCGGTAGACTCATTTTTAAAACACTTCTCGCTTCTAAAAGCATAGCGATAACGCTTGCTTCATCATTAGGAACTCCTGTATCCGGCCATTGATACCAGAAATGCGTTAATTCACGCCATGTACTCGTCAACATATTTTTCAATTGCACAGATGACACCGCATATTTATCTTTGACTTCACGATTTTTTAACGTTACTTGGAAATCACCGTACAAACGATAACAATCGAGTACACTTGATGGTGGTAAATACGCTGCACATTTCTCAATACCGCATTCAGATAAATCCGTTGCCATAATTATCACCTTTGAATTATGCTCCCAAATCATACGCCAAAAATCAGCAACAGTATTTTCCATAGGTGCTTGACAAGCTATGTAATAATTATCCACGTCTTTAGGACCCTACAAAGATTATAATATTAAATTGGAATTTTTGATTTAAAAGAGAAAATTTTTATTCATTCTTACTCGAACAAAATTAGCGTTTATATATTCAGTTTTTTCATCGTTGTTCACCTGCTGTAAGAAAACTCTGGTCTCTGGTAAAGGCACAACATTTGCATATCTATAGACAACAAAACAATGAATAATTTTTAGAAAACTTAATTTGAATAAACCACAATCCAACTCCATACCTATTTTTGCCTTCACAACCGATCGGAACTTCATCAGCCCTAGCAACAATTTGTGGAATTTCCTTAAACTCGTCATAGATATCGTTTTTATTTTCCACAAATATCGCCAATGACGTTATTGATAAATTATTTCCACGTAATCCCTGTAACAAAAGAAAATTCTTCAGTAAAACCAATAAAAAAATAAATAGAATGAAAAATTATTTACAGGATCTTCAAAGGCTGAGTTCCCGTATGAACGTTTTGATAAACGTAAATTATTCCCTTTCCTGCGAACACTATTATAAACAGAAACATTATCCAAACTGTATGCGTCAAGACCAACTGGACGACACCGTTGTCCGTACGTTAATTGCTTTTGACGTTTTCTCATTATAAACTAAAAAAAAATATTTAATTAAATTAAATGAATAATATAAAATCGGAGAATAACTCACCAAAACAACGACAAGTAAGATTAATGCAACAATTCCAACAACACTAACAGATATTGCAATGATAATATTCGAATCAAGGCCCTCCGATTGATTATTTAAATCATTTGTTATCGGTACACCGTCTGTTGTTGAAGAGATTTTTTCCGTATCAATATTAAATTCCATTTCTTCACCTGGCTGCTCTTCTACGGTTTCGTGTTGTCGTTTACTTACATCAGCACCGACTGTCGTCACATCGACTTTACTTGGTTGCTCAACATACGTTGATGACTCAACGTTTAATTTATCAATATTTGTGGTTTCTGTTGTATAGTCAATGGAATTCGTTGTTTCCATTGTTGTCGTTATATGATGAATTTTAATTATGTTTTCTGTTTCGTTTATATTTGTTTTTGGATTATTATTTATGTTTATTTCGGTTGTTGTCATTGACGAATCATTTTCATAATTAAAATTAAAATCGTTTATGTCTGTCGTCTGCTGATTAATTCTCTCATTTAAACCATGAACTTCGTGTAATTCTGTATTATCAGCTGTTACACTTGTTATTGTCGTTGTTTCTTTATTTACATTATCACTTGTTGTACTTTCCGGAGTTATTATGGTTGTTACTTCCTCTTCATCATCCAGACTTGATGGTATCTCTGTATAATTATTTAAATAACTTTCTGTTGTTGTCACTTTTTTATTATCAATTTCATTAATATTCGCTGTAACCGATTCAGTTGTTGTTTGTGTTTTCTTTGTCTCATTGGAACTTTCTGTTGTTAATGGATTCTCATTTGGAATAATAATATTATTATCTGTGGTTGTTGGTACAAAATCATTTTCATCAGAAACTGTTGTTTCACCAATGATGATCGGAGATACGGTACTAGTTTCGTCTGAGACTAACACATTTTTTTCTGTAGTCGTTTCAAAATTTCCATTGGCTGTACTCATTAATTCCTCATCCACTGGTATTATTGTTGTCTCCTCAATATTAATCCTTATCGTTTTAAATAAATCTTCCAGTTGTTCTATCGTACTTGTTTCAAAGTTTATCGCTTCATTCGTTGTTGTTATAAGCTTGTCCTCGTTCATTTTTGTACTTATCTCAATTTGTGGTTCCTCTGTTGTCAAAATAATCGATTCAATTTTATTACCACGTTCGGTTGTTATTTGTACATTTGGATTAAACTCCAAATCCGCATCGCTATTAATTAATTCACTCTCCTCAATACTCTCTTGATTATTATTTTTCCTTGTTATCTCACTTGTATTCTCTAATGTCTGGATAGTTACATCAATCGTTTTATTTTCCTCTTTTGGTAATGCATTTTCATAGAAAAATGTCTCATCATGTTTGATATTGGTGTTCGTTTTATTCAAACTAGAATGATCATCATCGATTTCAATGGAATTATGTTTCGTTTTATTGCTTAAAACATCCTCATTTCTGTAATCAGTAAATGGGAGTTTCTCAACAGTAACAACAGATGAAGACGTATCACCTATTTGATCCTCAATACTATTCTTCTCTAATGGTGGCGGTGATGTTATAAAAATATTATTAATCACTTTACTTTCAGAACTACTTGTATCTCCATGCTGATCCCTGTTCGTTTCGTTTAGTTTAATTAAATTCTCTGTTGAATCAATATTACTAATATCATCGGTGGGACCAGTTGCTGTCGGTGCTGATGGACCTGCGATTGCTGTTGGATCCACCGTCAAATACGTATCATTATTAAATTCATCATTTTTCATAACGGCCGCCCAATCAGCTAACACTTTTGTTAATACTGTATCATTTTTACTCTCATCCTTTGTCTCCGTCACATTATAAAATTGTCCTATTTTCTCTTTGTACTGTTCAACACCTTTCATACTAGCCAATGCCCACACCTCAGCAGTATTCGGTATTGATAAATTCATAAAATTTTTATTATAATTATTATCATCATTTGTACTATCAGCATGTAAATATTTTCCACGTTTCTCCGTTGTTTGATTAATTATATTTGGTATATTTGTAACAGTCTCAATTACCTCCTGATTACTTGTATCATAATTATTATGTTCATACTCTGCATTATTATAATAAATCGATGATTTTTGTTCATCCGTTTTATTCTCCTTTATCATATTTAAATCATTTATTATATATTTATTTTTCACATTATCATCAACATTTGTTGTTGTTTCATCATCATTAATTTTTATTAAATTTTCTGTATTTACATTTTGTAAATATTTTTTATGTTCATTATCAAAGTGTGGTGTTACCGGCGTTGTTAATAATAAACGTTTAAAATTCTCATCATACTGTGTTTCATCTATATTTTTATTATCATTATTATTATTATTGTTCTCTTGATTATTATCAGCTTTTATTAATAAATTTAATGATTGTGTTTCATTATTATAATTTGTCATGTATCTAAAAAGTAATGTATCCAAAAGAAAAAAAAATGTATTAATAACAATAAAAGAAGGATGATTAAATTGATTAAACTTACTTATTTATATCAAAATGATATCTTTCCGTGGTTGTTGTCGTTTGTGTATCATCTATCGGATCATTTGTTGGCGTTATTAACGTTGTACCACCATCAATTACCTCATCAAGGGTCTTTGTTTCATTATTAATTAATGTTAAATTACTATTATCAATAAACTCATTAACGATTTCTCTTTTTATAACATGACAATACGTTTGGGTTATTATTAATAATAATAAAAATTTTATTGAATTTTTATCAAACATTTTATAAAAATTTTTTAATAACATTTCTGTTGCATTTTATTCCTTAATTATTCTCTCTCACAACGTTTATTCTTTATTGCTCTGCAAACATAAATAAATTTAAAAATAATAAAATAAAATAAATTATTTAATTAATTAATTAATTCGTTTCTATTTTCAATTAACAACAAAAATAATTCCACCTGCTTTCAATTAAAAACAATTAAATGAAGGTCATCGTGTACGTCTTCTAATTTTTTTTTTTTTGTTTATTAATTTTATTAATAAAATTTTAATAATAATAATAATTAAAAAAAAAAAAAAATGTTTATTCAATTATGTAAAAAATGTAATTAAAAAATAAATACAGGGGGCCAAACGAGAAAAAAAAAATAGTTATGATGCTGATGTGAAATTAATTCTTTGGCATCAATATTTAGTTAATTATTTAACTTTCTTTAAAACGAAACTTTTATTAGAAAAGCTGGTGATACCAAGATCTATTATAGATTGGCTTTTGTGGGGTAATTTATGCCAGAATTAACATTTAAATAATCTATTAGAGGCAAATACTGTGACTTAAAAATTAATACCGAAAAAAGAAGCTTTAAATTCTGTGGATTCTATTCACGTTTCATTTGAATTTTAACGACTTTTTAAATGGCGTCGCATTACATTTTCATAGCAAAGTGTTTTCACAATTAAACCCGAACAGGGATAACGCTTAAAAATTTAAAGATAAACGCTAAGGAATTAAACAACCAAATTAAACCAACAATCATCATGGAAAAAAAAAAAAAAAACACAAATAAAATTATTAAATGAATAAAACAGTTAAGAAAAATAGAAGCTACTAGGCCGTTTCAAATATAAAACGCTATACACATGTATGCCAGACAAGTAATTAGTTTTTTTTTTTTTATTTTCCAGTTCTTCTGGCTTTAATTAAATAATAAACACAGAATGTAACAAAAAAAAAAAAATTATTATTATTATTATTATAAACCGTTTGTAATTATTTTAAATAATAATAATAATAAAAAAAAAATTTTTTTTTGATTGAATAAAACAATAAAATTTAATTGAAATGAGTGAAACTTTGTGCTAAATAAAAACATAATTATAATTAGTTTTATGAATAAATTAATTAATTTAATTAATTTTTTTTTGGCAAAATGTTTAAGATAAATAAATAAATTTTTAACAATTTGTGTCAAAGTTTTAACACTTTTTTACTGTTGTTGTTGGTTGTAATACACAATTTATAATCCACCCACCTACAACACTTTTGTCTGTATTCAAATCAAAAATCAACTGCGCTGTTTAACATATTTCTATTATTTAACAAAAAAAAGGGAAAACAGGTCACAATAATAACAAATAATAAGAAATTTCTTCAACTTCTTCTACTTTTTTTTTAAAGCAATTAAATTCTCCACTAAACTCTCCACCATTGTAGCAACATTTTTTTATTTTATTAATAATTATCACGCGATATGCTGCTTTTTTTTTAACAATTTGCTATTAACTGAAATAATTGTCGTGCTGAATTATAACAAGAAAATAATATTTAAAACAAAAATTAGCGTGGGTGGTGTATTTTAGTGGCGGTGGTTGTTGGAAAGCCTTGCCAAGGACATTCCAAACACATTTATCAAGGCAAACAATAATTTTCAATGAATAATTAAAGAAGTGTGAGACAGGGTTAATTATTTATTCATTTTAAATCACTTATAAATAAATCTCAAGTCAAAAAACCCCAGTTTCCTTGAAGGTTCACTGATTTATAATCAAACAAATGTGTGACGCCCTGCTTTATTTACATTTTAATGCTAAACACAAAAAATTATTAATAAATAATTAGTCATCAAGTTCTTTGTATTACCTTGTGACACAGATTTTAACCGAAATTATAAATTTTTCATTTTTGGGTATTCAAAGAACAGTTGAACACTCAAAAACCATAACTAAATACATAATTGTATGCTCACGATGCCGCTACAAAGGTATGTTTAAAAATTTTTTATTGCTTTACATACACAAAATTTTCGCTTTGCTTCGAATCTTAAAATTGTCGTGAAATCATGTTTTCACGAACTATTTGTGGAATCCTCAAAACCAAAATGAAGTATGATGCGATTCTATTACTTTCAATACTGGATTAACAGAACACCGGATTTTTCAACATTCTTTTCAAATACTCTTAAAAACCTTTAATCACAGTAATTGTTAATTGAATTACCACAGCCAAACATAACAAACTTTCATTCAAACAATAAAAAGCATTTTTTGCATAAAAGCCACAACACTTAAAAGCATAAATAATAAAAAAAAAAATGATTTTAATAATTTCCGGAACCAAAAAAAAAAGTTGTTTGTTTACAAGAAAGAAATAAAAAAAAAAAAAAACATAATGAAATGGAAAGTATGGTTAATTAGTTAGTTAAACGTGTCTCTGTTATTCTTCTTCTTTTTTTTCTCAGTTTTTTTTACAAGAAAGGTAATTATATTTGTTTGCAAGCTGAAAATATTTGAAGTAATTAAGAAGATTATTATAATTATTATTCAAGTGAGAATACAGACTTGGCTTGGTACAACCGTTATTTGTTGGTAATTTTGAAAAATTAAAAAATTTTACATGGCTAGCTTTAGGAGGTGGATTATTTTTACTTTTAACTAAGTTTAAACACTTCTGAACTCAGGGTTAATCATAAAAACACAGAAATACTTAAACTATCCTACACGATTAATATATCAGAAGTTAAACCGATAAACAATTTTTTTTTTTTTTAATAATAACCAGGATGTACCTGAATTAATTCTAAAATGTAACTTCTTTAAATGTTTTGTTACTAATACAGTCCGGAATACCCCAATTAATACTTTTAAATTATTTTTACATTTTCGAACGACACTAAACCGGCTGTTTTATCTCGTTTTTCCTCTAAAAAGTTCGGATTTTTCATGTGACATTTATTCAGGATAGAACCACTTAGCGAACTCACTTAAAATATACATTTTTCTGGTCAAGTTACTCACTTTCTCACCTAAAATAAAAGTGATAAAATTACCACAGTATCTAACACATCACACCCGTATTTAACAATATTCCAACCAAAGTCCCATTCACTACAAAAACAAATCTCTACAAACAAATAAGAACAAATCATACCACCACAATAACCATGTCGAAGGTTACATAATAAAACATTTTTAATTTATTTTTCCAAGTGATTAAAATCATGAATTTTAACATTTTCTTTATTATTTCTTAAAATATATATATATTTTTTTTTTCTTCTTATAATAAAATATAAACAAAAAGATTTATTTACAAAATAAATCCTACATAAAAACAAAACAAAAATAAATAAATAAATGAATGCAAAATGAATCATGTTGTGTTCGTTATTATTTTGTTGTTTGTTTGTCTGGTACGTTGTTTGTTGTAAGGTAAGAAGCAAAACAAAAAAAAAAAAAAAAAAGAAAAAACAGAACAAAGCAGAAAAATATGTAAAATTCGTGATAATAAGAATTTTATGTTAATTAATTAATAATAAAAAAAATTATTTAATAATTTATTTCGTTTTTTTTTTTTTTAATATAAAAATAAAATAAAATTCCTGTCCCCTTGTTATTACTATAAATAGTACTGGGCGCTGTTATTACGTACGCACAAACCCTCATTTCCTGATTACTTTTTTCTTTCTTTTTTCTTTATAACCATATTAACGTCAAAGAGAATGTTTTGAATTTAATTTTATTATTTGCTTTTGCTTTTGCTTTAGTGTTATTCCACTATTTAACCACTTTCAATTGCATTGTATTGTGCAGCACGTGTTGTGGACGTTATTTTAACACTTCCAACACAGGTAATTATAGGGGATTGTCTGTTTACAATAACCTGTACTTATGGTTACCAATTTATGAATCATCAGCAGTTAATAATATTTCTAAGACTGTTACTACCAATGTGCTATTAACATTTATAACTTCAAGCTGGCCTATTTCCGATACCAGGACGTCTACAAATTTGCTTTAAAAAGGTTTTTCAGAAGAAAACATCTCTTTTTAAGATTCGAAAATTGATAAAATATCAATATCTAGCCTGATCTTTTCACTTATTTCCGCATATTTAATAATAGAAAAATTCACTAATCAGTTATCTTATTTTACCTAATAAATTACCTAATAAATAATTAATAAAAAAAAAAAAACTGCATCAATCAAATCATTGATTATAATCAACCAGTGAAATAATAAAACATAAAATATTTCATTTACTACTTAGTAATCGACCTTTAACGTTTACTTTTACGTTTACGTTTCAGTGAATCATAATTTTGGGGTTTTGATTTTTATATTATTTTTCACTTAAGCATAATAATGACCTTAAGCTGAAATAGAATTTTTATTTAATTATATAAATTAGTTTGGTTTTTTATTTTTATTTCTGATTAATTTTGTATAATTTTCTCATATCGTTATGGTTGCTTAGTGGATAGGAACTTATGTTTCTACGTTTATTACTAGCTACCAGCTAATCATTGACTTGTGTAACTACAGTGGTTTTTGGCCAGTTGTTTATTTTAAAAACGATTTCATTCACTTTATTCGTATTATTTTCGTGTTATTTTTAGAAGATTCAGAATTGTGGAAACAGCGAAAATTGAAAATTTAAAGCATAATCTCACACTGTCTTCTAAAACCACTAAGGTTCTCAAAAATAATTACTCAAAAATTAACCATAAATCCAATTTCGTTACTCTATACAATTTGTCAAAAGTGAAATTTACATTTTTTTTTTTTATTTTATCTTGCTGCTAAAGTTTCGTATTTAATCGTAACAATAAAAACCAAATTAAATAATTTTATTAAAATAATAATCAAACGAATAGGTAATAAAAAAAGGTAACCAATTTGTTTATTGATTACATAAGTACGTAACGCTTTCAAATACAGAAAAAACAAATAAAAACTTTTATTAGTTAGGCTACGTAACACACACAAATTTACAGTCTAATAAAAATATAAAATGTTAATAAACACGACAAAAAGTCTGTTTATTGTTGAAAAATCATCAAATTTAGCAGACAAGCTAACTATTTTCTTATTATTTAATCGTTTAATTTAATTTACATTAATAAAAAAAAAAAAACTGAGCGAAAACTGATTGTCTAAACTCGTTAATTTTGTTCAAATACTATTTTTAAATATTTTATTTATAAAAAAAAAAAAAGCTTCAATAAAAGAAAAAAAAAATGAATAACAAGGAGAAAATGAGATAAACAAACAAGCAGCATAAACGAACAGAAAATTAGTAGCATCTCCAGCAATATCATCTCAAATAAAAAATAATAAAAATTAAATAAATAAATTTATCATATAAAAGAAAACAAGAAATAATTCGTAAGTCGTAATGAAAACAAGAATAAATAAATAAATTAAGTTAATAAAAAATTATATTATTGTTTGTAAATTGTGTCTTGTTGAAAAAATTACAGGCGAATTTTTGTTTGCAGAGAAAATCACAATAATGCGCAGTAGTTACTATTGAATATAATACTAACTTTATTACATACTTACTACCTGCCAAACGGTTGAAGGTATTTCAGTAAAAGACTCACCATCGTTTAATTACTATTCTGAGAAAGACTCGTTTTCAATAATTTAGTCATTTGACAGTACAATAATCAGTTAAGTGGATTTTACTACATAGATATTTAACTAAAACATTGTAAAGTCATTTCCTGTACTAAAACTTATGCATTATTATTTCTACGTAAAAACCGAAACATTTCCTAACGAAAAAAAGAAAAAGAAAAAAAACTATTAATTAAAATCTAAAAGAAAAAAAATCCGTTAGAGATGTAATGTAAATATTTTTATAAGCATCCAGCAAATGAAAAGAAGAAAAAAAAAAAAAGAAACCAAGCAAGAAGGCTGGACAAGAAGATGGTAAAACGAAAAGAACTAACAACGAGACAAAGTTCAAAGACACGATTCCAAAATGACCAAAACTTATTTTTAGTTTACATTTGAAATAATAAACGCGGTTTAAGCTCTAATTCATTGCAAAACAAATTGGTCAAACCATTTAAACTTTGAATTAATTAAATTTAAAAAAAAAACGAAATAAAATTATATTTCGATTAATCACTGTCGTTATAAACAATAGTCTAAACCCTTTTCATCCACAGAATACAGCCTGTAGCAAAAAAAAAAAACTGAATACTTTTATAAACAGAAAAAGAAAAATTAATTAATAAAGGTAATTAACCAAGAACAATTAACTGTAATCATAATTTAATGGTTTATGAAAAGCAAAAAAAAAATGCCAAGAACATGGTTTATTATTTAAAAATTAAAGCAATTAATAATTATTATTATTAATGGATCAAAACATTAATTAAAAAAAAAAAAAAATTGTATAGCGGATATTCTTTACTATTCCTTACTTTACTTTTATTTTGCCTTATTTATTGGTTCACTAGGCTTCACTTGGAAATTTTCTTTACATAACAATCTAGCTGTAATCTTAATTATAAACAATATTTTTTCTAACGTAATTAATCAATGAATAATCTGGATTTTATTTAAAATTATTATTAATGAATTAAATAATTAATTTTAATTTATTTTAAAAAAAATTATATATATATATATTCTTAAAAGCAAGATATCGCGTTATTGCAACACACTTTAAAATCATCAGCAGACGGGTACAGTGAGCTTGTTATAAGCACAGCATAATAAAAACAACAAAACCGTAAACGAATAGCAATTGTTCGGTTTAGTAAACAAACAGCATACATATAATATGACCTAATTAAAATTCATTTATTTATTATTATTATTATTATTTTATTTAATAAATATATTGTTAATGTACTTGTTAATGTTGTTACTTCTTTAAAATTCAATAAAAAAAACAAACAAACAACAAACAAATAATTGTTGTAAATTAAAATAATTTAATTCAATAAAAATCAATAAATAACGGCTATGCGAATATTTAACTAGACCCGTTTGATGGTACATATAATAAATAATTAATTATTAATTAGTTTAAAAATAAAAAAAAAAACCTCTCATCCAAGTGTAATGTAGCAGCGATTGGTTACAACAATCACAATTAACGTAAGAATAACGCAACAAATGTCATTTCAAATGTTTAACCTTAAATAATTCTAATATGAATTAAATTAAATCAAATAATTTTCATTAAACCATTGAAAATGACAGAAAACATGAATGCCAACCGATTATTATAATTCGGCATGTTTCGTAAATACACGAAGCTTATAAACCGATGCAAAGCGCATGATTAAACTTATTAAAAACCTTTTTTTTAGCAAACTCTCAATCAATGATAATGAAAATTATCGGCAATAATTTTTCAATTTCTTGTTATTAAAAGAAAACAATTCTTCTTATAAACAATTTTTTAATTTTTTTTTTTTGTTTTAATTACACAATTAAAGATTTGAAAAATTGATTAAAATACAAAAGAAAAAAAAACATTTTTTCTTATCACAAAACAAAAAAAAAAAAAAAATTACATAAATAATTGTTATGTAAAATTAAAAAAAAATTAAATTAAATTTATGTCAAGATCAACAAAATCAACAATAATTTATTATTATTATAATTTTTATAATATTTATTGTGGTTACGAAAAATAATTTTAATTTTAATTAAAAAAAAAATAATATTATTAGCATAAGAAATAATTAAAATAAAATTAAAAATCTTATTTGGTTATCATCTAGAGATAATAAATTGATAATTAAATTAAAATCGGATTGTCAGTGTAACCAGGATTTGGTAACAGATCAGTGTACGTGACCGGTACAAAATTAATTAAATATTTTTTTTTTTTTTCAGAATTTTCATATAACAACGACATTTCCTGTTAAACATCAACAACAACAACAATTCAACAACAAGCAACAATTCCCATTCTTAACCTTCACCGATATACACACAACCGTTTTTAACCCATAAATAAATTTCTTTTCTTTTTTTTTTTTACTTTAATTTCAATTAAATTTAATGAAATCAAATTAAATTAAATTGATTAGATAACAAAAGCTTTATTTTATCTAAACTAATTCAATCAAAACTAAACAAAGAAAGTTTTTATGCAAAGTGTTAAAAACGAATTCACAAAACATTTTCATCGAATAAAATTGCAATAAAAGAATTTTTTCTTTTTTTTTTTTTCTGTATGCAAATTAGATTTTATAAAGATTTATAGAAGCGAAATTGAACAGCAGCACATAGAAAAGAGGTTTATCAACCATTTATCTAATAAATTTTTTCTTCCAGTTAATAAACGTCTCGGATTTGTGCATAATTTCTTGCACTGATAAAACCGATTCCAACGTAAGTAGAACTAAACAACACTCGTAGCATTGCTCCAGGAAATCAATTTCATATTTAACTGCATTGCAGATAAAACAAAGCAAAAGCAAAAAAAAAAAAAAGAAAAACATAAAATTATTTGTAGCGAATATAACGTAAAAACTGATTAGAATTGTTTGTAATCAATAAAATAATAATTATTATTTTTATTTTCTATAAACAAAAAAGGCTTTTCCATGTTTATGTTTTTATTAACATTAAAATTGTAATTGCACGATAGAAATAAATAATTTTAAATTTATCAAAGTAATTACTATTATTTTTTTTTTTCCCCTGTAATCAGAATCAATTAATTGCTTACGTTGTGTGTCCGGTGCGAAATAATTATATTTTTTTTTTTTTGCCATTTTATTCTGTAAAATGACAACCGAAATGTCTATTTTAATTTAACATTCGCTTGTAGGTTTTTTTTTTTGATAAACAAACCGTGATTGGCTTTAAAAATGGCTTAACGTAACTAAATCAACCAATCACAACGGATATAAATCTAACGCAACTATTTTTCACGTAATTTGTTATAATTTCTGCGAAATGCTCTTCTAAAATCAAACAAATTTAAAAGTTCAGCCTTTAAAAACCTTAAAAGTACTCCGTAGAACACAAATCAGTACATTACGTTATTTCCAGCAATAGCAAAATGACCACGAATAATCCATACAAACCGATGAACTCGTATTACAAATACGTATTGAAATAAAAATTAAAAATACACAAAATCAGCAACAATAAAAATCCTGCTGAATTAACAATATTTTCATGAATTTGCGTATTTTCTAGCGTACATTTGTATTAATAAAATTTAAAACAACCAAAACAAACAAATAATTATTGCATAATCTTCATCAATTTTATGTTAAGCATAAAAATAGGAAAACAACGAAGTTACAAATTAAAATTAAACAAAAAAAAAAATAAATAAAACTTTTGTAATTTGCGTATTAAAAAAACTATTTACACAATCATAAGTCATAATCTTCATTTCCATATTACACTACAACCACAAAAACATAAAAAAATTAAATTAAATAATATTTGCGACTATTGTCGTTGCTTAATTATTTTTCAAATGTTTAACGACTCCAATTGCTGCTACTCAAGGAGAACATTCTAAAATAAATATATATATAAAAAAAAAAAAAATAATAATTTAAAGGTTGGTTGTTGACTTTTATGCTTTGTATTGTTCATTACTGACAAACATTAGGCACCTCGAACTTCTATTTTTAAAATAATATTAATCAAGGAAGGTAAATATTTAGAAAGCAACAACTGATTACAGAATAAAGGTGAACCATTAGGTGTTATTAAACATTGACTATTAACACAATTTTAATAATTTATAATTTAATAATTAAAACTAGAAATAATCTGGAATTTATATGGGAATTTAACTTAGAAGTGTTCGCTAATAACAATTGAAATGTTCATTCAAAAATTTGTGTATTTCATAAACAAGGTAAGCTGGTGCTAGATGTAATTACACCTCCTGAAAGTAAAAAAAATCTTTAGAACAATCTAGGATTTGATGCTTGTTTTTCAAAATAAGAAAGGTCCTGTCAGGCGTCTGTTTAGCTTCTCTAGCTGCTTTAAAGTCACTCTGCATCTCTCCTGAATAAATAGTAATTTATAATCACCTACTAAACGTTCAATTGTAGTCCTATACCAAAACCCAACAACTTAAATCACCTAATAGCCAAACGTAATACATTAATTATCACAATCAACCATCAAATCACAATTTTAATTTTAATTTAATTAACTAATTATAATTATTTTATAATCCGTTGAGATTAACATCTGAATGTTAAGTAAAAAATAATAATAAAAAAAAAAAAACCGAAGGTAAATTGTCTTATTAAAGAGTAAAATCCATTTATTAAATGTGAATTGTTTTAATGCAGAAAAATGAAATGGAATTTTTTTTTGTTTTTGTAATTAATGAACAAAATCATAAATGTGAAAAATGTTTTTTTTTTTTTTTAATTTTTAATTTTTATAAAACAAAGAAATGAAAGAAAAAGTCACAATTAGTAAATAAAAATGAAAATTATGGAAACATTAACAATAGCAGGTGAGCATTCAGATCCGTATATAGTGGGCGTTATAATTACGGTTATATGTAGGCGCTAATATTAGGCGCCACGTTACTTAAACAAAATAAATTGTTAAAAAAAATTATTCGCAAGCAGAAGATTCTGGTTTTTAGAAGCCTCACACGTTTTATTGATAAATTATTATGAAAACTGTGTTATGTAATTAGAATTTAGAAAAAGAAATAAATTAACGTGGAAGTTAACATAACCCATCTTTATTATGCTTCTGGAAAGACTCCTAAAACCATAACTGCAACTATGTCAAACGCTCAGGTAAACGTCATCGTTAATGAATTGATTGAGACCTCTGGTTAAACGTTTTTTGTGTAAATAACTTAAAACTAAAGCCAGTTGCTAGCAAAAGAACATTTAAAAACCAGAAAGTGAAACAAATTCTAAGATAATGAACATGAAAAACGCCCCCAAAATGATTAAACAAAATAAATAAAATTCCGCCCCTGACAATAATCCATACAATACATCATTTCGCTATTAATCGGTTAATGTGAGAAAATTATGCTATTGTTAAGCAAATTATTTAAATGGATAAATATACTAGAAAATGAAATTAAATGAAAAAAAAAAAAATTAATTAAAAATCATTTTTCCAAAACATAAAAGCATTCCATTGTCTTTCGTTTTCGTTTTTTTGTTTTTGTTTTCTTGTTTTTCGTGGAAATGACACATCGCAACGTGCTTTTCTTAATACAAAAATCTTTTTTTTTCTATATTTATTTCTATAATTACTTTTGTGCATTCAAAACACGAAAATCTTACCTTCAACAAAATTTAAGGTGTCAACATTAGAACAAAGAAAAAGAAAACTTTTCAATCAAGAATTTATTATTTACCTGTTCAATAATATTCTCATAAACACTGGACAATATTTTTCTAGTTAATTTGTGACTCATAAATCAACGCACACTTGTATAAAATTAAAATAAATTTTAAAAAAACGAGTACAACGAGCATATTACAAACTGCTAACAAATACATACAAAAGCCACGAGTTTTAATTTTTTGAATTTACACAAAATTTCAATGGCAAAGTGATAAAACATAAAAAATTTAATTATATCTATTAATCAATTAATAATTTAACTAAAAGAAAATGAAAAAATGTTTAATTTTGTTTGAGTCAAACGCCTCACAACAAAAAAAAAATTTTCATATCATTGAAATTTTTTAGTTTTGCAATTTGACAATCAACAGGTATTAGCAGCAAAATACCAATAACAAAACAAAATTAATCATACAACTACATAGTCATAAATATGCGGACATTACGAAAAATCAACAAATTTATTAATCAGCACCAACACAAATAAATATCACATGGTTTTGCTTGATTTTCTTTTATTTTGTTTGTTTTTTTTTTTTGCAGCATACGTCAAAAGTTATTATAAAGAAAGAAAAAAACAAAAAAGGAAATTATGTTTGGTGTTGTTGTTGTTATTTTTTGATTACAGGAAAAACAACGAAACCATAGCAACAGGCAGTTTTTTGTTTTTTTTTTTATAATAATAAAACAAAAATTAATTTTTTTTTCAATAAATTTTCGTAATTAATTAATTAAAATAAATTAGAAAAACAAAAATATTAAAAAATAATAATAATTTGCCTTACCTGAAGCTTTGTTAATTAAAAAAAAAATATATTTTTTTTTCTTATCAAGGCCAAAACATCCATATAAACTGATAAATACGAAACAAATATAGTCACAAGCACAAAAGTAAAACGATTAATCTTGAATTAATTAATTGTTTAAGAACACAGCTTAGCTAATTCACTATTTTTTTTTATTTAGTCACATTAAACATAAAAAATGTTTTGTTAGCTTTTTAAGCATTTTTCTAATAAACGAAAAATCACTAGAAAACACAAAACTTGACTTAACTTTAAAACAACAGAACAGAAATAATTTTTATTTATTTTGTGAAAGTCGTGCAAGTGAATTAAGTTTTATTTATTTTTTTTTTTTTTTAGCTCAGCTGTTATCACAGGTAAATTTAATTTAAATAAACAAAAAAAAAAATGTAATTTCTCTCTAAAAACAACACGTCGTTAAACATAAATAAAGCTAAATGCACTAAATGTTAGTTTTAGCTTTTTTTTTTTTTTTAAAAAGTTTAACCGAAAACACGTCCGCATTCACTGACAGATCGACTGAATTTGTTTTGTTTTTGTTTGAATAAAAATTCAAATTATGTTTAGTAGAGTAAAAAATATCGCGGCCATTTAGGGTTTCTTGTCTCTTTCACTATTATTGGAAAATTAATAATAAATAAATAAACGCAAATATATAAATAAAAAAAATTGTTTTCTCTTTTTTAATATACCATTTCCATTTCTGTATTAAATCGATGATAGAAATGTTTTTTTTTTTTTTTTAATTTTTCGTTTCTTATTTAAAATTAATTTATTTATTTGAGACTGAAGTTTGACTGAGTTACAAAAAAAGCTTCTTTTTTTTTTATGATGTAAATTTCCCAAACGTTTGTATCTCGGTTGAGAGCGTGTTGTGTCATTACACAAGTGTAGTTGTATCGTTCAGGTGAGGAATGTTTTGCGCATACAACTTAAGTCAAACACACAATAATAACAATATTACACAGGTGTAACAGAGATGACAAGATTTTTTTTTTTTTTTTTTTTTTTTTTTGAGTATGCTTTTTAGACTTGAAAGAGCATTGAATGGAAAACATTTTTTTTTTTTTAATGAGAATTTTATTTTTTTGTAATGCATGCCTAAGTAAAGTGAGTGAGAGAGTAAAACAGTTATAACAAAAATAGAACAAGAGAAAAATTTTTAAATATCCAGAGAGTGAGTAATAATTATTGCAAAACGTTATGTTGCAAAAAAAAAAGAAAAGAAAAATAAATAATTTTCTCACTGTAGCAAAGCTTTTTGTTTTTTGGTTTTTTAGCGCTATGGAATTTTATTTAATTATATTAAAAATTAACGAAAATGAAAATTCAGGTATTCAAATACCTGATACATTTCAACTGTAAAATTATTAACACAATAAAAGAAAAATAACAACCAAAATAACCTATAAATATAAATTAATTAATTATTATTAATTAAATAAAAAATATGAATGAAATTAATTAAAAATAAACAAAGTAATCAATAAATTAATTTTATTTTTATTTTTTTTTATTTTTTAATTTAATAAAACAGATCGAATAACCGTTTTTGATGAGCAATTTGAAAGCTTTTTTTTTTTTTGTTTTATTATTTTGACAATATGGCGTCAGATGAATGAAAAACGTTGCAAAATTGCAATATCAATTTTCTAATTAACTTATTGCAAATAAGTAATCAATGTAATTTTTTTTTTTTTTTTAAATCAATTATCATTATTTCTGTTTATGTAATTTAAATTATGTTGCAAAAAAAAAAAAAGTGACAAAAGTCGTTACACTACAATTCGTTCATTCTACACGTTTTATAGGATTAAAAAAACTTTTTTTTCGATTGTTTTGTTTTGTGTTTTTTTTTTTGTTTTTTTTTAATGCTTATTTTGACATTTAAGAAACAATAGAAATGTCTATGCTGCGCTTTTTTTTTTTTTTTTTTTTTTTTTTTATATAATTAAATAATACCGGAGCTTAGTTGTTTCTCAATTAGAAGAAATAATTTCATTTTATGCGGCTGATGATAGTTTGTTTGTATTAAATTGAAGCACAAATGTAAATCGGCATTAGAGCATGAATTTTGTTGTTTACTTTTCTCAACTATCTTTTGGAAATTTCTACAGTTTATCATTTGTTAACAATGTAATTGCGTTTTAGGCGACGCATTGTTAGCTTTTATTCGATTTTAATCGGTTTAAAATTTGGAAATTTTTTTTTTTTTTTTTTAGATCAGCAGAGGATCAAGTTAGACAATCGCTTGATCTGCCATAGTTAAAGATCCTGGAATATCAATAAAATAAAAACACGTAAATTTCGTTATTAATTTCTCGCAAAAAAAAAAAAAAATGTGGAACGCTTCACGATTTTGCGTGTCATCCTTGCGCAGGGGCCATGCTAATCTTCTCTGTATCGTTCCAATTTTAGTATATGTTCTGCCGAAGCAAGAACGAAGTTTCATCCCCTATCCACGGTATATATATAAACCGTAAAACGTCCTTAACTCTTGTGTCCTATAGCAAAATAGCGAAAAACCACCCTTAGTATTCGCTACACGGACCCCTAATTTACCTGCTCTCCAGCAAATGTAATTAAAAATATTTTTGTGGTTTTACTACAAACATAAAAACTACAATTTTCCTGCTTCCTATTTTATTAAAAATAAATGAGAGAAACAATGAACGTTCCCGAGATTTTAATAAAACTTCTGATTTCAAGACATTTTGAAATTTCACGCAAAAAAAAAAATGTGGAACGCTTCACGATTTTGCGTGTCATCCTTGCGCAGGGGCCATGCTAATCTTCTCTGTATCGTTCCAATTTTAGTATATGTTCTGCCGAAGCAAGAACGAAGTTACAACCCCTAATTACGGTTTATATATAAACCGTTAAATGTACTTAGCACTTGTGTCCTATAACGAAAATCTAAAATTTAGCAACTAAGGTTACAAAACTGCCCTTAAATGTTTGTTATATTAAACAGGGACGTGTTCGAATAATAAATAACCTAAATTACTTATCTCCAATATAATTCAAATCAAAAATAAAATTAACTCAATGCAACAAAGGCGAACACAAATCGCTCTATAACCGATTTACATAAATTAATAACGAAAAAAAAAAAAAAAATTGGTTTAATTTTTTTTAATTAAACTATGTCAACTTTTTTTTTTTAACATTATTCAGTGACTTAAAACTGTATTAGACTACGTCATATCAATAACAAATCAGGACATTTATTGTATGAACAAGAAAATGAAAACTTGAGCTAAAAGCTTTAACAAAAGAATATATATTTTTTTTTTTTTTTTTTTTTTGTTGTCAAAATTAATCAATAATTTTTTGTTCATTAACTGAGATTACTGTTAATTCGTTGAACTCATTCAAAACATAAATAACATATGTTCTCGCTTATGCTGATTTTTATTTTATTTAATTACAATTTAATTCCATTTTATTTTTATTTTTACCGATAAAACATAACAAAAACTTAATACAAAATAGAAATTAAAATTAACCATTTTAATTGTTTTTTTCTTTATGTTTTTACACCATACGAATTGTATGAATAAATAAATAAATAAATTTATCAATAAAACACAAGAAATGTATGTTTGATTGAATTAAAACGATAAAAAAAAAGCTAAAGCGACATAGAAAAACAACAACAACAAAAAAAAAAAAATCGCTTAATAATTAAATTTAATTAAATGAAAGTGATTTACAGGCCTTTAGTTTTGTTGTCTTGTAACAAAGAAAAAAAAAAAAAAAAAAAAAAACACAGATGTATGATGGGCGGTTTTGTGTTACTTCTAAAACCATCTGTTTTTTTTTTTTTTTTTTATTTTTCTGTAGTTAATTTCAATAAATTTATTTTTATTTCAATCATTTATTTATTTATTTAAACATTTAAAAAAAAAACTGTTGTTGTTTTTTTTTTTTTTTTAGGTGTTTATCTGTGTCAGATAACGTGCATGCATAAAGCACAATTAATCAGAAAACAAGACGCTTCAGCAAAAATCCAAAATGAACGAAAATTTTATATGTCACAAAGAATATTCCTGTAAAGTCTCAACGAATTTTCAAATAAATTTTTTTTATCGAAATTTCAAAGCTTTTTTTCCAGTTTTTGCCGGTTGCAAATTAAATTTTGCAGGAATCGTCTTTGTTCTACCGGTTTAATCTCCGTTCGGAGCTAAACCGGAATTTCGAAAAAAAATTTCATAACTGAAATAAAATTAAATAAAAAAAAAAACAAAAAACCATCGTGACATCGTGGTTTTATGTTTTTTTTTTTTTGTGTAAATAAAGAATTGTTTTGACAACAATTTAACGCTTTTTAAACGCACATATAGTGCGAATAATAATTTTATTTTATTACAATTGTTTTTTTTTTTTTTTTCACATTTTTATTCAAAAAATTTTAATGCCAAAAAACCCGTAATTTTGCATTTTTTTTTTGTTACCGTTGGTAGCGTATGCAAAAAATTATTTTTTTTTTTTTTTGCTAATTACGCGTCTTTGTTAAATAATCAAAGACGCATTTTGTGTTTTAGATAAATTTTTATCTGCTTATCATTAAATGGGCGTTTATATATTATTAATTCAAATATTAAATTACAAACACGATGTTACAAATCAATAAACAATTTTTAATTAGAAATTTATCGTAATTTAATTTTATTTTATTTTTATTCATTTAAAATCAAACATTTGTTTTATAACCAATTAATTAATTAGATTAAATGAAATTTAAATAAATTAATGAAAGTTTAACACAAATTTATTTTCTTTTTCATTTCGGATGAAAATGAAGATCATTTAAAATACTTTTTCTTTTTCTTTATTAAATTTATAGAAATTTTATTTTTTTTTTTATTTAATTTTTTAATTTAATTTTGACACGATAAGCACGTGCTGGTTTTGTCTTTTTATTAGCGCTAATGACATCTACCGGTGCTAGTGTTCTAGTTACGGTTAGTGATTTTATTATTTTACCAATCAAATGTTTTGTTACTAATGGTGAACGGAACCGCGAATAAATATTACTTTTACTTACTGATGGACTGATGACTCGTTGTACTCTGGATGTAATTAAAAATTTTCATAATTTATTCCTTGATATTTGGGTTTATAAAATCGTTACTTAAAAAAAAAAAAGAAGAAGCGGAAATATGCTTTTAACGTTTAATCACGACATTATAAAAATATAATTCTGTCTTCTAATAAATATGCAAAATTTCACAAAAAAATGTGGAACGCTTCACGATTTTGCGTGTCATCCTTGCGCAGGGGCCATGCTAATCTTCTCTGTATCGTTCCAATTTTAGTATATGTTCTGCCGAAGCAAGAACGAAAGTAAAACATTTCTATTAGCTTATATATAAACTTTACAATGTATTTTATTCTTGTGTCCTATAACTAAAGTGAAATGGTTTGTGTATTTGCTAAATAAGGGTTGTTTAAACGTCAAAAATTATTAGGAATTTTTTAATGACGGATTTAATAAACAAACAATACATAATTAAGGATATCATAATCATTCTGCAGTGTTTAAATTAAATTATCTAGAACCAAAACTGTCCCCATAACGAATGCAGATATTACAAAAAAGCCATAAATGTTACAGAAAAAAAAAAAAAAACATTAAAAAAACGTCAACATGACCTGAATAGCACGCTTTGTATATACCGCGTTATTCCAGTTGAATAAGTTTTAAGAGAAAAAACAAAAAAAAAATAAAAAATGTAAAAATAATTAATGAATTTACATAATAAAAATATTTTACATAAAATTTATTAACAATAAAAACATAAAAAATTATTTTTCTTCATTTACCAAGTGAATGTGCTCTGGCCTAATACCAGGCTTTCCTTCGGTTCTTATAATTTAATTTTTTTTTTATTTATTTCCATTGAATATAATCTTAAATAAACGCCCAACACAAAATAAATAAATTACAATAAAAATCTATGCCAATGTTGTATTAAATCGAAAATGTTTTATAATTTCACACTTTTGATTTATTTTTATAATAATTTCGCCACATTTTTATTTCTCTTAATTTCGCTTTATTAAATCTAAATTTGAAAACTAATTTCTTTCGTTTTTTGTTTATAATTTTTAATTTAATTTTTTACAAATAATTAAACAGACATAGTGGACAAAATTGATTACAAGAATCAGAATAATTTATTTCAAAATATTGTATTCCCACTCGATAATATTCAACTGGGGTTTAAATCTCTTCAATGGCTCTGTAATTAAACAAAAAAAAAATATATTAATTCCAAAAGTCATAAACTTCATAATAAAATAATCAGACAAACCCAGCATTGAGTAACGTTGCTCATTCTGAAATTGTGTGTAATCTAAATTTTCCAATGTAATCAATTGTGTCGCTTGTGCCATTTCTGGTAACCATATTTCATCTAAAGAATTCTTTATCGTTTGTAATATTTTTTTTAATGTTTTCTATAAAGGAAAGCACAAATTTCAATAAAAAAAAAAAAAATCACCACAATACAAAAGTCCACAAGACAAACCTGTAATTCAGCACCAATCTTATCTAAATCCAATTCAATTACAGCTTTATTTATATCGCATACATGGCTTTGTTGTTCATAAATTTTCATTATTAATTTATATAAAGCATTTATTAGGGCAATCTCCTCAAATGGATTACCCTCCTTTAAACTTAATAATTTTCTTTCATGCTTTCGACGATTTTTACTTGAACGATGCGATTTACCTGTACTACGGGTGCCAGATGTATAATTCGATGAATTTATACTACTCGTGTCTGACATTAAATCACATTCGTCTAATCCATCATTGTGATCCTGATTAAATTTATTTATCTGCTTTAAACGTACTTGTTGCAAACGATTTTTATAATTTAAAAATTGTCGGTCATCATCATCGATTGCTATCAATAATTGTTTTGAATACTCTTCCAAACTATCTTTTATAATCGTATTTACAATGTGTTCGTTATTAGATAAGCGTGCCTCGTATATTGCATGCGTGTACAATTTACCCTTTATTAGGGCCTCAACAATAATATTCACATCGTTTTGGATCAATTTAATTAACTCAACTGCATCGTAATACAATTCATTCTCCTGTAATGTAGCTACAAGTGAACTGTAAATCAAAAAAACCAAATTAATTAATTAAATTTAAAAAAAAGAAGAAAAATCAATAAACTTACATGCTTAGTTGTTTTATTTCATCCGCTGAACAACCTTTACGTTTTGCTAATGTAATACAACGTCGCCAATCTAAAATATTCTTTGCTGTAAATAGTGCCTGCTGATAATCATCTGCTCGCTCATACATTAAACTTGCTTCCGCTAATCTACCATTTGTACGCAAATAATCAGCGTAGCACAAGCCAATCTTTTTACATGCGTCCGCATTGTGTTTATACAAATACAAAGCTTTTGCGTACAGTTTTTGATCTTCAATTAAATCAAGACATTCCTTCATGCGTTCATCGCCACATTTAATAATATTCTGTAATGCACTCTTGTAACGTTTCAAGTGTAAGTCAATTTTGTATTTACGATAATTCTCCTCAAATTCTTTTAAATCGTTTAAAAATGGAATGTATTCACGGGGATCTTTCTGGGATTTATTCGCAACGAAAAGAACTAAACCAAAATCGTACATGCCTAGTGCAACATTATACAAATCGTTAACATCGACTAAATACAATAAATATTTTAAGGCCTCCTCCGCTTTAATGGCATTATCTTGGCGGTCACCAATCATCGACGATTCAACGCGTTTTATGCACCAAATCAAATCCAAAGCATGCTCAATATTCTCACGCTTTACATGACTCGTTACGATTGGTAAAATATAAAAAATCGGATCAGCATCTGTCATTGCATCGCATATTTTCTTGCATACAATGCTCACCTTATTACTTACGTTATAATCATCAGGATATTCTTTAATTTCTGTCAAATAATTACTCACGTACATGGTCTTTGTAACATCCTCATTTTGTAATTCAGATAAAAACAAATTCAACCACTGAATATTCCGGATATCTTTCAAAAACAAATCAATTTCGTTTAGAAACTTTTGCGGATTATTATCAACAATTATATTCAGATTAATCCGTTGCTTTCTTAGCAATTCGAATGCTCGCTTGTACATAGATGAATTTAGATAATCCGAAATAATACATAGTGACAGTACACGAGATTGTATTGTTTCTAAATTACCTCGTGGCATCTGTAAAATTGTTCGGGATTCCTTTGGTACACAAACAATCAAACGTCCACCACGTTCAATGCGACGTTCCGATATAATCGCTTGTTTATCGAGACGACTAAACTTAATATTCTCAATTGTTGTAAATACAATAAATTTCTCAGTGATGAAAAACGATGTCACATCGTTAACAAACTCCTTGTCATTTATGTAAAGCGTTTGATTATCCTTTAGCGAAATTACTTTTAATTCATTATTCACTTTAACGCATTGAATCTTTTGACAAAAGTCATCTAACTTCAGAAATTTTAGCAACGGTGATAATTTCTTATTTTTTATTTCCATTTTATAGTATAATCCAGATGTGTCGCAAATCAAAAATTTATCCTTATCAATATTTGTAAGACAACTAATATGTCCGTACACCGTTTTCTTATCCAAAATAACAATTTTATAATTATCCAGAATGATTTCGCATAGATAAATGTATGATTGATTGTCAAAAGAACTGCATAACACAAGTAAATCCTTAGTTAACCATAGCCAATGATGATATACTAGGGTCATGTATTCATTATCTTCATTCGAATCAAACTGATAGTGGTTAATCAGTTCAATACTCGTTAGACGTTTTACATTTAATTCATCCTTAGAAAATTCACAATTGTAAATCGAAAACGTGTTAGTTGAGTCCACGGTGAATAAGGTGTTCGTTGTGTAGCAATCATTTATTTCTGGATACTTTAGAAAACCCACGAAATTTATCGGACGATCAGTATCAATTGAATAGCCACACATCGGTGGTGGAATTACTAGGCTACGAAAATTTGTTATCATAACTCGGGTACCATCAATAACAGCGACCATTGACTCATCATCTGACGTTAATCCACTTGAATGATTTACCGTATAATCAAAACGATAAATATTGTAAGCACCGTTTTTCTGTAAAACATGTAACGTTTTACCTTCCGCTAATATTTGATTCCATTTTATTGCACTTATTCCCATTGGAAATTCAAAGTATTGCTTCAAATACCAATGGTAATTGCATATCATATATAAATAAATAACACTAGCACCGTTCGTTTTAATTGTTTCAATCAGTAAAATTTCAGAATCAAAACTCCACATCAATGTATTAACGATTTCCTTAAAAGAAAACATTAAATTAAAACTTGTGTCCCTTGCCGATAAATATAAAGATACAAACCTGTTCTCTTTTGAATGGTAAAACCAGTTCCCTGTGCCGTAAACCATTTTTCTCAAACAATGTAATCACATATTTATTTGGAAAATTTTGTGGTATTGCAATCCATAATCCACTTGGTTTCCAGTATATAACTGGCTCTAAATTAGCACATTTTTCCGATGTAAATTGTAATTTTCCATCTTTGTTATAAACTTTAAACATTCGACCACTGTCACCAAGGTAAGACACCGCAAACATTTCTCCATCACCTCGCCAACTAATTATACAATTTGTGTTAATTTCTTTATGTATTTCATTTTTGGATAATTGTTCTTTCGTTAATGCAGCCGTCTTTCCAGCTGACCCATGAAACTGTGTCTCTTTTTTACCCCAACCAACATTCATAAACTCTTGATCGCCAAACGTGGTATCATTCAGACAATTTTCAGAAATCGCATCAAATGTGCACGTCATTACAACGACCAATTTTGCTTTTGTAACAAAAACAATAATCTCCTGTCCGGGACTCCATTGCATACATTCAATTCCATCATTACAAAAAGTCACCACCTCTGATTTTTTATTATTTAAATTATATATTATGATTTCACCGTTTTCTGTTGCCAAACATAAATCATTATTTAATACTAGATGCTCCATTGCGATAACATTTTGTACTTCTAATAATTCCTCCACATAAATCTCCTCAAAATTTATTTTTATTACTTTATTATCAAAATAAACGTATGCGGTACCAAATTCATCCTGATTTAATACCATTAATTTAACATTATAATCAAAAATAAATTTTTTATTTTTATTATACAATAATGTGAGATTTTTCATTATGACAAATATATATTTATATAAACGAAAAACTTATTTTAAACAATTATTAATTATAATTAAAATGTAAAAATTATTTTCCGACAAATATAAAAAGGATAAAAAAAATATTTGAAAAAAAAAAACTGTATGAATGCGACTTAACCTCCAAATAAAATAATCACGCTACGATTGTCATTTATTGTTTTCATAGAAATGTCACATTTTCTATAGAGAGAGAGAGAGAGAGAGAGAGAGGAAAGCATGTAGTTAAAAATTACAAATTTTGATGAAATAATTAATACACGAAACATACAAAAAAAAAAAACTCTCTCTGTTTACGAAAATAGTATAAAATAAAACCACACACAGCGCTAATGTTAATAAATTAATTCAAATAAATTTTGTGACAATTCATAGTTGAAATATTGGATAAATAAAGATTTTAAATTTTAATTAATAATTAAAAAAAAAACTCATAAATAATTAATTAATTAAAATATTAAAACCAATTAAAGATTAATTAAAACATAAAATATTAAAACCCACTGCCATCTATTAACTAAAAAGAAAAATAAAAACGTATAAAACACAAATTAATAATAAGAAGCATTTAGGTGATAAATAAAAATTCGTATATTAAAAAGTTTTATTTTAAATAAATTAATTAACATTTTTTTTTTGCTTTTGTAATTTAATAATGATTATGTAATAAATATATAATGTTCGTTTATTAAAAAACAATCATGATGATTTAGTTTTAAAAGATACTAAAGATGGATCATAATAAAATTTCATCAAACAACCAAACTACGAACAAATTCAATAATATTTTCCAATTTTTATTTATTTATAAATTTTTTTTTTATTACATTATTTTCCATCCAAATTATAAACAATTATCGTTTTTTTATTATTTTTTTTTTTAAATATTTAAATGCGTTTCCTTGTATATATAGAAGAAAAAAAATATTGAAAAACCCGGAATGATAAACATATTTTTCCCATTAATTATTTATTTATTTTGTGCAAATTACAAAAAAAAAATTAAAAATAAATTTCGACTAGTTAATGTGTGTGAGTGTGTTTACGTATGTATTTTACCTTCTTTACTTTTATATTTATTTATTTATTTAATAAAAACATATTATCATGTTTATATCGCCCCTATACAGCAATATGCTATGCACATTTCTCTCTAATTAAATAAGCAACAAAATCTGATAACAACAATTGCACACAATGTGTGTGTTTATGTTTTATAAAAAAAATACAAATAAAAAATAATTGTTCTTCTGTTCATTTCTTTTCTTTTCTTTTATCTTCTTTTTACCTATAAATAATATTTCTAAATAAACAAATTTATGCCAACCATAT
This sequence comes from Ptychoptera albimana, assembly GCA_961205885.1. Lineage (NCBI taxonomy): Eukaryota > Metazoa > Arthropoda > Insecta > Diptera > Ptychopteridae > Ptychoptera > Ptychoptera albimana. The sequence continues at coordinate 29,862,388 of OY540803.1, forward strand.
CAAATTACAACAATAATAATAATAATAATAATAATAATAATTTAAATAAAATTTACTAACATTTGTAAGAAATTTACCAAACTTTTTTAAACAATTCCATAAATGAGTCATAAATCATAAATGTAATGGCAACGTCAAGACAGACACGTGATAATCTAGGTACGGTACCCTTATAAAATGCTAAAGGACCTTCATTCTTCCATATTTTCATAAAACAATCAACTGTTGATTTATATTTTGCCGCTTCTAAACCTTGCATACGGGTTTTAACAACGTCTATCGGTGTATTACCAAATACAGAGCACGCACCAGCAAATGCACCAAAAACACCAACCAATAATTTTGGTACTGGCTTTTTATGATCATCACCTTTATATATTTCTTTACATGATTCCATTACATAAAAACGTATCGCTTGATTTGAACCCTGTTTCATTATTGTTGCGGTTAAACCTTTATATATACCGGAAAAACCTTCGGCTTTCACTATTTTACCAACACCATGTAAGAAACCTTTATATTGTGGATTTGCTGAACGTTGATCATTTATAAATTTTACTTTAATTGTTTCCATTGGGGTTACAGCAACAATTGCCTCAACAACACCAGCACCAAGACCGGCCAATAATTTACCACTTGTTGATAATTGTTCATTTTCATCTTGCATTATTTTTTTTAATTGTTCAAAGGCACCAAATCTATTTAAAAAAAAAAAAAAAAGGGAAAAAATAAAATAAATATCTTAATTACTCCACAACAAAAATAATAATTAAGTAATCAATAACGGATGCGAGAAAAAAATAAAAAATTAAAGTAAAAAAAATGCAAAGGAGGAGAATTCATTCTTCCTTCTATTTTTAGATTAATTCTTTCATTTCTCTTTGCTTATTAATTCTGTTTGTTTTTTTTTTTTTTTTTTTTTTTTTACACGTCTCACTGTTAAATATTTATCATTTTTCATTGGAGATTTTCTTAATTTTTTCTTTCATCATTAGAGCTGAACTATTGCAAAATTTGTTTAAAATATATTTCTGTTAGTTTTTGTTGTTGTTGTTGTTTTTAAATTATATAATAAATGCTGAAAATAATAAATGTTCAGTTCAGCTCAATGCCATCATGTTTTTATTTTCTTTCTATTTTATTTTATCAGTAATAGAAATGAAAAAAATGAAAAAAAAAAAAAAATTATTTGACGTCAATAAGTAGTTTTCGGTTTTTTTATTTTTTTCTATTTTCCTTTTTATATTATTTCTGGATCGTTTTACTCATTTACTTTAAAACAAAAAAAGAATTAATTAAAGAAAAGCCAACTAACCGACATGCTGATTTTGGTATTGAACCATAAATTAATACACTAAGGCCACGATATAGACCAAAGATACCATTTTTTTGTACAGTCTTTTTAACACAGTCCAGAATACCATTGTATTGTTTGGCACCACCTAAAAACAGAAAAAACAAAAAATAAAAAAAAATAAATAATTTTTATCAAAAGTTCAAAGGTTCACTGATTACATCAGTTTTGTGTCTACGCAACCAAAAGTGCACACTACAAACCTTTTTCATCTAGTTGCAATTGTGTTTTAACATATTCGGTGGGATATGTTATACAAATCTCAATACCACCAGTTATACCACCAGCAACAATACCCTTTAGACCTTGTCCACCACTAGCTGCAGCAGCAGCTGATGAATTTTTATCCAACCATGGACGTCTTATAAATGGATTTATAAAATTTGTATTCCCTAATCCTGTTGTTATTATTGATGATGATACAGAACCTGATGATTGATTACCACCAGATCCAATTGTAAAACGATTACGATTCATTTTCAAAATAAACTTTTAACTAAAAAGAAAAAAAAAATAAAAAAAAATTATAATCACCCTGTAGAGTAATTTATTTTTTTTTTTTTTCCAATATTAACAAACAAAAACTAATCAATAGAAAATAATTAAAAATATTTTCTATGAATAAAAAAAAAGATAAGTGACGTGCCCTACTACCAGGCAAAAAAAAAAACACATGTCAATTGTTAATTAAATAGAAAATTAACATTAAAAGCACATCCACAGCTTAATGATTAAACTAAAAAAAAAATAAAAAGCTTATCAAGATAAACAAAACAAAAACACAGCGACACATGATTATGTAACACAAATCAAATGAGAGAGAGAAAAAAAAAAAAAAAAAGTTTAAAAATCACCTGTTGGTTGGTGGTTCTAAGTGGAGAAATTAACAAAGAATAAATTATTTAAAAACTTTTCGTTTTCCTTTTTAATTAATTAATTAATAAATTAATTAAATTAAGTAAACATTCAATAAAAAAGCAAAACACAACACAATACACACACACGTCGCTGAAAACAGTTAATTGAGCTTTAATTGTTTAAAATTAAAGCTCAATCGATGTGTGTTTTTTTTTTATCGTCTGATTTCAGCTCTACACAACTAGAAGTACTTCAAGTGACTACTAGTGGTGGCTAGTCATAGTCGTAAAGTCGCGTTTTTTTTTTCCTATATTACCAAAAAAAAAAAAAAAAAATCCACCACACATGATAATCTGTCATCTCTTTCACACTAATTAAATAACAAAAAAAAAAAAAATGTTTTAAAGCCGCTAAACAATACACAACAGCAACAACAACAAAAAATACGCAACAAAAGCTGTTTTTACGCTCGTGCCATATGCAAGCGACGACGACAGCACAAACACATGCAAAACTTTTATGCTTGCGTTTCATAGATTTTTTCGTATTTTTTTTTTTCTATTTTTAATTATTTAATTTTAATTATATTTTTCTTTCTTTATCAAAATATTAGTTATTGAAATATTAGTAATGAATATTAAAATGTTAAAAACGTGGATTCAGTAATAAAATATGGTAATGTAAATGTAAATGTAAACGTTGTCATCGTCACCACAACAGCAACACAAACACATTCATACATTGTATTTACATTTTTATATATACAATACACAATTTTTATTAATTAATTAAAAATTAGTTTTCTTGTTGAAAATGTTTTGTTTAATTAAAAAAAAAATAATAATAAAATGTTTATGCTCTTGTTAAATATGTATGTCGTAAGAAATGTGTATTCGGTGGTTTGTGTTTCTTCTGTATGCTTTTTCACATGTACTTTAAAGTCATTATTCTGTTATAAATAACCTTTTTTTTTTTTTTTTTTGTTTAAATTTATATTTTAGAGAAAGTTTAATTAAATAAATTTATTTTTATCTAGTTTATATATAAAAAAAAAACATCAAAAAATAACTAAAACAAAAATTTCAACAACATCCAAATAAAAAGATAAAAATTATTTTTCATGCTTTTTATATATTAAAAACAAACCAGCAAAACTTACTTTAATTATAATGTTTTTTTTTTTTATTATTTTATTTATTAATTTGTATTGTTATTATTATTATTATTATAAAATAATTAATTTTTTCGTGACATTTTTAAAAAACTATTTTTTTTTCTTTTGTTTTGTTTATGAATGAAATTTTGACAATCGAGAACCAGAGAGAGAGAGAGAGAGAGTATAATAAAGCAATGCAAATATGACAGACATTATAAAAAAAAAACAATAACAAAATTTATGGTATAAAAGTTTTAGTACGAAATGTGCTTTTTACGGTTTGTTTTCTTTTCTTTTTTTTCGTTATTTTGGTACGATAACTTTTTCAACTGTTTAATTAATTAATTTTTTAATAGCGTCTTTTAAACAGTAATTATTATTTAGTATATAGAAAACTAATTAGTTAAATAGAAATAGAAACAATAAATCAAGAAAAGGGTTAAAATGATTTTGTCAATAAGAAACTTATAGGAGTTTAATAATAAATCTACTGCCATCTAGTTAATAAAAGAATAATAATAATAAAGAAAAAAAAAACTATCGAAAATAAAGCAAAGACTAAAACCAGTTTTAAAAATATTTACTAAAATGATAGCGAATATGACTAAAATCATTTCATTACCAACACAATCCAATGCCAAACATTTTTTTTTCTTTCTTTTTGTGTATATTTTATTTTCACAATCATTTTAAAATTCATTTTTAATGCAAATTAAATAAATAAGAAAGAAGAAACGCAAAATATTTATAAACAAAACGATAAGAGTTTTAAGGTTTCACCTTGATTAATACACCCAATGACAACAGCACACCAATAATTTTTGCATTCTTTTCGGTCATAAATTTTATTCTAAATAAAAATATGAAATATGTCTGGCCCAGTGTTTCGTAACATGTTGTGATTTAAATTTAGCCGGTAAATGTGCATAATAAAATGCGATAATAACACAAGTAATAAAGCGTAAAAAAGGTTTAAATAAAAGTTGTCATAATGTCTGTTTCCCTCAAGATTCCTATTGTGTATCCAGACATAATCCAAGGACCTGCTGTGAACCAGCGAAATAATCGAAAGGAAAATAATTCCAATAAACACACAAAAATCTCTTTTAATTAATTTTCTTCTTTTATTTCTTTTGTAGCAAAAAAAAAAAACACAAAAACACAAAATAAAAATTACATTTAAAATTCCTTTAATAGTTTTTTTTTTTTCTTTCTAGTAATTTGTGATAGTTTTTCTTGTTATTCTTTTATGTTTAAAGCTAAATTAATTAAATAATAATTATTATTATATATATATATAAAAAAAAAGGAATAATTTTACATCTTTTAGCATGTGATGTAAGTGTGTTGTTGTTTTTTTGTTGTTGTTGTTGTCTGTCTTTAATTAAATTTAAATGAAAAAATAAAATAAAAAATTGCAAATAATAAATATTCAACAAGTCCGCGTAATACAAGTTGTTTACAATTCAAACAAATCAATTGGTTGGTCGTTAAATTAATTAATTAATAAATAAATTATTATTTGCAAGTTTCATCTCATCCAACATCGTAATTTATACAGCTTTGTAGGTTCTGACACATTTAACATCATTAATAGTCATTGTCTGTGGATAGAAACAAATATTAATACAAAATCCACAAAATAAAGAAAAATATTCACAAACTTACAGCAATTAAATCGGTATCAGAAAATTCCCGTACAATAACAGTTGGCTTATCACCTTTTTGATCATGAATCAATTTATTTGGACCATCAAATGTACAAATTGATTTCACTTTACGTCCATCAATTGTCTCCTCTTCAAATTCCTCACCCAATTTGAATTTAATTTGTGAACTTTTAAACGTTGAGACGGTATTAAATAGATAAAAGTCACCATCCTTAACTAAATCAACGGTTGGACTTACAGAGTTACCCATCTTTCTAAGAACCATACCGACACCTAAAATAAAATTAATAAAAAACAAATCATTTTAATCAATTAAATTTAATTAAATCACAAAAGAAATGAAATAAATTGATCATGTCCGTTCGGTTCGGTGCTGCTGGTGCTGCTTGAGACATTTTTTTTTTCTTCTCATATCCAAAAAGAAAGAGAAATGAATAAAAGTCAAACAGGTCCATTAACAACAATAAAAACTTCTACAATAATCTAATTATTTTTAATTAAATTATTTAATAAAGACGATATCGTATCGTCGCCGTTTAATGCCCTGCACATACAATTTTTTTTTTCCCATTGCACAATTTTTTTTTGTCAGACAAGAGTTCAAGAAGCATTAATAAACTTAATTGATACGGGAGGAGAAGAGAAGATATGCGCCTTCATTTTTTTATAATTTAATTATTTAAATAAAAAAAAAAAATTATTTTAATTAAATTATTAATTGAAAAAATAAAAAATCAATGAGTTGCGGTCAAAATCGGTAAATTTACGATGGAAAAAGAGAAAAAAAACCTGCCAAGGTTGTTGCATTCGCTAAATCCATCAACAGCGTTGCAGCTTTTTTAAGAAACCAACAGAAAGAAGACATTTAAAAAAAACAGCAGAAAGGAAAACAAAAATTAATAATAATTAAATATCCCACATCCGTTCTTTCCGTATTAAAATGACTAAACAAAAATAAACACAAGCGCAACTTCTATAGAAATTCGTTTTCTTCCAATCAAACAAACAAACAAACACATTTCAACAAAGAAAACATTTCAATAAAGAAAGCAAAATAGGATATCCCCCACATAAATTTACTAATAAACATCAATTAATTAAGTAACATTAACAATTTAAGTAAGAATTTCCTTTAATTTATATTAAAGAGAATAACAAGTGGCTGGCTGACTGGCTTTAACTCTCCAACAAACAAAAGGGTTTATGTGAAAAAACCTTGTCGTCACAAGTCGAGATCTTAATTAGAAGACAAATTTTTAATTCCCAGTTTCCCATGTTAAATAAAGTTTTAATGAGGAAATTGAGAAATATTAAAAACGTAGAAAAACCAATCAATCAATCCAACTAAAACCCATTATAACAAAATTTTAATCTGGGTCACACCTTAAATAACATAAATCTGTTGCCAACCAACTCCGGCATTACATTTACTAGGAACTCAAAACCAAACGATTCCCGGCTAATTCCTGAAGAAAAAGCATTTTCAAACATTCTATCGCCGCCTTTATAATCAAATTTTAAAATTACAAATTGGTTTGCAACCATTTTTTCAACACAGAAACCTTCCCGATAAAATTAATCCAATTTCTACCAGTTTTTCCCTAAAACAAACGAAAACATAAAAAAAAAAAATAATAATTACAAAATATCGCACATAATGCATTAAAGCGCGATTAAGTAACTTTTGTAATAAATTTTATTTAAAAAACACCGGCTTAAAATTTATCGTTTACTTTTGATAGTAAAAAAAAAAAAAAATTCATGTCTCACGTTTGATAACAAAACAACGACACCACGATTAAAACGCAACAAAATAATTTATTATTAAAATTGTTATATAATTACAAAAAAAAAAAAAAAAAAAAAAAACTCTAATCTAATCATCACACCTTAACGAAGGTGGTACACGCTGCTATATATAATTAATGATGGCGTTAGGTGGTGGTGGTGGTGGTGTGTTAATAATATTATTTTATCATTAATAAATAATCAACACACTTAAGCCAAGTTAAGCCTAAAATAAAGTAATTTCGACTAGTGCTAACAGAAAAAAAAAGAAAAGAAAAGAAGAAATCAATAAACGGAGTGCAGAGCGAGTTAATGTGTGTTTACCAAAAAACACACAAATTAATCAGTCGTCAGCCAGTTAGAGGCTAAATATGATAAAAATCACAAAATAATAAATAAACAAAAAGAAAAAAAAAGAAAAAATTATTTATAGAGACATCGACAGGTGAGATAATAAAATTTCAGGTGGTAATCAATTTACCGTCAATTTTTTTTTTCTTCTTCTTCTTCTATTAATTATCCACCATTGATAAGAATGTTTTTTACTTTTTTTTTTTTTTATTATCATCGAATTATTATTAATTAATTTATTTATTTATTTAAAAAAAACAACACACACACACACAACAAGTGCATAAACAATTTTAGTTTACAATGAGAAATAAGTAGAAGAAAAAAACGACGAACTTTAATCTTGTTGTTGTTTAATTTGTTGCTTTTTTTTATTTATTTATTTATTTATTATTTTTAAGTCAGAAGATTAAAAACAAAAAAAAAAAATAAAGTAAATAATCGACTGTGCCTGTACTGAGGCGACTGTGTAAATAAATAATTAAAATTTATCGCGAAAAAAAAAAAAAAAAAAAAAAACATTTTATGTCGCAAGTGAACACACAAATAATCATAACCGGCGCCCAAAGTTCATTATTTAAAGCAAACATAAGCAAATATACAAACATCCAGAGTTTAAAAATTTAATTTTATAATAAATAAGAATTTTTGCAACCATCAAATGGTTTCATGGTTAATTCGATTCTGTATATTTCAGGTGAACAAACCACTTTTCGTGTATAAAACCGACATCTGATAATGTGACATTTCTTAACGTTTTACATCCCTGATTCATAAAAAACTTTCTTAAGTAAATAATCCTAGTAATCTAACTTTGCGCAATAAAACATTAATTAACAATAATTAAAAAAAAAAGAAGCAAACACACGTCACACTTTAAAAGCAAAAATTAATTAACATGAGAAAATAAAAAAAAAAAACTTTTAAGCATTTTTCTCGCGTTTATTTATTTCTTTTTTAATTAAAAATTAATTCACAGATGTAATGATTGGGATTGGGTGAAGCAAAGTACAAAACAATTTTCTCCTTTAATTTTATTTGCAATATGCAAATATTTTATTCATTTATTACGAATGATTTAAACGCATGCATTTTAATTAAATAAAATAATAATTATGAATAATTATAAATAATTATGAACAATTATGAATTATTATTTTTATTTTTTTTTAATTATCGGTGACATTAAATCACCTTTGACACATTTCCATGCTTTCAAGGATTTAATTTAAAAAAAAATCCGCATAACTTCGCGACGGTTCCTTGTCTTCAATTTAAAACGATTAGTCATTCAAAACCGTTAAATAACCGAAAACAAAACAATTTTTTTTTTTTTTTTTTAATAATTAATTTCTAAACGCTAAATTTTTGCCAAAAAAAATAAAACAGTGAAGCAACAAAAAAAAAAAATATAATTGCTACAATTAAATAAATTCAACTAAAACGCAAAGCACAAAGGAATTGTAAAATAAAATAGAAAGAAAAAAAAAAGTTTGACCTCATAATTTAACCCGATTGGCTGTTTTTTTTTTTTTTTTACAAGCAACAATAGTAGAATATTTTAAGTACAAAAAAAAAAAAATAATAAAATAAAAAACCGAAATAATTTATGTAATAAAAATGGATACCAATAGTTAAAAAAAAAAAAAAAAATTAAAAAACCAACCGAAGAATGACGTGTGCTATTTTATTGAAAAACAAAAAATAAAACTTCCTCGATTTCCATTCATAAAAAATTCACAAGGCTTGCCTCTTCCTATTTGAATCCAATATGGCGTTAAAAACAAAAATACACGACAACAACCAGGTGTCAGAAGTAAATATTTAAATTTTATCTTTATTTAGTTAATTAAAATGCAAGACGACGCGTACATACGAGTACATTTAAATGTCGTTAAATTTTTAAAACAAAACTAGGAAATAAAAGTTTTCGTAAAGAAATATTTATTAGCAAAAAGAAATTTTCGCATGAGTATGAATTTATTTGTTTGTTTCTGTAATTAAATATGCAGCAGCGTGGATGATGCTGATAGTCGAGACAAATATTTTTTTTTCTTTTTTTGTGACCTGACTATAGTAAACAAAAGTACATCACGGCCAAGCCGACTTTTTATTTTTCTTGCTGATTTTCTTCGTATGGTACGCGCGCCTGCTTTTTGCGTTAAACAAAGTTTTAGGTCTTTCCCCTCAGCAACATTTGTTTAGTTTTTTTTTTCATTTTTTTTTTACTGAATTGAATCACGCTATGCGCCGCGCAATTGTAATGAAGCAAAAAACAAGCAACGCGGTTTTTTAGGTTGAAAAAAATAAGAAAAAAAAATTTTTTTTTTTCTTCTTATTTTAAATTTTCGTTACAAAAATAATTATTTGTTAATTATCACACCACTACAGCCACACCTTTTTGAACAGATCTTCTTATTTGCATAATCCAATTATTTAAAAAAGATAAGAAAAAAAAAAAAAAATCTTACCTAATGCCTTCATGTATTCATCGAAATTTTCGGATTTTTCCAATTTGTATTTTTTTCCTTCCCAAGAGCTCATTTTTAATTTTTTTTTTTTTTTTGTAGATAAATTTAACAACAATTAATCAATTAATTAAAAAAAAAAACTACACAGAGGTAACTTTTGCAGATAAAACCACAGTAAATACAAAATTAAAAAAAAAAAAAGATTTTTTTTTAAACAATTTTCTGTTACGCGTATTGTAATTGACAACCGGTATTGTTGAAATGCAACTGAGAAATATAATTTCACTTATTTATACATTTTACTCTCTCCTGTTTTAATATTTAATATTCTCTCTCATTTTATTTTGCAAATTTATACGTTAAAACTTATCGTATGTTATTATTTTCTTTTCTCATTCTAATTAGATTATTTGAATACACGAATAAATGAAATAGAATATTTATTAAGGAATATAACGTATGTGGTTTATTGCTACATTTATATATATATATATATATGTACTGTAAAGTCAATGCTCAATGAAAAGGAAAGCAAATACAATAGATTTTTTTTTGGTACTCTTATTTTTCTTGTACGTGAAAAAAGAAAAGAAAAGAAATAATAACAAGGTGACTATAAATTGTCTACACCCAAAACACATTTATTTATTCAAGGCTTTAATGCTAGAAAACACCCACAAAAACTGCTAAAAATAAAATTTTATAATTTTTTTATTGTTACTGTGCATGATATTATCTTTATTATTATTATTATTTTTTTTTTTGGAAAATAAATAAATATTATCAGTTAATTATTCGCTGATTAGTATTATTATTTTGTCATTTACGTTATATAATTTAATGTTTAAAATGCATGAATAATTTTTTTTGGTGATTTATAATACTTTGATCCCCGGTATTATCAAGTTTTTTTTTTTTTTTTCGTTTTAACATTTGTTTGCTTTTTCATAAATTTCAATATTTTTTAAATAATATTTTAGATAATTTTTTATTAATTTATTGAAAATAAAAAACGAAATTTTTATATCAAAAATCGACGATATTTAATTACAGAAAAAAAATATTTTTTTTTTTTTTTTGTTTTTAATTCTTAAGAAATTGGCAACATTGTTTACATATATATAAAAAACAAAAAAAAGTTTCAACAAACTTCTTTATGTTTATCTGTTTGCTTTTATGTTTTATTTTTAAAAAAAAAATAAATAATTGTTGTGATCCAAAATTGATCACACAATATTATATTATAAAATTTAAAGTATAATATAATATTTTTATTTTAATGCATATGTTAAGTTTAATATTTCACTATAATAAATTAGTTTGAAATATTGTAAAAATGCAGCAATGATTTTATTACTGCACATGTTTTTAAGGGTACAAGTGTTTTGGTAATTAAAAAATACCCTAATTAAAAAATACCCTGGTCATAAAAATACCCCGGTCATAAAGATAAAAGATACAAAGGATGTTTGTATTAGATTTCTTTAGAAGGATTCAACATGTGCATTTCAACTCCCACCCTTAACACACTTTAGTATAAAGAATGTAGACATCGCAGGGTCACTATTCAGAACCCGAGAGGACACCAGTCGCACCAGATCTCGAGAAGATTCCAATAGTGACATATCATACCCGCGATATTAGTAAATCATAATTATATCTAAATTAATTTTATAATAAATAATTTGAAACATAAGTTAAATAAAGAATTGTGTTTTAATTAAATCGACGACAAGTTAAAAGTAAATCTACGATATATATAATAATTATATTATACTGTCACAACATCAGTTATTAAAGTATAACATTGGTGTCAGTATTTCAAAACCCTACAAAGGTATAATAAGTGTTAAAAATACTACAAAGGTCAATCCTTTTTACCAAATCATAACATTGGTGGCAGCGGAAAACCAGGTAAAAAGAGTTTGTTTAAAGTGTTTAAAGTGTTAAACAAGTGAAAGTCGTCGTAACAGCTCTTTACCTTAGTCTCAGTTATAGTGACTAAAAACAATATTATAAACATTTTTTCGTGACAAACAAGAGGCGTTAGCAGAGCAGAATCATCGAGATTATAACTAATCAAGCAGAAGCAAAGACGAAGCATCCAGTCCCATCGTTGGAATCATCACTGAAAACAACAAAGTCCAGAGATCTTCACAACAGCCGAGCCGATAAATCCCGAATGTTATTCCTGCAAATCCTGATAATAGTGTGCCTTGCGTAAGTTTTAGAAAAATAAGTTATAGTATTTAAGATATAAATATATGATTACAAGAAATAAAAAGAAAAATAATAAAAATAAAATGAGCGTCGTATTGGAATTCAGTAAAGCCTTAGGGTTAGTTAAAGAAATAGAGGATTTAAATGAAAACAATTATAAATTATTTGTAATCGAAGTAGAGCTTGCATTATCATTTTTGGAAGAAGGGTCTGAATCCGCATTTATAAAAGCAATAAGTGTGACAAAATTAAATAATAAAATTACAACATATGTAATAGAACAAGATTTTAAAACTTGGGAAGATTTGAAAGAATATTTAAGATTGAAAGTTAGTTCTAATGAGTCTAGAGAAGAAAGTAGAAATAAATTTTTTAGTGCAAAACAATTAATAAACGAAAATATTAGCGAATTTGGTGAAAGATTAAAAAATCTATATAGAAATTATTTATACAAATTATTACCGCATAAAACAACTTCAGCATATAAAACACTATATGATATTCACGCTGAAGAACTTTTAGATATTTTTAAAAAAGGAATAATTAATAAATTAGCAAAAGAGAGGATATTATTATTAGGGTGTACTAAAATAGATGAAGCCATACAAATAGCAGCAAGTACAGAATTAGCAAATCAAAGTATGCAAAGAGAAGAAGATAGAGAAACGTTATTAAGTATAGAAACAATAAATTTAAAATTGGATAGTTTATTATTAAATCAAAAATTAGAAAATAAAAATGCAAACGAGAGAATAAACGAGAGATATGATTTCAATAATCAGCGAAAAAATAATCAAAACAACTACTTTAGAAGAGATAACCAATCCAAAAAAAGAAATAATTATAATAATAATAATAACTTTATAAACTACGATAATCAAAATTATGATAACCAAAATTATAAACGGCGAAATAACGATTATAACAATTATTATAGAAATAATAATCCAAATTTTAATAAAAATAATTATAATAATAACAATTATAGTAGTAACAATTATCGTTCAAATCAAAACAACGATCATACGGAGAACAGAAATAACAAATTTTATAGAGCAGATGAAAATACAAAAAGTAGCTTTCATATTAGTAAAAATGTTAAATTAGAGTCCGTTAAATTGAAAACCACGAGTAACAAAACTTTTAGCGTACTCATAGATTCTGGGGCAGATGCAAGTTTTATTAAAACCAATATTTTTGATAGTCCTATCAATTATAGAAGTAAAACTAAATTTAGAGATATATTTCATAACAACATGAATTTAGTAGGCAAAACAGAAGGAAAATTCAGAGTTAATAACAGGGTATTTTCGCACGAATTCCATATTCTTCCCCAAGAAAATTATTTAGATTATGATGGTATTTTAGGATTAGATTTTTTGAAGAAATATAATTGTAAAGTTGATTACCAAAATAATGAAATAATAATTGATAACAATAAATTAATGTTCAATGGTAAAAAAATTATTAAAAAGAAAGATACAAATAAGAAACGTACTAATGATAAAAAAGTAAATAAAATTGTAGGGTGTAACTTTATAAAAATAAAAGAAAATAGTAATAAATTTAAAAAATTAAATAACAAAAGTGAAAATAAATCCGTTAAATATGAAAATAAATACGTTAAATATGAAAATAAAAATAAATATACTGATACAAAATTAAATGATAAATACAATAAAGCGAAATTGATTCCATTAGAAGCTTGTAAAAACGATGCAATTATTAATAATAAAGAATTTTTAAACAATGCGGGAAATAAAAATAAATTTTTAAAGTTAAGATTAAATGAAAAAATATTTCTATGTTTTGTATTGAAATATAATAATGAAAATTGCAAATCATACTCTAAAGTATGGTCATTTTTATATGAAGTTAAAGAATTTTGTAATAATAATAATATTGAAGAATTGGAACTTTCTAAATTATTTGTTGATGATCTACTAAAGTGGAAAAAAGTAAGATCAATAATTCATTATGTATTTTTAAAATCAAATATTAAAATTAAATATGTCAAAAACTAAAAAAAAAAAAAAAAAAAAAAAAAAAAAAAAAAAAAAAAAAAAAAAAAAAATTATTAATATAATTTTTTTTTTAATTTTATATTACATATAAAATCTTATTAGGGGTGGAGGGATGTTGTGATCCAAAATTGATCACACAATATTATATTATAAAATTTAAAGTATAATATAATATTTTTATTTTAATGCATATGTTAAGTTTAATATTTCACTATAATAAATTAGTTTGAAATATTGTAAAAATGCAGCAATGATTTTATTACTGCACATGTTTTTAAGGGTACAAGTGTTTTGGTAATTAAAAAATACCCTAATTAAAAAATACCCTGGTCATAAAAATACCCCGGTCATAAAGATAAAAGATACAAAGGATGTTTGTATTAGATTTCTTTAGAAGGATTCAACATGTGCATTTCAACTCCCACCCTTAACACACTTTAGTATAAAGAATGTAGACATCGCAGGGTCACTATTCAGAACCCGAGAGGACACCAGTCGCACCAGATCTCGAGAAGATTCCAATAGTGACATATCATACCCGCGATATTAGTAAATCATAATTATATCTAAATTAATTTTATAATAAATAATTTGAAACATAAGTTAAATAAAGAATTGTGTTTTAATTAAATCGACGACAAGTTAAAAGTAAATCTACGATATATATAATAATTATATTATACTGTCACAACATCAGTTATTAAAGTATAACAAAGGTGACAGCAGAAAGTTTTAAATTACTACATAATATATAAAGATAAATTAAAATTAATTAAATTAAATAATTTTTATTCTTTAATAAATAAATCAAATAAATGATTAAGAGTGTGTTAAATGTTAATAAAATTAAATTGAAGTGGCGTGGACATGGTATAACCATCATCAAATTATATATGGTAGCATCGCAAACATCAGATAACTTAATTATAATAAATTGATGCAATAAAGCAAAGCGTATAATAATGCTTTTATGTTAATAAATTTTATGAGAAAACTTTTTATTAGTCATTTTATTTCAATAAAGATTATCGAGAAACAATAAAAGAATTTACGCTTTGAAGGAGAATAGATTATTATTGTTTAATCAACGTACGTCAAATCTAATGTTAATCCATGGATTTCATTTTCTTTTTAACAAACCTTTGCACCTAATTACCATTTTTACATTTATAAATTTATGTAGACAATTTTTATTTATTTTAATTATTATAAAAAAAGAAGAATAAAAAAATTAATTTATTTAGATAAACATTTTTTTTTAGATAACGATTTTTTCTCTTCTATTTAACACCAGATGTCACTTACATCAATAAATATTTATTATAAACAAATTTAGTTCAATGGAAAGTTACATTTTTTTTTTTGTATAAATTAATTAAAAATATATAAAAACATTTAATATAATAATTAAAACGCACATAATTAATTAATTAATTATCTTTTATTGTATAAAAACAATAATTAATTTTAACAAAAGCTTGTTAAATAAAACAATAGCAGACAATATTAAAAAAAAAAAAAATACATTTGATTTTGGTTCAATGAAAATTCAAATTATTTTCGTTTTTCAATTTTATTTTTAAATATAATTTTGTTATTTTAAAGTCAGTAAAAAATAATAATAAATATAAATTGTTTGTTTATTTTTTGCCTTGATTAAAATTTATGGAATATGAGCCCGTATTTGGGTCTTGGACCATTTGAAAGTTATCACAAGATAAACCAAATGGTTTTAGTGCCATATTACCAAGATCTTTTAATTTTGATACCATTTCGGTTTTTAATTTTTCATTACGTTCATTTATTAGGGGCGGTAAACGTACTAGCGCTTCTTTAGCTGCATAACATTGTGGATCTAGTTCTACAACTTTTTTATAATCTTCTAAGCTTTCATCTAATTTATCCGTTTCTTCGTAAAGTGTGGCTCGTCTATAAACATTAAGAAAAAATCAATTGAGTTCCAGAAATAAATCTATAATAATTACCTTAGTAACGCCTTAAAGTATTTGGGATTAAATTCAATCGCTTTGCTACAATCGTCGATAGCAGAAAGTTTTTTATTTAATTTTATCTTCGCAGCACCCCTATTCGCATACAATATGGATCTTTCATTAGCGTAATCGACAGGACACGTTTTTAAAGCCTGCGTATATATTTCTATAGATTTATCATAATCACCAGTTTTAAAAATATCATTTGCTTCCTCTTTTAATTTTTCTGCTTTATTTTTATTCTCAAGTTTTTCATCTTCTGTTAAAATCAATTCTAAATTTTTCTGTGACTCATCGTCGATTAGATCATTATCACAATCAACGAATTTATCTATCTCTGGCTCAGTATTACCTTCATTTAGTGATAATTTTGATTGTTTACTTGCTAAATCATCTATAAATCGTTTATTGGATGCATCAACAAAAGTTTCATCGTCACTAGACAAATCTTCTTGAATATTCTTTTTCTCATCCATATCTATTAGTTTTGAATTAACAATAATTTTATTATCATACAATGGAAGTTCTTTTAATTATGCTATAGTTTTAATTATCAACTAAACAAAGAATATCTTGACTTCAAGATAAATAAATTAATTAGAAAAAAAAAACAAACTAAATACAATAAAGGTGTTTTCTTTTATTAAATTATGTAAAATCGGGTTATGTTAAATTGACATTTAAGTGACAGTTCAAAAGGTGATATAACAGCTGATATTTTCAATCAGGCAGTAATTTAACTGACAATAAGGGGTGCAGTTGAATTTAATATTGAAAAAAGAAATTTATTTTTAATATATTTTTATTTATATAAATAATTTATTTAAATCTTTATATGTAAAAAAAAAAAAAACTACAAAATTATGTAATATAATAATTAATAATAATAAATTAATAAATAAATAAATAAATAAATAAAAGCAGAAGTCAGTGCTGTCAAGTGGTTGTCAGCTGTCATTACGCAATTAGAAAACCATCGGTAAAACAAAAAAAATAATTTTTTTTTTTATTATTATTTTGTTTTTATTTAATTTTGTTAATTATTTTTTAAATTCTTTGTATTGTTGTGTGCTGTTTATATTTTTAATTGTTTAAAATTTTATTTTTTATTGATTAGTTTATGTTTGATTGAAATTAGTTTTAGGTTAGAAAGTTTACCTTTGAACAATTGAATTATATAAAAGAAGAAAAATTTTTTTTTTTATTATTATATTTTTTTTTTATCTGTGAAATTTGGTTTTATTAATTTAAATTTTTTATTTAAATTTATTGTAGATATGATACGCAGAATAATATTTACCTCATCGCCAATTTTGGGTGCTGTTGCAATTGCCAAAGCAGATACACAGAAAATTGACAAGAGTGCTATTGACGATGAAACATTGAAATGCAAACCTTCACAATTACCATTGTATCGTCCTGAAAACAAGTAATATTTCTGTGAAATTAAATTCCAATGTGACTATTTAATTGCATTATAATTTGTTTAGAACACCAAAAAATTTTCACGAAGAGAATAAGACAGGTCCCGCATCAAAGCTCGAGGAAAACATACATGAAGCAAGAGTTGAAATCGAAACTGTCCTAAAATCATTGGATATTCACAAAGAGATGATACAAAATTATTACGACGAAGGAAAAAATAAAACAAAATGTAATTTTCAATTTAAAAGTTTTATTTTTGTAGATTTATAAGCAAAAAAAAAAAATGCTATTTTTTCTTTGTAGATATTTATGAATATTTAAATCAAAAAGATAATTCATTGCCAAGGGCTGGTGCAATAGCGTTGGGTGGTTTATCTGGTATTATACTTGGATTACGTGGTGGATTTTTCAAACGATTAATTTATGGTTCAATTGGTGCAGGCGGTATTGCCTCAATTTGTTATCCAAAAGAAGCTGAAGTGTACGCGCAAGAAGCTCTAGCCGAAAGTAAAAAATATGCTCTAATCGCATATAATTTTGCTTATGGAAGTAAATACCTTTTGTAGTTAATAAGTGAATAATTGAAATGAAATTAAATTTTTCTATCTTATAGTTAAACCGGGTGATCCAAATAATTTACCAGAATTCCCAAAAATACCAACAAATCTAGAGGAAGTTAAAGATTTACTTGGTGATTTAGCAACATCAGCTAAAAATGCAATTTTCAAAAAGAAAGAATAAAATTTTTATTTATTTTTAATTAAACGATAACAACAACCATAAATTGAACAGAAAAGAAGGAAAAGAAAAAAAAAACAACAACTAAATAAAAGTATAAATCCGTAGTCTATCTATTGTTTAATTTCATCGCATTGTATTGGATTTGAATTGTTAATAAAAAATATTTCTTTATTGCTTTTATTTATTTTTATTCTTTTTCTAACGTAGATAAGATTCAGCTAAAATTGTAAAAAAAAAACCACAAAAAATTGTATTTAAAATAAATAAAAATGAATGAAGAATAAATCAATAGAAAAAAATATTAATAAAATAATAATAATTACCGAAAAAAGTTGTGCGTTTTCTCTCTGCTTTTTATGATTTGATTTGATTTGATTTGATTTGATTTTTTCTCCAGAAATAAAGAAAAGACAACAAGAAAGAAATTTGATTTTTCGAAAATTTATTTTTATTTTTATAATTTTATTAATTAATTAAATTTTTTCAAGTAAATATCTTTTTTTTTTTTTTTATTTTTTATTCATTTATTGTTTATTTATTTCAGCAAATATTTATTTATTTATTTATTGTTATTGTTATTATTTTAGGCCTTCATTATTGTATTTTGTTTATTTATGTTTTTTTCTTTCAGTTATTGTATAATTTTGCGTTAATTAATATTTATTTTCCCTATTTAAAGGAGGAGAAGAAAAAAAAACATCATCTTTGAACATTTATAATTTTTTTTTGGTTATAATAAAAAATAATAAAATAATTTATTTGGTCTGGACGGTGTTAAATAATAAAAGAATGAAATTTTTTTTTGTTTTTGTATTAATATTTGTTTTAGAAATCTTTTTGATAATGTTGATCATCGAATATTGGTACTTTTTGCGATGCACATTGCTCTTTAACCTTTAAACCATTTATTATAATTATTTGATTTATACTTATTTTATATTTATTTATTATATTTATTGTTGGATTCATTGGTATTGTTATTAAATCTTTTGATACAATAAATGTATTTTTCCATATACAGTCCACGTAATTTACTAGGTAATCACCATTTCGTACGCTGTAAAGAAAAAAAATGTTTTTTTTTTTGGTTGTTTAGTGAAGTTTAGTTAATTTCTAAACAAACCTGATTGCAATTTGATGCCAACGTCCATCATAAAAATTATATTTAATTGGAAACATTTCAGAATAGTCATATTTCTCATGGATTATTTTCATACCATCGTACATTGTTTGCAGTGATAAACTTGTCCCATCATCTGATCGCAATGAAAATATTGTCGCTTTTAGAAATTTCTATAAAAAAAAAAATAAATAAATTTATATAAACTAAATACAATGTTTTCGTTTATTCTTTTTAAATTCCCCTTACATTTATACGTATTGTTATAAATAACGTAAAATTATTTGTTATATTTTTTAAATTATTATTATTATTAATACTGTTTAATAATGTTTCATTATTTATTGTTGTTCTTACTTTTTCCAAACTTATAATATCTGCAATTTCTGTAAACAGAATTTTATTGCTTTATTTACACAAATAATTTATAATAATTTATTTGTTATCTTTTAATTAATAAATAAAAATAAAAAGAAAAATTCTTCTAAAAGAATTCTTATTAAAATAAGACAAAAAAAAAAAATAACCGCAAGTTGAATATTTGTTGGTTTGTGTATTTGCTAGAAATGTCAGTTTTCGCCTAACAACGGAAAAAGCTTTTTTTATGTTTTGTTTGTTCTTAAATTTTTATCGCCATGTGCTTAGTGTTTAGATTTCTTTTGCTTTTTTTTTGTGTTCATAAATTTCATTTATTTTATCCGTAAAGATATTATTAAATTAATAATAATTAAATTTTAGATTTTAACCCGAATTATTTATTTAAATAGAAAAACGCTTTCTAGATTGTGACAACATAAATTCCCGATGCAAAAAACCACAAAGAGCAAAAAAAAAAAATAAAAATAAAAAATTCTTTCAGAGAATCATAATATTTATTTTAATTTAATATTTTCTTCTAAAAATGTTGCCACAGGCTCTATATAAATATGCAAAATAAAATAATATTTTATTGATTCAAAAATAAACTTTTGACGTATTTTAGTTGTTGCTATTAACGAAAAATTTCAAAATGAATTTGATTTAATTGAATTAAATATATCTTTTTTTCTTATCGTATTTAACTGATGTGTGTGTGTGTGTGCGTTTTTTTAATAAATATTTTTTATTTATATAACAATTAATTTATTTTTACATAAATTAATGTTTTTATGTAAAATACAGTCGATTCTCGGTAATCATCTGGTTTTTGTATTTTACGTACGAGAGACTTTAGTCATCGTTATTTTCTAATTTTTCTTTGGCTTAACGTCTATTTTCTGGTGATTTTCATTTTTTCTATAATTTATCAAACATAAAGAAAAAATTATCTCGTATCTAATCTGATTTTATTTTTTTCTTCACGTACAAATCTACAAGCTTATCATGATGTCACTTTAATGTTTACACCTTGACGTGAATTAAGATAGGATACGTGTTGCTAATCATGTTGTATTCTACACTTGGAAATAAGCTTTTCTTTATCAATTTTTATTTTTATCATAAATCTTACGGAATATAAATCAAGAAATTTTCGCTTTTTTTTTTTTTTTTTAATGGTAAATAATGAGAAAAGTGTTCAGTGATAATGAGAATAGCTTTTTCAGTATTCTGAATTATAGGTAATTATGTGATAAATGTTTGTGCACATTGTTTACTTATAAAATCAGATTAATTTGCAGTAAATTTGCAAGTAAACATTTGTTAAATAATAACTAGCGCCATTTTATTTACATTAAATAAATTCACAGTTATTTTGACAACCATTTTATTTATTGTGCTTTTGTTTTTATCATTAACATTAAAAAATAAAAAAATTATTATTATTTAATAATTCATACAGAAAATATAACCAAATGTAAATAAAATTGCAGATAAAAAAAAAGAAGAGAAATTAATTAAGAAATGTTGGGAATTTTATTTTATGTTTTTATTCATTTACTGTGTGCACATTGTTTACATCAAAGAGAAACATTTATTTATTTTTTTTTTTTGCGGAGAAATAATAATTAAACGTATTGTTTTGAATAACTTCTGTTTTATATTTCTTTGGTATTACGTAAATAGATATGTTATGTTGCAGATGCGGATGTAGTTTTAATGAATAAAAGCAGCGTAAATCAGGTTGTATTTATGGCGCCAGAAAAAAAAAAAAACAAAAATAATTTGAATTGTTTAAAATGGCGTTTTAAAAGGTTTTAGACAGTAGGCTAGAATTTTTTTTTTTTTTTATTATAAACAGAGAAAACGAATGAATTTTTTGTTCAATTCCATTTCGTAAATAAATGTTTATCACACGGTAAGTAATAAATAAATTAGGTTAGCTACTAATGCTGTGTGTCATTCTTCACCCCTGTTTCGTTATAACGAAGATTAAATGTCTTTGCACGAAAATAAAGGAAGAAAATAACAAAAATCAAAAAAATTATTAAAAGCACCGATAAATGTGTTTGTCGTCAGTTTTTCTATTTAAAATATAAATATGTCGCAAATAATAATACACATTGTAATAATTGAAAAATAATTTTCTTTTCTTTTCATTCTTTTTTTTTTACCTGTGCTACACTCAAACATATTGCATTCCCTTTGTTCAATATTGTATCCCTCACAATAGAAACCATTTGAAAATGTTTTAAAATTTTTTCGAAAAAAATTTCTTTTTAATTCCTCACCATCGTCATCGTCATTGTCTGCATCAACGTTTTCATCATTTTCATAATTTCTTCCCTCAGTTCGTTTATTTTTTATTATTCTTGTTGCCGTAGACACGGTTGACGCATTTTTATTCCTTATCGATGTATATATAGCAATATTTTGTATCGGCTTATCACGAAGACATTGTCGATGTCGCTGTTGAACACCTTTACCACAGGTTACACTGCACAATGTATAATCACTCCATATGCTCCAACCTATTTGTTTTTTTTTTTTTATTAATAAAAAAATGTAAAAAGTAAAGAAAGTCACAGAAAAAAATAAAATGTTTTATTTGCGTAGGTATAAGTGTGAGCTTTTTTTTTTTTTCTTTTTTTTTTCTAACAAAAAGCTTAAACGAACACAGGTTAATGTATAAATACAAAGTAAATGTATAATAGAAAAGCTACAGAAATTAAAAAAAAAAACAGAAAATCATTTGTGATGCTGAGTTATTTACATTAAACAAAAGAACAAGAGGCAGCGCGGCAAATACCAGCAAATACCAAAAAACAAACAAACAAACAAAAATGTAATAAGATGGGCAAAAAAAAAGGCCCACAAAAAATGCTAAGTAAACAAAACTGTAAAGATGATACACTCAGTAATAAGTAGAAGTAAAAATAAAATAAAAGGAAAAATTATTGCTAATTTAATATTCAACGAATGAAATGAAATAAAAAAATTCTTTGTATTAAGTTTCTTTTGTTTTGTTTGAGTTAAGTAAATAATAAGTTAGGTCGTTATGAGGTGAAGTAAAGTTTATAGATTTGTAGATTCGTTGGCCAATTATTATACAACTTAAATAGAGGTTTTATAATTACTTAAGACAGCTCATTGAGTTTTTTTTTTTTTTATAAGTTAAGTAATTTTTAGTTTAAATGATAATTATGTAATTATTAGTACATTTTTAGTACAAGAATTTATTTATTATTTTATTCTACGGTAACTTTTCTGACACCTCTTGCTAAAAACTCTTTAAGCCAAAAGGATGGATAGGCCATGCTTTAGCAGTAAACATAATTCACTATAATTTTGTATTGACTGATGTTCAGTAATGTTTAAGTCACAATTCATCTAATTTGTTATTTATTTATTATGGAAAATCTAACAATGTTAATGCATGTTAATGTCGATAAGCTTTTTTATCTGTTAACATATGACGTTATAACATTCTTGATTAACAAACATGATTTCTATTTAAATCAGTCATGGCTTATTATCTGACAGTATTTGTAACATATGACACTGATTTAACAGTCAAATAATTTCTTCCTCATTACAGTAAACATTTCAAAGCTTTTGCGTTGTTTTTTTTTTTTTTTTATTTAAAGAAAAGCTTCTACTAAAGTTTTAAATCAGTTAATTGTGGTTAAATAATAATTAATTCCAAGAAAGGTAATTATTTGATTTTAAGCCTCTCTCTTGAATTTATCTGAATATTTAGTTAAAGTTTATTTTAAAAAAAAATTCTTTATTAATATAATTCTGCGTAAGTAATATTCACGCTAAGTGGGTGGCGTTTTTCTTTCTTTTTTTTTTTGTGTTTTTAAAACAGGAAAATAATAAATAATTATTTGTAAATAAATGTTAAAATTATGGTGAAATTATTATATGGTAATAACATAAAAAATAAAACAAACAAAACCGTATGCTTGCTACCTAATTTGCTTGTTTTTTACTTTACCTAACTTTAATTTTGTTATTTTGTTTACATTACCAACAAGATAATTTACTTATTAATTAATAATAATAATAATAATATAAAATTAAATAGCACTTATATTCCTATTTAAAATAATTAAAATAACATAAAAATAAAAAAAAAATTAAAAAACAGGGAATGCTGAAAACATAATTGAACAACGTAATGCGCTTATAAATTTTAATCCTTTATTAAAACAGGAAAAAAATTTTTTTTTTAAAAAAGCAAACAAACCAAATAATATTCTTCTTTTGTTTTGTTAATTATTTAATAATTATTTTAGCTTTTCCATTAACATACCTTTAGTTTTTTTTTTTTTTTTTTTTTAAAACAAATAATTTCATTACAAATAATATAAACCAAAACAAAGATGGATGAATAAAATGTGTTATGTAATTAAAAAAAAAGAAAAAGTTTAATAAGCTTAACACACACATACACATAACATAAATAATTTATTAAAATATCTAGCTAAAAAAAATAAAATATATTTATTTATTTACCTAAATGCCTCCATATTATATTCTCAATAATTAAATTCCATTGCAGTAAACCATTTGTTTCGATTAATAATAATAATGTTCTATTATCCAATGTACCAAAAACAATTAATTCTGTTGGTAAAACGTGCAGGATGTTATTGTCATAGCAGCTTAATGGATACAATGAACCATTTAATTGTCTACAAAGAAGAAGAAAAATGAAAGAAATGAAAAAATATATTTATGGAAAAGAAAAAAAAAATTAAAAAAATATAGTTTTACGAGTTAACCACAGTGTATAAAGTTTACAAAAATCACATAAACCGTAAAAACCGATAAATAACCTTTATAACGGTAGATTTCTTAACTTTAATTTTGGGGATTCACCTGTGATTTTGTGCTTTTCATTTTATAGTGGAGTCTGAGTGGTTTTTTTTAAGGCTTAAGTCCTTCGTGACATACATTTAAGGTTATTACATAATTATAGTCTTTAGTTGGTTTTTTAGTTCGGTTGTTTTTTTTTTAATAAATATATTCCGGAAGTGTTTTTCCGTGTTAAACACAAGTACATAGAGAAAACCCTCTTGAAAAAAAAAAAATATATTTTTTAAAACGTTCTTCACTTTGAAGGCATTCGCAAATATTTGAAACTTCAACGCATTGTATATGACAAATGTATTCTGAATTCAATTTTTTTTGTAAATAAACATCAAAAACAGCATTATCATTGTCGTTAATATTGATTTTGGACTAAAGCATGCGGGTGATATAACCAATATCCACTTTGGCCCCTTTATTTTTCTTTTTTTTTTTAATTTATTTATTCACATAGTTATAGCTGGTTCTATGTTTATGGTTTATTACTTGGCTTGTTTTCTGTGTTTGTGGGAGAGGTACACAAATTTTGGTTTAGTTTCGTTGTTTTCTTTTTTTTTTTTTGTATTCAATTACGAAATGAAAGGAAGAAAAGAAAAGAAAAGAAATTTTCAAGTGAATAATGACGTGTTAGCACATTACAAAGTAAAAAACCGTTGAGTATTTGTGTTATAGAAAAGAAGAAAAATTACGAGAAATCTCTCTTATTGTCGCGTTGGAAATGAATAATTTTTTTTGTTGTTTTTGTAGAAACAAGTAATAAAAGTCTGTAGTGTCGTTAAATATGTGTACGAACATTGAGCCATTGTGTACGTGGAAATTATAGTGAGAACAAAAAGACTTAAAGCTCACCGCTTGTACATAATATAAATACGTCAACAGTAGATGAGTGCCTGCTTTGTGAATTTCTATTCATTCTACTTCATAGTTTCTTCTTTAAGTTATTTCCCTTTATTCCCTTTTTTTCGCATTTTTATGTCTCAACTTTGCCAGCCACATTTTTTATGTATATATTCTGATATTGTGGTTGTCGTGGGTGGTTAAATTATTTATTATTGGAAAGTTTAACGCTGCGAAAGTCGCTACTGTACACAACATATTTAGCTTTAAACACCAACAATAACCATTTAATATTGCAAGGCACGTTTTTATCAAATACATTCAATACCGAAAAAAATAAATAAAAAATTATAATAAGACGATGGAAAATAATAAAGACGAAAATTTTACCAAAAAAAAAAAAATAAAATTCATTCGTTTTTGTACAAACAAGAAACAACCCACTGTTGCTTATACAAATATTTATCTTTTACTAATTTTTTATTATCATTTAGCCAAAAATAACCGATAATCAAATTAATTTTATTTGCTTAATCATATTTTATGTTAAGAGCTTTCCTCTGTTATTATTCTGGCTTCTGACATAGTTTCGTTTTTCTTTTATTATTGCGTAAAAATTATTATTATTATTATTATTATACAAACCAACAAAATAATAATTATTATTTCGATGAGAAAAACCATTTTTCCTGTTTAAAGTAGCAATAAAGAAAAAAAAGAAAGAAAAGTTCTTTTAAGCATAGTGGAGACGCCAGGTAGAACGTGATTAACTTTATTGCTTTCAAGTTCGCTAAGGTTACAGAAACATTATTTTTTTTTTCTTTTTTTTTTGCCAAAATATGCCAAAAATCAACATTGATGTTTACCTGAAAAATAAAGATTACACAAAATGTGTAGGCATATTGAAAAAGGTATTTATTTTACAAATTATAAAGTAATCAACAGTGTAGACGCTTATTTGTACTTGTATAAAAGTTTCTATACGAAAAGCACATATATTTTAAATAGTAAATAGTGTTTATAATGTTTATAACCATTAAATTTTTCGTTTTTTTTTTTTTAAATTAAATAAACACTTTTGTAAGCACATATTGGATTTGGATGATTATTTACTTTATGGAAAAAAGCACAACGTACAAAAATAAAAGTTAAAACATTTTTGCTGTCAAAAGTTTACTTTAAAAGTTTACATATGATTTATGTTATCGTTTTCTATTATCTAGAAGTTTTTTTTTACTGTGTGTGTGTGTAAATTTTAAAACTTTGGTTTGTTAACAACGTGTTATATTTGTTCGTTCGTGATATCGATAATGCTGGTCGTAATGTCTTTATCGGAATACTTCTTACATTATGTTACAAAATTTGTATGTTTAAGCAGTTTTTTTTTTTTTATATTTGTACGATAAAAATCTTAATTAAATAAAGTTTCAGTAACGTATTGAACTGATTATAAGACAATACGTTGTTTTTGGTTTGTCTTCAGGCTAGAATGGTTTTTCAAAAGTAGAATATTTATTCGTATGCGTTTTCTTGTCTTTGTTTTCTGATGTAACAATACTCGCCTAGACTTACGATTAATTTATTTTATTTAAGATACTTAGATGGTTAGGTTCCGTGTGTCCGGAATACAAACATTTTTTGAAAATTTCTGAAACTTTGATTGACGATAACTCGAGAAATAATTTTTTTTTCCCGTGTATCCCGAATATCCCGTGTAAAGTTCCAGCGCTTTTGAATTTAATATTTTATCATCGAATTTCCTGAAAAATTGCATACAAAGCATCAGCTTTTTTTTCTTCAATTTTCTACCGAAATAAAAATTAATTCCAAATAGGCTGTTACAGGGATTTTAAGAGCTCGTGCTACCAAATATTATTGGTTTTGTAGTTTGATAATGCTGATAACGATTTGATTATAAGTCAACGATTTGCTGTTATGTCCTAATAAATTCTATAAAATATGTAATAAATATTATTTACCTACCCATCAACAATAAAATATTGTGAAGTGGTAAACAAATCAAGTGTTTGAAGACGTTCAGCCCCTTTATAAACGGTTGTCGGTGACAATGCTATCGTATATTTTGTTATATTATCATTATTATTATTATTATTATTATTATTATTATTGTTAATATTTAAATAATTATTATCATCATATTGTTGTTTAGTTATCCTGCCACCAAGTGCCTTAAATATCACAGGACTATTATCAATTAATTGATATAAATCATTTTTATTTGTATTATTTATATAACGTTGATCACATGAATTAACAACATTTATTATTATTATAATTATAATTATAATTTTATTAATTATTATTAATTTATTATTAAACATTTTTTTTGTTTTTTTTTTATATAACACTTTGATTCACTTTTTTTTTTTAATTCATTTTTAATTAATTTTCGGTTGTTGTTTTGTATTATTCAAAATTTTTTGACAATTTTATTACCAACATCCTGTAAAAAATAATACAAAAACCACTTTGTGAACTTTATTTTATGTTACCGAAAAAAATAAGGGATGATTTGGTTACAACATATACGTGCACGAACATGAAGATTTTTCTTTAACATTTTCAGAAAAAAAAAATAAATCAAAAGTTATATTCGTGGTTTTTTTTTTTTTTTTTGTAGTAAAATTTTATTTATTTATTAACTGTGCACGGGGATGGGTGTGCACCCTGATAATGTTAAATAAAGAAAAAAAAAAAAGAAGAAGGAAAACCACATACAGAAGCGACTAGTGACATGAAAGTAGCAAATGAGCAAATAGTAACGAAAATCCTATTTCTGATGTCATCGTCATCCTTATTCATTCATTCAGTTAAATATTACCCCACTAAAGTTCTCTGGGGTTCTTTATTTATCAAAAAGTATGATATATGTATATAAGTAGATGCCTTTTGTGTGCTTTCTTTTTTTTTTTTTATTTATTTATTTATTTATTCTTGGCTAAAAATTGTAAAGCAAAGAAAAAAAAAAAAAAAAAAAAAATCCCCTTTTTTTTTTTCGTTAATATATTTAAATTTGTCTGTAGTTCTACGAATATTTCCAATAAACACCCCACACTTATGTAAAATATATATATATATAGAAAAATGGTTGATTTTTAAACAGGGTATTTTTTTTTTATTATTTATTCCAATGGAAAATATAGAGAAAAATTCAATTGGTGGACAATAAACTATAGAAATATAATGGTAGAATCAAATTTTTTTACACATTTTTTTTCTTTTGCCTTTTTTACTGCCATGTTCAGGGGATCCAGATTGGATTTATTTAATCATTTTCTATATTTTTGTTGTGACAATTTAATTTCATGGTTTTTTTTTTTTTTTTTTTAGCTTTTCAATTATCGGAAGAAAAAAATCCGGAGTCCGGAAAGAGAAACAAAAAAAAAAAAAATTGTTACCGGAACAGTAATATTTGTTATTGTTGGATAAACGGAATCGTACGTTATACGAATAATTTTATTTATTTATATGGAAATAGAAATAATTTGTCGTTAAGTGGGCATTTTTTTTTTTATTGTTATTGTGGGATTTGGATTAGGGATCAAGTTAGAAAAAATATCGTAATAATGAAATAAAAATTTCCGGAGTGACAAAATGGTTAGATGTTTTGTTTTGTTAGTGAGCTGAAGTCGTTACTGATTTTAGGGATAGATTTTTATAGTATTCATTTAGGGATGCTGCGAGAAAGCTTACAGGACTCTAGAAATTCAACTGTTTAAATCAAGTAAATATCTTCAGGACTCTTATCAGGCTTTACCAGACAATGAAACATTCAGAAAAAATTTAATGACAGAAAAATAGAGACAAAAATTGTCTAAAAAGCCTCCCGACTACCTGAAACATATAAATTAAATTATCGTTTTAATTTTAAATCACTGCCATTACAAATTTTATTACAAAAAAAAGAAAAAAGAAAAAGTATCTGCACCATTAAGAGCACTTTTGTAAAAGCTTTCACCACTTTTAATCGAATTATTGAATAAAATTGATTTGTGTGAAGTTTATTTTAGTTATCGTTTATGTAATTCGATTAATTATGCTTTTGACACAGAATGCATTATGCATAAAGTGTTTGAGTTTTTTTTTTTTTTTTGGTAATTCGATTCATATGACAGAAAAAAAAAAAAAAACCCAAAAACACATTTGTTGTTCCTGCTATTAATAAATTAACCTGTAACACCTCAACCGACTAAGGAAACACTTTACAATTGTTTTGCTTTATTTTATTTTTTGTAATTAAATTGCTATTTGATTAACGTAACACACTTATGCCTGTGTTTCGTAGTATCATCAGCAAAAAATAAACACAGCTAACCCTTAATAAAAATTAAATGGAAAAATACCCATTAAAAAAAAAAAAATTGAAAACAAAACAAATTACAGGCAATAAAAATGAACTTTTATGCAATTAATTGTTC
The DNA here is from genome assembly GCA_961205885.1 of Ptychoptera albimana. Classification (NCBI taxonomy): domain Eukaryota; kingdom Metazoa; phylum Arthropoda; class Insecta; order Diptera; family Ptychopteridae; genus Ptychoptera; species Ptychoptera albimana. The sequence continues at coordinate 29,892,068 of OY540803.1, forward strand.
GCTTCGTCGTACTTTTTGTTTATGTAATGAAATTTTTTAATTAAAATTATAAAAAATTGCATTTTTATGCTGATAAAGCATTTTTTTTTTTTTATATGAAAAGCTTCGACGAGTTTTAATTTTTTTTTTTTCCGTTTTTGAAGTAATATTTATCTGTTTAGGTTTTTTTTTTTTTGCGGTGTGTTATAGAGAACTTATGTTAATTTTTTTTTTCTTAAATAGCTTTAGGGGGTAATAATGTCACCGTAAAAAAAAATCCCAACAAATTTTTTTGCACTGTGGTTTTATATCAACATTTATTTGCTTTGCATTGCAATTTTCAATTAATTTCGGTTTATAATGAAGCGTAAATAGGGAATCTTGTGCCTTTGTTGATGATGTCGGTTAAAGATATGATGACTAGGCTAGTGCCTTCGAATTGTGTGTAAAATGGGATGATGAGATTGTGAAAAAGTAGAAAAAAGTGAAAAAGATTGAATGTAAAGGAAAGAACGTTGGATAAAATTGAAAGAAGCTTACTATGAATGGATAAATGAAATTGAATAAAGTGTAAATGGGGAAGAATTGGGGTCTCAAAAAAATAAATAATAATTTTTCCTTTCTTTTTTTTTTTTTTTTTGTCATTAAATATAAAAGGATAGCTGTTGGTGATATAGGTTAGAGCAATATAGAACTTTTATGCTGTTGTCATTATAGCCCCGTGCTCTTCTTCAATTTGTTTTTGTTATTATTTTGTACAAAAGAAGTGCTTATTGAATTTGAAGATGACGCCACGAATGAAGTAGACATTATTGTAGTTGGGTAAATTACTACCCAAGCTATGGAATTTCATCACTATACCAGCCAGCCAGATAAAGAAAAAAAATATGATGAAAACGTGGAATATAGAAATAACTTTATGATTTTGCCATCACCATTTTTCTCTTCTGTGACGGATGAAAACAAGCTTAGCTTAACACGATAAAAATAATAAGGAAATAAATGGAAAAAAGAACAAAAAATGGAAAATGATTACGGAAAAAATGTACAACCGGAGGTGTTAAGCAACAAACGAAAATGATAGAGGAAAATTTCTGAATAATTAATTGATTCAACTTCTGGCACAGCGTGAAGATTTGTGTTGAAAAATCACTTCAGCGGGTTATCATTATCATTAAAACTTATCTTACAAACATGATTAGTTTCGTTAACTTTAGTTTTGCAAAAAAAAAAACCAATTAAAGACGTTTTTTCAGATAAGATTTCACGATATTTTACTTATTTCCTTCGTTGTTTTCATTCCATTTTTGGCAGTGAAACATTTAAAGTCGTTATAAAAATTTTAAGTGGTACTTATAACGATTTTCCAAATTTTAATTACAGAAAAATTCCTCGAAAATAAATTTTCCTTTCTCATTATTTTTACTGAAAAAATGTTGTTGTTGTTTTTTTTTTTTTTTTCTAGATTTGAAGATGAGTCCGGAAATTATTTTTCCCAGAAATTTTATTAAAACTTATTATCATTTTTTTTTTCTTCTATAATCTTTTTTTTAGTATGGTTTTAGGCTTAAGGTTAAAAATATGTTTTGAAATTTTGAATTTTTTTCAGGATTTTCTTTTGAAATTGTAAAGAAAATTTTTTTTTTTTTGCTTTTTTTACTGGGTGAGTATTTAAAAGTACAAAAAAAAATACTTTTTTCAGGTTTTACAATGTAGAAACATTAAGATTTCTCTTGAAATCAAATTTTATCGGTTCATAATACGATAAATCTATTTGAATCTCGGTTATTTACATAAATTATAACGATTTTAATGATTAAATTTCTAATTTCTATGTAATTTTGGTAAAACATTTACTTAAAAAAAAACTTTTCGTATTTCTAAAGAATTTTAATTGTTTTAGTGGTAAAGGTAAACTTTTCAATTTAACAATTATAAAATGTAGTCGAAAAGTGTATTAAGTACCCAAAATGATTAAATGACTGACATACTAAACAACATGCTGACAAACTGACAATCATAAATCAAAGTCCATTAATAATTTATTATTTTCAATAAGATCAGATTGATAATTGATTGATTAATGATGATTTTGGTTGTTGCGTAAGCAAAATACGATTTAATTAAAGACAAAAAGACAAAAAAAAAATTCAGTCTTGTCTGTCTATCTTTTGTTTCGTTTATAACGACTTAATTTGATTAAAATATTATGAGCAACAAACAAACAAACAAAACAAAATATTATTTCCGTATTATAAAATAAAAATTTACATATATTTAACATTCAAAGGCATAATAATAAAATTTTTAGTCGGTTATCTAACTAACGAAGTAACATCGTTTGGAGACAAACAATAATTTTAATACAAGAAAAAAAAAAAACCTCTGAAACTAGGACTAAACAATTCTCTATCTTATCAGCAGACCAAGCTGAGTTTATTGAAATTTTCTTCTTCTTTTTTTTGGTTTAAAGATTTAAAAAAATTTTTTTTTTTTAAGCAAATTGAATTTTTTTTAGAGCAAGCCTGATGAATTTATTCACTTAACAGTAACTGACTTTAACGATTGACACAAATAAAGCTTTTTTGTTCGCTTTTGTTTATTTATTTATTTTAAAGCTTTATTATTATTAAAAAAGTAAAAGAGGAAAACAAACAAATTGTCATTGGAAAGTAGGAAACGTTAACGTAAATGCTAACGCTATCATGACATAGAAATTTACCACCCAAAAGAGGGTTTATCATTATTCGTGCGTTTTATTTAACCAGGGGGTTGCAAAAAATACAATAAAATAAAAAAAAAACTACAGGGTGTCAATACCAATATATATTTTGTTAAGCTAGTGGAAAACGCAAAAAAAAAAAAAAAACAAAGCAAAAAAATTGTAATTTTGGTGTGATTGAAAGCACCCATAACTCCCTGGGTGCTTAAACAATAAAATAAAATTTGTTGAACGATCAGAATTTTTTGTTTTCTTTTTCATTTTTATTCTGTAATTCTATATAAATGCGAATGGATTTAGATATGTTTTCTGCATTAATTTTTATTTATTTAACAATTCTATAACGACCATATAAAATTGAAAATTGAATTTGAATTAAAGTTTATCACACACAATAAATAATGTTTTTTGTTTTTTTGTTTTTTGTTTTTTGCTTTAATTTTATTTATTTAACCAGATGAATAAATTTGGAAAAATGCAAAAAAAAAGCGTAAATGTTACACAATAATAAATTTTCTTCTTTTTGTTTTTAATTTTAATCAGAAAAAGAAAAAGAAAAAAAAACAAACGCATCGATAGCAACAATTTAATTAAGAATATTAATTTTTTTTTTTTACTGTATAAAACACTCACAAAAAGCTACATAAAAAGCACTTTTTTCTACGATAAACACTTTGTGTTACAAAGACAAAAACTAATGCAATGCCATGCACGATACACGATAATAGGAGAAGGTTTTTTTTTTTTTAATTTTTTTTTTTATTTACTTGAACACAAAAACAAAAAAAAAAACAAAAAAACAAAAGAAAACAAAACAAAAGCACAGGCAGAACAAAAAAAACTTAAAAAATAAATTTAATAAAATTAAAAGAATTCCATCTGCTACTCCTGAATGCTTGTTAACAACTGAAATTGTTTTGTGAGGTTTGCCTCTCTATATAATATTTTATAATGGTAATGCTGTTGCAGGATTACTTGTGGATTACTTTCGCAACCAGAATTTACAGAGACTGCATGCTTTTTTTTTTTTTTTTTTACACAGAGTAAAATAAATTCTCTTTCGACTAGTTTTTGTTTTCTTATTATTTCTATTAATTCAGATATGGATTCGCTGTTTAATTACAAATTTATTATGTCATCAGAGAAGTTATTAATCGAGAATATTTTCTCCTGCGTTCAGGACGGCATAATTCAGCATAAAACATGCCCTTTCACATAATAACTAACCGTAACAGTAATGAAAAGCTCTGTCAAAACCTTAATTCATTCCTTTATTCAATACACAAACGATCAGGATTCAGTACTGTTGTCAATATACTGTTGAAGCTTTGTTGCAAGCTTTCTCTTTAACCCACAAAACTTAAAAATAACGAAAACAAAAAAAAAAAAAAATTTCCTCTCACGCATGCGAGCATTCGAACCACAAAAAGGATTTTTTTCCTTTCTCTCATTTTTTATTGCTTTAATAAATTTAACGAATAATTTTTTATGACGTTTTATTATTATTATTATTTTTTTGATGAGCTTTAATTTCCTTATTATTTTGCATTGTTTTAGAGATTTAGAAAAAAAAAGTTAAAAAATAAAACGATTTAAATGAGTTTTGTAATTTTTTTTTAATTTTTGTTCTGTGATTGATCCTGGAACAGTAAAAAAGACGCGGTTTTAAAAATGAGCTTTAAAACTCACGTAACAAGTGATGAGAGTTTGGATGGCACAAAATGAACTTATGTTCAGATTTCAATGTGCTTTACTTGTTTTGTTTGTTTATTCGAAAGTTCTTTCCTTTTAAATATTTCTTTTCTTTCTTTTTTAATATTGATAATGCTGATGTTTACTGTTTTGTTACAGTTTATCGTTACCAGTGTTATTATTTTTTATGCTTTAAGCGATAATAATAATTTGTCAGAACTTTAATGTTATTACCTGTCTGCAATCAGTTTATTCATTTATTAAATTTACAGCAAAGGTAAACAAGGAACATCAACAACAACAGGAAAAAAAAAAAAAAAAGATGAATAAAACTTTTTATCAGTGTTGCTGGTGCTGTTGGAAAAAGTTTTTCTTTTTCTATAATTTTCTAGTAGCATTATTAACGACAAAATTGTGTAAAAAAAGAAAAACGGTGGGCGTTAAAAACTGAACTAGTTAACAGGTAAAATAATGTTTTTTTTTTTTTTTTTTATTTAGTCTTTTTATCTCAATTTCCTTTACCGGATACCAAAGTGTTTCCGTTTTAAATCTATTTACTTTTTTTTTTTAAATTAAATCTCTATTAACCATGAATCGAAAAGTCTTTTTACAAAAACAGCGAATGAACTTAAACACCGTTTAATAGCGGAAAAAAGTTTTTTCCTTTTTTGTTTTCCTAGAAACTTATTTTCGATTGATTTATGGATGGAATGAAAAAAAAAAAAAAAAAAAAATGTTTTAATCGGAAAATAGTTTATATTCTGATTTCCGTTTTATTATTATTTTTTTTTTGTAATTTTCTGATGTTTATTGGTTGGGTAAATTTATTTTGTGAATTGGTTGATGAATTTATTGTCGATTTAAAAGGAAATTAATGAAGAACTTAATCAATTTTCTATTATTTAAAGTTAATTCGTCAATTGAATGCTTTTTGTTCCCTAAAAAAAGAAAGACCCTAAAAACCGTCAGTAAATTCCATGTTTTAAATGTTAAAAAAAAGGCTGAAATACTGACCAGAAACCAAGTAATTGATATACTTGCTGTGTTCAGAAAAGTTGCGATAAAACAAATAACTGAATTGTGAAGCCAATCTTCGTTAATAAGGAAATTGCTACGTTTCTGAAATAAAACACATAAAACAAGGTTCTCGGTTGAATTAAAAACGAATTACAAGTAATTGAACATGAAGGGCAGAAACTTCTGTATTTGCTGGAACGTATTTTGTGTCCGTAAATCCATTTAGCTTTTTTTTTATTTCTACAAAACCCAATCGACTGGCAATTATATTTATTGGTGACCTCATTGTTTGAATTTATTTTACGGACAATAAAATAATTTTTTAATTGTATTTTGCTTAAAAAGCTTTAAAAAAAAAAAAAAAAAAACAATCTCTGGATGCCATCAAGTCTGGCCAATACGGGGAGGAAATAAAAAATAAAATGGAATTACGGTGGCGTTTAAATTACAAGGAAAACACTGTGCAAAACGTTGGGACTACAATAAATGGTTAAAAATTAGGATTACGCATATATGTGTGAGCCTAAATCCTAATTTAAATAAAGATAAATAATAAAAAGGAATGACATTTAAAAAAAAAAAAAGAAGATAAACACGTTCGCTTTAACGAAATATTATTTCGTGATAAAATTGTGTTAGAAAATGGCAGCACAAAAAAAGAAACAACGGAAAAATTTTTTGTCACGTGGAAGTGGGCGATTTTGTTTTGTTTTATTATTTGTAGAGCAAAAGGAACATCAAAAAAAAAGAGGCAAACGATGTAATATCTTCTTCTAAATTGGGATATCAATAAAAAAAAATTTTGTGTACTTTCATGTATTAAAGTCGGAAGTTTCACTTCCAGCGGAACAATTTTACACTCGTTTTTGGTATTTTATATTCGAAAAATGTTTTGTTTTATTTGTTGCGGAGTATGCGACATTTTTTTTTTCTCCCTAGTTACACGATTCTGTAAGATATTTTTTTTTTTTTTTTTTTGGGTGTTATTTATGTCGATCCTGAAGTAATAATTGAAGAATAGAAGAATTTATTGTTGGCTTATTTATTTATCAATGAGTCAACAAGACTCAATTTGGTATCAGCTGTTATTGTTTAAGGTTCGAAAAATTATATATAAGTGGGGTAATAAATTTGTTTTTTTTTTTGCTTTTATTTTGAGTACTATTTCTATGTAATCTATATGCTGATTTTGAGTAGAAATTCTTTTGTAATTCTATCGTTGTGATGCTTTGTATGTGGTAGGAACGATCTAATCAAGAATTCTCGTTGGTTTGCAAACAGCATTCCTTATTCTTTAAACGAATTCTTCATCAAAAATTGTCGAACGGTTTTTTTTTTTTTTTTTCTCTGTTTTGTGAATTGAGGTGTCGACCATCCTAATATCTTGTCATTTGTTCTATCAATCTCCTTTCCTTTCTTTTGTATTTTTTTTTTTTGCTTTTTGTTGTTTTGTTGCTCTTCAACAGCTACCCTTATCCAGCTTAATAAAAATAAATTTATTTCCCAGAAAAATAAACGTTCGAAGTTAAATCATTGATTCAAGATCATTCATTTAATTTCTTTTTCTTTCTTTCTTTTTATTCTTTTTATAGGTCCAGAAAGCTACCGAAGTTAAGCAAAACAATAATAATAATAATAATAATAAGAATAAAATCAATAAATAAGTAAAGCAAGAAAGAAATGTTTTGGCCTTTCTAGTAGACAATTTAGTAGATAATCAGCTCACATTCGATTGTTGTTTCTTCTCCTTGTGTTTATGTTGGTTTGTCTGTTATTCCTCCTGTTTGTTTTATATTCACATCCATATATGTATATACATATATATTGCTTTATATATATATTGACTTTGTTTTTAGTTTTCCACTATTTAAAATATCGATTTATCGATATATCTATCGATTTTCTATTTTTATTTGATTAGTTCACTTCCTACCATTCGACTGTTAACTATTTTTGTTAACTTTAATTGAATTTTATTACAAAGCATTATCCGTAGTTATTTTATTTTCTAGAAAAAAAATAAAAACAAAAAGCTCAATTTAATCAATTTTATTAAATTTATTACTGTGTGTTTGGCTCAACAGAAAAAGCTTTCAGAATGGTTTTTTCGTATAAACTTTGTTACAGTGAAGCACAAAAACAAAATTATTTTTTTTTCTCGTCTTGTTTTTATTTGTTTGCTGTTTTGCTTTGATCAATGAAACGTTGCGCTACAGTTTTAGAATATAAAATAAAGCTTCCAACAAAAAAAAAAAAAATTTAATCAGATTTTCTTTTTAAAGCTTCTTTTCAGTTTTATAATTGGTGTACCGTGAGTTAATGAATTACAATCATAAAACAAATTTTCTTTTTTTTTTGGTTTGTATAAAACGACACTAAATATTCCTTATCAAAAGCTTTAATTTTAAGCTAACCTCTGTGACCCAATGTGTAATATATATATATATAGAAACGAAAATAAATTATAATTTTTATTAAGAATTTTTTTTAATTACTGTAATCTGAAGCAGTAAAATATTAAAAGAAAAAAAAAAACGAAGCGAAGCGAAAACAAGATCGTTGAACAGTTGGTCCACAGATAGAAACAGATGATAAAAGCTATATATAAGAAAAATATTAATTATCTATTCAGCTTTCTTTTCTTTTCTCTAAAAATCTGGTTGAGAAAAATATAAAAGTTCTAGAAAGACAAAAAAACAAAAAAAAAAAAATTGTGAAAAACAGACGAAAAGCTCAATATGCCTAATGATGATTACAGAAACTATTCTGTTCTAGTTAGAAAAAAAAAATCGCAGATAAATGGTGCTTAATTTTATGAAAAGCTACAAAAAAAAGCGTTAATCAATGTGTAGGCATCGTTTAAATTCGCATTACGCGAAAATATGACTTACACAACGTGGTATATTGAACAAAAAAAAAAATTTATATGGATAAACAAAAAGCTTTTACTTGTTAAAAATTACTTTAAACAAATATTCTAAGCTTTAATGTTATGTAATATTAAATTGAATAAATTTTAACCTTTTTCTATATAATTTTAACCAAAGTAAAAGTTTTACGAATCGATGTACTTTGGTTTTCGTTGTCGGTATTTTAAGTGAAAACATTTCCTAAATCGTTGCTTGTTTAACACGGTATTAACCGTGTTATGTTTCAACAACAAGGTGATTTACGTTTATTTGTGATTTTTTCAACAAGGTTTTAAGGATATAACACGATATTTTATGTATATAACACGATATTTAGTTAATTTCTTCACAGAACACAGAACTACAACAAATTCATTATTTAAATTCAAAATTAAATTAAATTATTGATTAATAAATTAATTACTGAATACACACACACACACATACATATTTTAAAAAGAAGGAAAACTTTTCTAATTATACAATATTCTTACCTTTTTTTTTTTTGTTGTAAATAATTAATAAATAAATAAATAAACCATGGTATGAGAATGTAAAAGTTTTCATTTTTATCCACAAAAAAAAACCTTAAAAAGTTTTTCTCATTTTTTTTTAGTTTATTATTTATTTAAATCGCATTAATATTCGCACTAAAAATTATGTTTTGATTATATAAAATTACACTAAAGTTAAGTCAACTAAAAATTAATAATAAAAAGAAGAAAACAATTTTTTGTAACCATATTGAATGCCACTAATGATAAGGAAAAATCTTCATCATCATCATCAGGTTTTTTCTTTTTTCTTTTTTTTTCTTTTTTTAATAAACAACCAAATAAAATTTATTTAGCCACAAGGCTTAACTTTCATAATGAAGATAAATTATACAGAGGACAAAAAAAAAAAAAAATATTATTCTTGTTGCGTTGCTTTGCCTTAACGACAAAGAGCTCGAGACTTTATTTACTTTTATTTATCTGGAGTTTAAAGGAATTTATTTGTGACTTTTTATTTTTTTTCCCCATCATCTGCGTCTTCTGGCTCTCTTATTACTTGTAATAATGTTTTAGGATTTTATTTATTTATTTATAAAAAATACAAAAATAGAAAGCTTTAATAATTGTAAGACTCTTACATTGTGCTTTTTATTTTTTTTACTTTTTAAAATAAATAAAATTAGAAGACAGATTTTAGTTTAGTTTTTTTTTTTTTTTATTAGTTTTTATTCAGTGGAGCAAGCTGAAAAAAAAATTATTAATTGTGGGTGTATTCTGGTGTGGTTTCTGTAAGATTAGATTTAGTTCTTTGGTTTGTGGTTTTGTACAGTTAAATTACTCTGTTATGTGGATAACATTTGTGGTATTTGTGGAGAATTTAGTGCTTTACGCTGTGGTTTATGACTTTGAAAACATTTTTTTTTTTTTTTTTTGTAGAGTTTAGTAGCTGGAAGGTGCGAATTTTTTGTTTATGGAAAACAATTCTGTTCATTATCAAGTTCAATAAATACTTTTGTAAAAAAAAAAAATAGGAATCATTCAGATTATACGATTATAAATTTAATGGAATTTTCTAGCTTAATGATTTTCCAAAGTATTTTTACCTAAAAAAAAAATCGTTTATGAGAAATGAGAAATAATCTATCGGTTTGTAACTCTGGGAAATAATTTTGTATCTAGTTAGGAAAGTTCACTTTATGTACGACTAATATCCTCCCCCCATATTTTTGCAAACATCCAAGAGTTTTCTTTTTTATTATTTCTTGCTCATCAAAACAAATAAAATAAATTTCTTCTGGAAACTTAAGTTAACAATATTTTAAGTATTTAATTTGCACTTGTGCCAAATACAAGGAAGACGAAAACCCACAGCAGTTCTGTTTATTTATTTTTATTTTTTTTTTTTACACTGTTTTAGAAATGTCATGTTGACTTATTCCAACTTCTTTTATATTTTGTTTCTTCTCCTTTAAAAAAAAGAAAAAAAACTCCATCCCCATGTTATACACGGCACTGAGTTTTTTTTATTTTTGCTTTCTTTGCGGATTTTTTTTTTTGTTTTTTGTTTTTAATGAATTTAAGCGGATTTTGTCGTTTGCACAGCTGCTGATCAGCATTAGTATCAATATCGCTTTGTAAAAAAAAAAAAAAAAAAACATTTCTATAACCGAATTAACAATACGTTCCGCCGAAATGTAGTTAATAAATCTTCATCTGGAATTATTTGTGCCTTTGTTTGTTTGTTTGTTTTTTTTATTGTTGCTGTTGGGTTATTTGAAAAGTTAAAACCAGATTGTAGAGCAATTTTTTTATTTAACCATTTTGCCAAAACGAATCGATTGATGTAATCAATCTAAGTTGAAAAAAAAAAAAAAAGAGAAGAAAAAACCACACAAAGTTTTTATTGAAACATTTTTCCAGTTATTCTAGATTCTATTATTCTGTTCTTTGGCACTTTCGACTGTACTTTTTGGTACTTTAAATTGCTTCGATTTTACGTCCGTTTAAAAAAAAAAACACTTCGATACTCTTATGTAACTACTCTACTGTGCCTTGTGCCACAATAACACAATCATAGGCAAAGAAAAAACTTCAAAAAAGTAAAAAAAACGAAAGAAAAGACGAAGAAAAAAAACCTTTCTTCTTTTTTTTTTGTTTTATTAAACCAATCCAACCACCCAAATGGAAAATTGTCAAAACAGGGTAACTAGAGAACAGAGTAAACTCTGATGTTTTTCTTGTTAAAATTTGGCTTCAGTTTGGAGAAAAAAAAAGTTTTTTTTCTTCCTACCGGAATGATAAAAGTGAAACAACAACGTCGACAATATTAATCCTTTTACTCTCCTTAAGGCACCCAACTTAACATATTCTTTCTTAAAACCAAATATTGTTTTTTTTGCAAAAAAAAAAAGTCACAACAAAACAAATTTAAACCAATTGCAAGATAAAAAAAAAAAAAAGGAAAAAGGAGGAGAAAAGGCAAAAAAAGGGAAACGGCGAAAATATATTTTAATGTTTGTAAAGATAACAAAACAAGTGTATTATGGATGTGTGCCCAGAAGACAAACAAACATCTTCTTCTTTTTCATTATTTATTTAATAAAATTTTGCTTTACGTTTTTGTTCAGCATTTTGTGGAAAATACAAAATTATGTGGCAATGTTAAGACAATTAGGAAACGAGAGATTGAATTTTACTTCTTTTTTCTACTGAATTATTATTTCCGGTTTTTTTTTTTTTTTTGTTTTTGTAACAGAGATTTTTTATTAGATTAATTATTTTCCAGATGTTAATGTAGAAGTTTTATCGGAGTTACATTTCAACAAATAATTTGAGAATTGAACGAAATTTGATGAGATTTTATTATTGTGAGAAAAAAATTGTCATTTACGTTTCAACAAAACTTGGTTGAATTTGATTGAAAATTGATTTATTCTACCAGAATTGTGTCTTTCGGCAATAAACTGGAAATGTTTAAATTTGTTTTTTTTTTTTAATATAGTCTACAAGTGGCGTTAATAATGCGGTTAGGGACTTATTTATTTGTTTATGAACAGGGCATAATTCTTGTTTTTTTTTTTTCCTTTTAATGGTTTTAAGATTGTAAAACGGGCTGAAATGTCTACAATAAGAACTCTGTTTGATACTTAAAATGGTTCAACGTTTAGGTATAATTGTGATAGAAGGTATTTCATAGGAATTTTAAAGAAATTAACAAGTAGTGCTAAGGTGACTAAGAATACCTATTCAAAGTTAATGTTAAAGCAGCATTAAAAAAAATTCTAGCTAACTAAATGTTGACAAATATCTCAGTACATCATAAAATACATCCCTGTCACCTTGTTATAAATTTTTATTTAATAAAAAAAAAAAAACAAAGAATTAAAACTTCTGACAAAACATTTGCAATGATAAGTTTTAATTATTTAACATTTTCCATCTCAATTGTGATCAAAAATATTAAAAAAAAAAAAAAAAAAACTTTTTCAACTGATTTTTGGCTCCATAAATAATAAATTCAATTTTCATTTGTTTTTTGTTCTATTTTGTAGCAAAAACCATTTTTTTTTTTTTGTGTCGTTATTAGTTTAAATTAATTTTTGTGGGAATAAGGGGTTCTGTGTTCGGTGGGTGGTTGGTTTGTTATTTAAAACCCTTTATTATTATAAAAGGGTTTATAACGAGAAATATTTTCTCTCCCTTATTATTTTTTGTTTTTTATTTTTGTCTTCTCTTTAAAGTTATTTAATTAAATGACCTTAATTATGGAATTTAGTTTATGCGAAAACAATTTTCTGTTTTACCTGCATTCATTTGAATTTTAAATTTTTATCATTTATTAATTTAAGCACAAATTGATAATATATATTTACAGAAAGGAGTTTATTCTCTCCTGGCAGACAAAAAAGAAATTCAATTCAATTTGAAATCCTTTACCACCATCGGAATGTTTATGAAATTAATATGTACGCATGGTAACCGCTGATAATAATTCTTCATTTTTTTTTCTTCTTTCTAATTTGGTTCGACAAAGTAAAATTCCATCATTTTAATCAAAAAAAAAAGAAAAAAGAAAGTAAAATGTAAAAAAACAAATCATTTTTCTTATGAAATTATTTATAAAATAATGAAACAAAATGGTTGTTGGTAAATCAGAAGAAGAAAAAGGTAAATAAAATGGCGTAGGTAATGGAAATGCTGCCTGGTTGTTTATTATGTAAACAAATAATTATTTTCCGGGTAGTTAAAGTATTTTTTAGCAGAATAATAATTTTTTTTTTTTTTTTTTTGAATTAAATTATTCATGTGTAACGATGAAAAATATAAAAAAAAAAAAAAATTAAAACCGTTCGATATCGAAAATCGTTTAAACTAAAACAAATGAGTGCGGTTTGTTGTTGTCAAACGTGTTGCGGTTTATCTGTTTGATGCCATACCGTACCAGCTTTAATTACCTTTCATTTTCCCATTGATTAATTAATTAATTAATTAATTTTATATCAATTGTTATAGATGAAAATCTCTTACGAAAACTCTTTACGAAATTTTTTATTTTGTGTTTTTTTTTTCCTATAGTTTGTTTAATAATAAAATGTTTTAATTCTGTGTTACAAACAAAAAACTAATTAATTGAGAAATTTGCTTTTAATTAGTTTTGTTTATTGTATATGTGTATCGTACCCGAGTGTACGTAATTAAATAAAGCGAATGCTAATTAGAAAACGAATTAAATTTTAACGATAAATGAAAAGGAAAAACCAACGTTTTTTTTTTTTTTTTTTTTTTGCAAATTCATAAATAATAATCCGTGTAAGGTAATAAAATTATTTAACCAGGCATGATTATTGTGTTAATTATCGGCACCCGTACGGTAATAAATTATGTAATAAAGGGTCTTAGGTGTTTACTTATGGTCTTTCTTTTCTTTTAGTTTTTTCTTTAAACTATGTTGCAAGGTTTATTGCTATGTTTTGTACTGGTTGACTTTAAACAAGTATTTCCTATTGCAAACGATAAAAGTGTAACAAAAGCAAAGCAGTTTACTTGTATTTCAGGAAAATCGTTCTTTATCATTTACTGTATTCTTGCTGATAGTAAAAGTATTTTTTTTATTATTATTATTATTATTATAACTATGCTGGTCGATAGTGTTTCGAATAAAGTTATTTTCTTTTGTGATGGGAAGTTACAAAAGTGTACTCAACATAAGGTGTATCAAGTAGTTTAAGATAAGGTGACCTTATCGTACTGTTTTATTCCATTTAACTTCCTTAACCCTTAACAACAAAAAGGAAAACAGAAAAGCTTTTTTCCGTTAAGCTGGTTTAACCCGCTTTAGAAAAAGTTTTTCTTCTATTTTAATTTAATTTTTTTTTTTAAAGCTGATTTATTTATAATAAAAGCTTATTTAAGCGTAATCATATGACAATTTTGTGTGTGTGTTTTTTTTTTTGTATGCCGGAATATTACTTTCAACACCTGATGTAATCCGTGGATATTTTTTTTTATTATTACAGAAAATTTACATTTTTTAATTATTAACTTAGCACCACCAGTGTCTAAATCCTTTGCATTTATTACCATTAAAAAAAAAAAAAAACACAAATAAAACGTAGGTTAAATACCTCGTTAAATTCTGCATATTATCGCATGATGACGATGATACATTATGTATTCTGGTAATAATTAAAAAAAAAAAAAAAAAACTTCCATAGAAGTGAGTGTTTTGTATTTAAATTAAAAATTTACCAGGTAAATGGTGCATTCGAAATTAATAACTTTTGATAAAAACTGGTGAAAACTGTTTTTCTAGTCCCCAAAAAGAAAACAAAAAAAATGGAATTATGCTAATTTTATTACTCCATGTGGACTGTCTGTGTTAATTAAAGTGAAGTTAACAGCATATTTAAAATGCAGCCAACTGTTGTATTGTTTTATTGGCTAAGCGCTTAACCAATTAAAATTATGTGAATGAGGAAAAGTAAAAAAAAAAAAAATTAAATAAATTATGGCCTTTGGATACTTTTGAGACATTTTGTGCCCTGTTTAAGGGTTATTATATGCCTGAGGCTCACACTTATACAACACAGCAAGTGAACTTCTGAAAAGGAAAACACCGTCACCAAAGGTAAATGAAAATTTCTCTTTAATTCATTAATAATAATCATTTATTTGTATAATAATAATAATCATAAAAAAAAAAATTATTAAATTTAATTTAAATAAAAAAAAAAAAAAAAACGAGAGAACTGAGTAAGGGAGGTTTAAGGAGATTTTAGGAAATTTACAAAAAAATAAAAAAATAATAACTTAAGTAACGATTTCTTTTAGAATAATAATAATATTTTTTTTTTCTTTGCTTCTAAGAATATACAACGAGCTTAATTAATTAATTAAATTGATTTTTTGTTTTATTTTATTTTTTTTTTGTTTATAATTAATAAATAATTTTTAACTAGTTTTTAACTAAATTTATTAAATTTTTTTTTTTTAATGTCCGTTTTTCGTATTTTATTTTTAATTATATATAAATAATTAATTTAATTTTAATTTAATTTACTTAATTATTATTTAAAAAAAATTATTTAATTGAAAAATAAGAAAAAAAAAAAAAAATTGTAGCAAGATATTGTTTCGTATTTATAATTAATTAATTTTATAAGAAGAAACATTTTCCTCTTACGTTAATCACTAGAAATATTTAAATAAAAAAAAAAAAAAAAGTGTGTTGATAACACAAAAATTCTATAATAAATTATTTATTTACAATGTGAGGGGGTTTTTTGATTTTTTCTTTCTTAATAGCAAACTGATTATTCCGGTGAATTAACATTTTCTAATATCCATGGTACAAATTTTGATATACGTGTACATACACCAGGTAGATTAGCTTCGGCACAGCCAATACCCCAGGATATAATACCAGCCAAAAAGTATCTTCCGTCTTTTGCTTTTACCTGAAATTAAAAAGTGTTTTAAGAAAGAAATTCACACACAAGAAAAAAATCTTCAAACAAACCTGTAACGGTCCACCAGAATCACCCTGACATGAATCATGACCGCCTGTTTCATGGCCAGCACATAAAAATATTTCCGGTATAAATTCATGACGTCCAGCACGTAAAAACATTGATTTGCATCGATCATTGCTAACAATCGGTACAGAAACCTTTAAAGAAAGAAAGAAAAGAAAAAAATCAATTTTCTTATCGTAAAGCATCGCAAACTTTTTTTTATTATTCTCAAAAAAAGAAAAGAAAAAAAATCCTCTTTGCCCTCATTAAACTTTTCTTCTGTTATTTGTTCATCTCACTAAAAAAAAAAACGTTTTGTAGTGAGGAATTTTTTCATTATTCCCATTGGCAAAAGGAGGAAGGAATAAAGGAAAGAAAACACTAAACGAAGCATGAAGACAATTGTAGGAAAGTAATGAAAAGCAAAAAAAAAATGAAGAAAAACTACAGACAAGACGGTGCAACTGCATTCAATGAAATTAAATTAAAAGCACGAAAAAAAGTTTTTTATTCATGCTTTTAAGCCTAAGATTGTTTTTTTTTTTTTTTGTTTTACTTTACTTTACTTTGTTTAAAGCTTTTGTTCCCTTTTTTTTTGGTGTAATGAATTTAAATTTTTTTTTTTTACACAGACTACTGGGTGGTATTTACTTACGAAGCCACCCATTCTTTGTTATCCTTACACATTCAAGTGATCTCAATTATTGAATATCAATTTCATTATTATTATTATTATTATTATTATTATTAAGCTTTTTATTTTGCCTTTGTTCATAGTTTTAAGACCTTAATGGGGGTGATCTCTCTCTTCTTTTTTTTTCTGTTCATTAATTTTGCTCTCTTTGTAAATAAAAAAAAAAGGAAGAATTTTCTTTTCTTGTTGAATTTGAATAAATAATTAATTAAATAAGAAGAACAGAAAAAAAAAAAAAAATTATTATTGATAATAAAATTTTTAATGAATATAGATGTTGAAAGGCTGTTATGGAATAAAAAATGAGTTAAAAAAGGGTGGTCAGGGATGTATTTTATTGGATTTTCCGATTGTTTTCTAATAGATTGTTTCGCATCATTTTTTGGTGGATTGTAATAAAGTTTTTTGATTAAATAAAATTGCCTGGAATTTAATGAACTTTATCTGGTTTTGTAAAGTTTTTTTAAATTATTAAACCAATCCATGGTTTTTCCTGTTATTTTGCAGGCAATAAAATTAAAATAGAACAAAATTCTATCTGAACGAACAGTAAACAAAAAAAAAAGAAAGAAGAGATCAAGTGAACTGGGTGAGATCATTTATACTCCTAATGTTAAATAAAGTAATTTCGATGATGTGTTGTTGACTTCACTGATATCCCTGAATAAACATATTGTTACAGAAAACTCTTAAAAACTTTTCTTAAAAAAAAAAAAAAAAAAAAAAAACTAACAGAAATTACATTTCTTGTTCGCTGGGAATATAAAATGTGATTGCATTGTATGGTGGCAAAACAACAATATTGCAACAATGTTTTATGGAAAATGTGTTAGAAAAGCTAAGGACTATTTTTTTTTTTTTTTTTTTATTAAAACACCACATATTGCACAATCCACACGACTAAACCAAATGTTCATTTAGATTTATCGTTTAATATATTTATTTATTTAAAAAAGAAAAGAATTTAGAAGCTTTTGTATACTTAATACGGTCCTGTTATTAACAATGCATTTTACACATAATTTATTTGCGTTCTTTTCTCTCTTTCTTAACATTAAACTCCTCTTAATACATATTCAATTTAATATTATTATTTATTAATATTAAATATTCAATAATCGTACATCTGTGCGGTAAATTTATGTTTAAATAACAAAAAAGAAAAGAAAAGAAAAAGTTTCCTTTCACACATATAAATGATGTTTAAGTTTCAATTGAAATGTGAGGTGGTTTGGGTTGATAGAAGATGTTAAAATATTCTGTTATCTATGCCATAATCATTTGGTTTATGGAATTTTATTTCGGTATATTGTTGTGTTGTGATTGGAATGAGTGATAAAGTAATAACGAGAAATATATGTATGCTTTGTTAAGGGTGTGTACTAATGTAGAGTTGTGTATTAAATGAATTATCTAGAGAAATATAGTAATAATAGAAAAGAAAAATAAGTCAAATGTGTGTTAAAAGTCGGTTATTATTATTTTTTTTTTTTCTATGTAAGAAATCTCATTTTACAAATTCCATATATTATAAGGTCATAGTTGTTTAGATGATTATCATGATATTACAAAAAAAAAGAAAGAATTTACATTTTTATTATTATTATGATTATTATTTTAAATGATAAACATCGTATGTAAAATTTTAAATAACAGTAGAACCCTTATTTGTCTCTACTGTTGTAACAAATGTATGTAACAACCCACAAATCCTTTAATAATGACATGATTAAATTTATATTTTTATTTAATTATTATTATTATTATTATTATTTATCCAAGAAAACCAAACTCAACTGGTAACAAGAAAAAACCCACACTTTGCTTCAAATTTCTAAGGAAACAAACAAACAAACAAACAAACACTCCTTAAATAAAACGAAAAATTAATCGTTTTCCTTGTTACAGCTTAAAAGAAAGAAAAAACAAAAATTATGTTTATCGTTTGGTTCATTACATTTGTATATTAACTTGTTATTATTCGATAAAAAATTGTTTTTTAATGTTAAAAATAGATAAACGAACAGTATTAGATGGCAACAGTGTTGAACTGTAGTTACTTTCAGCTTAAATATTCAAATTTCACTATAAAACCCAACAGGAAATATAACCATAATAATAATAACTGTTATGGTAATTATAATAGTAATTAAAAATTATTAAAATTATGTAAAATAAGCAAAAATTATGTTTAGATAAAATTGTGACTTGAGTAATGAAATAAAATATTTAATTATCGCTTTATGCTGAAGTTTTATGTTTTGTTAAAATTATTATTATTATTATTGTTACAGCTGTTACAAATTATGTTTATTAATTAATCGATGAAATTTTAATTTATTTATTAATCGATCTTAATTTGTATATGGGAATTTGGTTGGTTATTTTTTTTTTGTTTGTTTGTTTGTTTGTTTAAAAGCTTATTTATGGTCTTTTGGGAGTGTGATTTAACTTTGTTATATGTCTCTAAAGTGCATTAGTTTAACCAGGTACTAGGTCCAGGTAAACATTAAAAATTTGGTTATTACTAATCGATTTATCTAAGTTTTTTCCCAGTGATAATCGATTAATTGAATCCTCGTGTTAAAAAACTTTCTTTTATACATTTTTCCGGAGCGTTTTATACTAGAAAACATTAACGTGACTAAAATCCCTTAAGAAATAATTTTCATCCTTTAGTAAAATCCTTGTTTTACCAATAAATCGATTTGTTTGTAACGTCAATCGATAAAATAATCGAATTGAAAAAGAAAGCACAAAGCACAATTTATAATTAACGAAAAAATAACAAAAAATAACATAAATGATAACAGGAGAAAATACTGTCAGGATAATTTATTCTCATTTTCAACATAAAAGTTTTTTTTTTTTTTTTTTTCGTTTTTCGCAATTAATTTTTTTTTTCTTCTATGTTTTCGTAATGAAAGCTGGTAGGCGTGTTACAATCACACACGAAATAATCTTAGAAATTATTTTCTATTTGCTCTTTAGAAAGTAATTAATTAAAATTAAAAATAAATATTTAATTATATATTTCCTTTGGCTTATTAATAATTCAAAAAAAAAAAAAAAATAAATGAAGAAAAATTCTATGCACTATTGTCAAGGACATTTCGTCGATTTATTCAAGTTTTTCTGTTTATCGTTGAAGATTTCTTTTTGTTTTTCTGTGGGTTTTTTTATTATTTTTTTTTGTTGATTATAATTGGTTACATTAGGGTTAATTATGTTTATAAACATTTTATTTTATTTTTGTTGGTTCTTTGTCTAAACTTGTTTCGTGTAAAACTTATTCTTGATTAGTAGCTTGTAGCAAATTTCTTTTCTGTATTAAATTACATTTTCTAGTCTAGTTTAATTTTTTTTTTATTGTGTACAAAACTAGATTATTTATAGAAGATTATTCGATCTATCTTAGACGTTTCGATTATAATTTCAATAAAAAAAAAAAAAAAATCGCATTTCGGGGAGTAATCATTCATTGGATTTATTTTTTAATTTTTTTTTTTCTGATTGTTTTTCGCATATAAATAAATTTATCTGTGTTTCTGTCAACAGATGGATTTTATTGATTTTTTCTAGAGTTTTTTTTTATTTTTCCATTCTTTCTTCTACTTATTAATAATTTATTTTCGTATTATTATAGAATTTTTCTTTTTCTGTTATTACATTCTATTAAAGGGAAATGTTGGGTGGGTTGCGTTAAGAGTCTCCCTGTGTACATAATACGCGTTGTGTGTTCAATGGGAATGGTGGAACAACCACCTTGAATATAATCTCTCATCACCTTTACACCAAGACGGTGAAAAGTTTTTCTTTCTGCTTCTACTTTGCTTATTTCTGTATTGTTTTGTTAGGAATTATTATTATTAAGGGTTGCTTGGTAATTAGATTAACAGAATATTATTTTGTAACGTACTGTACTAATGCTGATGTCAGCAGAAATAAAAAACTCGTGATAACGTAATGACATGACGGATTTTATTTTAATTTTATTTCGTGAATTTAAACCAGAAAAATTATCCTAAACAGATAATTAAAAATAAGAAAAATAAGCAGAAAAGGATGAATAAGGGAAACAAGTTAAAAAGTCATTATCCTTCAACAAAAAAACCTCACTCAAATTCATTTCGGTGTAATCCTTAAGCTTGTTTTTTTTATTTTTGCGTCTTTCTTTCATTTAATTTTTTTTTTCTTTTTTAATAAACCGAGATAATTAATTTGTTTGTTGTTTCCTTGTGCTTTTTTTTTTCTGGTACATTAATATGGAGAGAGAACGAGTAAAAAAAAGGATTTCTCTTCCGTTTTGCCAGTTAATTGTTTGTCACCTTATTCGGGGTTTTTTTTTTATTTTTATTTAATGATAGAGGCAGCAAAAATAAAATTAAAGAATTTAACAAAAAATAAATGAGCTTTTTCATGTGTCTAGTGTGTGTCCTTGGGTTATAATTTAAAAACATTCGGAATTTATATAAAAAAATTCATTAAATTTCTAAATTAATCCTCTTTAATCCTTCATCAATTTTATATACGAAAAAAAAAAAAAAACAATTTTCTGATTGCATAATAGAGCTTTTTCAACATCATTTACTTTCACAAAATAACGATGCGAGGAGTTTTAACCGCCCAAAAGAGCCCATTAATAGAAAAAAAAAAAAAATGTTGTTTTTGTTGCTGAATTGAATATTATTTTGCGGTGTCTGCCACGTCAAAAAAAAAAATAAAATTAACAGCAGGTAAAAAAAAAGCACAGAAGAAGAAGAAGAAGAAGGAAAAAAACGGAAATAATGTAAAAATAAGGACACGTTTATTGTGGGTGGTTTTTTTTTTATTTTTTCGTAGGTGAATTGACTACAAAGACAGTGATTTACTTTGAAAAGAATAAAATGTATTTTTTTTTTTTGGTTCATGCCATCTTTGTACTTTTGCTTGATAAGTTTTTTGTGCTGCTGCTGTTGTTTCTGCTTTTGGTTTTTTCTTTTGTATGAACTTTCCTTCATCTTTATCAGAGTTTTCTTTCAATTTTCATTTGTCATCTCAGCCGACACTTCAATTTTTATTTCCTTGTGAATTTTTCTTTATTCTTTTTGGACTGCCAAGTGTCTATTCATCTGCTGGGGCTTCTGTTGTTTTTTTTTTTTCTTTATGAATGACATCGCTTTTTTTTTTTTTTGTTCGTGGTCGGAATTCAGGTTTTCAGAAAGAAAAAAAATAATTTTTTCTTTTTTTTTTCTTAATAATAAATAGATGAAAGCTTTAACTATGGGGTAAAATGGTATAAAGCAAGTATAGTTGGATAGAGAAATGATTTTTCATTTAATTAATTGACAAGCCATCTATTGGGCGTACCAGGTAATTTATTTTCTTTACATTTTCGCATGGTTCGATAAAGGGAGGAAAAATAAAATTTTCTTTCATCGTTTTAAATCGATTATTTCGTATAATTTACGTCATTATTTTAGTGATTGAAAATCACTTAAACTTATTTTGTGTAAGCAGAGGTGGATAAAAAAAAAAAAATAAATAAACAGCACATGGCGTTAATAAAATATGAACTTGAACTTACCTCTTGTAATACAGAGGGTAGGGTGCCCCCTTCGCTAAGACGACCCCATCCAGTCACCGTAGCATTTTCACCAATCAAAAGATCATCAGTTGCTGGTAAACATATAGGACTAATATGTGGAGCAAATTCTAATGGTGTCTCCAGTTTAACTAATGCCAAATCATATTCATATGTAAAAAAATTATATTTAGGGTGAACAATTTTTTTTGAAACGGCACGTTCTGTATAGGGTAGCTGCTCTTGTACGTGAGAAAAATCATATTCACCGACACGTATTCGTATTTGTGATGTTAAGAGACTATAAAGTATTTAGAAGTGAAGAAAAGAAAAGAAAAAATAAGAACATGCACAAGTCAATTATTATTTATCATTCAGGAGAAAATGATAAGAAAGATAAAACAAAAAAAAAAAAAAAAAAATGAAAAATATTTACTCGTCAACACAGTGACCTGCAGTTGCGATCCAATTCTCATTGATAACGGCACCACCGCATCGGTGGGTGCTTGAGAATCCAAAGAATGATGTTCGCCGTACAGATACCTGCCATGGCCATCTACCAAATGGCGCATTCTTGCCACCAACAATTCTTGTCTCGGGTCGTGCTACCATTGTCGGAATGCCACATTCTATAACGAAGCGAAGAATTTTATTAAAATTTAATAAGAAAGCACGAAATGCAGGAAGCCACGTATTCTTTTTGCTGAGTTTCTGATGAAATTATTAGAAAATTATTTGCACTTACCAATTCCTCTTGCGGCAGATAGTGTGCTGATATTTGTGTTCGATGATGGTGCAAACGAAGATGTTGGCATTGAGTATGCTGTGGTTGAGGAAAGTGAAGATAACTCACTGCTGCTGACAACTGTTGGTGGCGGTAATGCGGTTGTTCTTGATGTCGTTGGAGTTTTCGTTGTCGTCGTTGACGTGGTTGTTGTTGTCGTCGTTGTTGTTGTTGTTGATGATGGCTTTGAAGAACTCGACGATGTTAAAGTTGATGAACTCGCTTCCAAAGTGGTGGACTTTGTTGTAAATGTCTTAGTCGTTGTCGGTAAAGGTTTTGTTGGTTTTGGTTGAAAAATCTTGGGCAACAGTAAAAGAAAATTTATAAAAAAAAAATTCTTTGAAATTAAATTAAATCCCTGATTCAATTACCTGTGGCTTGGGTTTGACTGTCGTTGGTTTTCTTGTACTTAAAATCGTAGGACTGGGAATCATTGGACGATCAGCAAGAATTGGTTTCTTTGTTGGCTTTGGTTTCGGCCGGGATGGTGTGGTTTTATCCCAAGGCGATGGTCTTGGCTTTGTTATGAAATTTGGCTGTGTTGTTACTTGCCACTGTGTGGTAAATGAGTGTGTGCTCCAGGCAGCTAAATAACAGGAAAAAAGAAAAATCATTTATTATTTATGTTTGATGGGATTTTTATTCGTAACAAAAGCAAACAATTCTAACCTGTTGATATGCTGGCAGACGCTGTTAAATCATTGTTGTCTGTTTCATTTTCAGTTGATTCTGGTGATAATGGGGATGGTGGCCTCGGCGGTCTTGTCGTTAATTTCGTTGTGGTGCTGACAACGGCACCCATTGGCCGTTGTGAGTAACCGCTTGTTTGAAATGTTGTTTGCGTCCCGGATGGACGTACAACAATTTGTCCACCGCCGTGCGGTCGTAAATACGTTGTACTTCCGCTTCTAAAAGATTTAAAATAATTAATTAAAAACAAAAAACAAAACATCCGTAGAGAATTTTTCCTTACGTTATAATCGGTTTATTTGAATATGTGGGCGGTGGCCTTGTTTTATTTGGTTTATTCGGATGATAAGACATGGTTTGTGTTGTCTGTGGTAATACAACATTATCGGTTAAATTATGTGAACAGCAGGAGCCAAACATAAATAAATCAACACATATACCGACATGTTGGCCCTCCGATTTCATACATTCCCATACAAACATACAGGTGCCATCGTACCCATTCACATTGCATGGTTTCGGTGTTATTTTAAAATTTTGATTATTACTATTATGTGCGGCAAGACTATTTTCATATTGATATATTAATAATAATAGGAAATATGTTAAGCATCTTCTCCACATTGTGGAGCTAATTATCTCTGAAAAAAGAAACGAAAGAAACGAAAAATTAAAAATTTTTTTATTAAATAATAATTTGATGGCATTGTAAATTTATGTAATTTTTATTCCCCATTTTAATTCAGTTTTATTACAAAAAAAAAAAAAAGAGTTAAGAAAAAAAAAAAAACAAAAATTAATTGAAGTGACCTTTCACGCATATTTAAGTTAAGCACAGTGCCGGATGTTGTGCATTTTAAGAAAACACGGTTTGACACACGATTATTACATTAATTACGTAACGGTTTAATGTGGATTTTCACTTTCAATTATTATTTACAGTGAAAACACACACAAAAAAAAAAAAAAAAAATTATTTAAGTGTGACGCGCATGCTTATTAATAATTTAATTGATTCAATCGTAACTAACTTTGATTTTATTCAACTGAAATGTCATTTTTGTCTTTTACGTAAGTGTAGTATCACGCATAACTTCCGTTTTGTTACATAAAACAATTGTATTTATGATGTAAGCCTGAAATGGTGACTTTATTTCAAGATTTAATTCTATTATTGGCAGCAAGTTACTTTTATTGATTTTTACTTATATCGTGCTATGTTTTTGGTTGATTTAATTTTATTTTATAACGTCGTCCAGCACTGTTTGAATACGATTTCATTGAAAGAAAGTTGACTTAAGTTCAATTAAATTAATATTTTTTTTTTTTTTTTTATTTATTTGTCTTCTGTTTCTTTAGCAAACTTATGCAATTTGTTACAAATCACCAAACGTATTTTAATTTATTAATAATTATTTATTTATTCATTTATTAACTTTTTCTTTTCTTTGTTTTCTTTGGTTCGTTTGTGCCTCTAGAAAATAATAAATTTGTGCTTTTCTTCAGTAAACAACCAAAGTTACAAACTTTTTTCCCAACATAACGAATTAAATAATAATTTGTTAGCGTAGTGACAAAGTATTTCTATTGCCCTGTATGTTTCATCATTTCTTTATTATAAATCAGAATAAATAAATAATTTATGAATAAATGTAATAAAAAAAATAAGTTTTTTTTTTTTTTGTTTTTAATTTATATAAATAGAACGAAAGATAGAAAAATAAAAAAAAAAAAAAACTAAAATGCATTTAGGTCGCAGTTTTATAATAACAAGTCGTCGTCGTCGTCGTTGGTTGTTGGTTTTATGTTTGTGGTTTGTCGTTTCTCGTTTTTTTTTTTTTGTATAAACAAAATACATTTTTTTTTTTAAGTAAAATCAACAAGCAGCACGTGCTCGTTGTAAAAACAAAAAATAAAAAACGTTTTTTTTTTGTGCATTTCGTCTGTACAAATTCAAAGTCAATACACTTTTCAGTTCTTTGTGTATTTCTCCGATTATGATATGTAATAATAAAACTAATTATATATTGTCGTCGTTAATTTATTTTTTTTAAAATTAAATTGACTCATTCATTTTGTAATGTCGATAAGAATATATCGCGCGTAACAAGATAAATAATTTTTTTTTTTTTTGGTATCTTGTTGCCAAGTTCATTCAGCAAGTGTACAGAAATAGAATAAGAATCGAATGAGTTACTTTAGTTATTTAGTTACTAGCATATTACTTAAGTACAGGAAAGTTCGTTGAATGGAGTTCAAGTTTGAAATTCAAAGTGTTTTTTAATTGATTACGAAAATAAACAGAAAACAACCGCGAATAATCACATAAAATCATTAAACCAGTTTTTCAAAAACAAGTACTAATCCTTTAAAACAAAAAAAAAACTCGTTATTTATATCTAATTGCGCATTACAATTTTATTAAATTTGCGCTAAATGCTTTATTATTATCGTGTAAAAATATATATATATATTTTTTTTGGTCATTCACGATGATATTTAACGACCTTTGATTAACTTAAAAAAAAAAAAAAAGAAATTATTTATTTAGGTGAAAAAAACAACACGGTGCTACCTTAATTAATTGATTAAAAATTCATTATCAGCGGAAAACATTGTTTTTTTTTTTTTTATGATAATGAAAATAAAAAAAAATAATAATAAAACAAATAATCGCGCACGCAGCTTTAAATTTGTTACTTTTTTCGCTTTCTTATCTTTTGTTTTTCTTTGTCAGTCAGCTGAAAACTGTAAAAAAAAACAAAATAAAAAAACAAAACGTTATGGTTTTAGTGGTTGTGTTGGTTTTTATTTAAGTCACATTACTTGTGTTCGTGACGTTTTTGTTATTTAAAAAAAAAAACAAAATTCAAACCGTACACACTTTGATAGTTTTGTTTGATTTTGTTTTTGTTTTTTGCCTTATTTAAGCCGCGCTAATACTAAGAAAATAAACTTTGCTTTGTTGTTGATAAATATAAAAAAAAAAATTACTAACGTATTTGTGAATAATAAAATATTAAAAATACAGCGAATTATATTTTATTTTATTTTATTTTATTTTACTAACATTTGGTAAGCGTACATTTGGTAACGTTTTTATTATTATTATTATTAATATTATTAAAGTAAAAAGTGGTTTTAAAATCAACAAACTCTACGATTTATTTATTTTAATAAATTTTAATTTTTTTTTTTTTTTTTTAAGTCAATGTAAGAGGTCTGATTCAGTCAGTTGTTAATTTTATTTCGTTGCAGCAACGTAATTTTCAACGTGTTTAAAATCAAGTTTATTAATTAAATAAAAAGTGAATTTACTGTTTTTAAATATATAAAACAAACGTAATTATTTATTAATTAATTAATTTATTTATTTTACATTAATACAAATCAAAGTAAACAAAGAAAATCGTATCGTAATACAAAAAAAAAATTTTTTTTTATTATTTTCTTTGTTTTCTACTAACTAAAGTAATTTGTCATAAAGCGGCTTAAGCTCTGTTGTTTTATATTTAAATTAAATTAAATTAAAAAAAAAAAAAAAACGTTACTTAGCCTTATGAAATTAATAATTTTGATTGCTTTTAAATTGTTTTAATTAATTAGAAGAAAAAAATTGGTCAAAGTGTGAATCGGTGTACGCGTTAAACATATTTTACATGGTAATTGATTGCTTGCTACCTTGATTACATTAAAATTATAAATTATTGTAGTTTAAATTGCATAAATTATTATTAATTATTTTTTTTTTTTAATTATTCAAGTTTATTATTTGTGTGAATTTAATTTTTTGCGTTTTTATATTTTTATTTGACCCATAAATTGTTGTTTGCTGCTTTTTGTTTCAGTTTGCTGCTTTTTGTTTTGTTTTGTATTATTATTATTATTTTTTTTTAATTAAAAATAATTAAATTTAAATACTGTTTTTGATTAATTGCATAAAATGTTTTTTTTTTTTTTTTTTTTTACAACACGATTTTTAATTGGTGTAATTTTTAGTCGAGAAAAACTTTTGTGTTTTTTTATCTTGTTGCTTGGCTACAATGAACGTAAGGTTTTACGTAAGAAATGTCAAAGTGTGCATTTCTTGGTAATTGCATTTAATATCAATCAGACAGATAAAACAGATTTTTTTTATGTTTATCCATTGCGGGTTTTTGTTATTAACACGGATTTAAGCATCAGCTACGCATTATTTATTTGATTAAACGGGACGCTAGTAGATTTAAGTAATAATTATTACGTAAAATAAATTCGCTATGATTAAATAACCAGATGCTTACAAGGCGAGAAAAATATATAACACAATGGAAGAGTTTTATCGTTGATTTGTTGACATATAATTCTGAATTTTTCTTTTTCTTCTTACAGAATCAACAAAGGTGTATTGTTTGTGTGTCTGGTGTTTCAATATTGTTTTTTTGTTGTTGTTGTTGTTAAATAAGTTTCAATAAACAAAAGTTAAGCGTGCTGTTGAATAATTAAACTGGTTACAGTGCCCTGTTTTGATGTTAAATAAACTTAAATCATGCATGGATGGATAAATGATTGAGAGAATAATAAAAGAAGTTTTAATAATAAAAAAAAAAAAAAAAAAAAGTTATTTTTCGATTGGTTTTTATGAAGAGACGAATATAAGTGGCAAAAGTAGCGAAATAATTAAATAAAAGTGAAAATAACATTTTGAGAAATGGATACAAAGTGTTTATTAGTGGTAATAACCGCAACGATAATTATAAATCTAAGTGATTGTTCACGAATTTTAGCAATATTCCCAATACCATTTCATGAGCAACAATTAATTTATCAGCCACTTATAGAGACATTAGCGAATCGTGGCCATCAGCTTGTTGTTTTAACAACGGATCCGATTAACGATGAATCGTATAACAGCGATAATATTCAACAGATCGATTTGAGTTTTGTGTATAATTTAAAAGTGTTGGAGAAGCTAAAGGATGCTCCAACACTGAGTGGTGCCCAAATGATGAAAACAATTTTTAATATAATGCGAAAAATTACAGAAGCTGAATTAAGGTCAGAAGTTGTTCAGCGATTAGTGAAAGATTCAAATCAAACGTTTGATGCTGTTCTGGTGGAGTGGTCTGGTTCTGCTTTAATGAATGCATTTGCTCATCATTTCCATGCCCCGTTAATAGGTATTGCAAACGGTGGCGCCTTTATTAACTCACATGAAGCACTTGGTAATCCAACACATCCCGTCGCTTATCCTAATGTCTTGCTACCATTCAGCGAAGATTTAAATTTATTACAGCGCATTGCGAGTCTTCTATTCACCGTTTGGTACAGGTAAATAAATTGTTTTTTATTTCTTTATTACCTAGAAAATGGTTTATTTGGTTTTTTTTTCCTCTGATTTAGATACATTTATTTTACGGAAGAATTACCACAACAAAATATTATCGCTCGAGAGTATTTTGGTAGTAATTTGCCAGATTTATGGACAATTGAAAATGGAGCTGATTTAATGCTAGTAAATTGCTATGAGGCTTTAGGTAACGTAAGACCGTCCGTACCAACAACAGTTTACCTAGGTGGATTACATGCTAGACAACCGAAACGTTTACAAAAAGTTTGTTACTCCATGTCTTTTGCTGTAATATTTACGTTTCTATATAATCGGTTATCCATTTTCAGGATTTACAAACGTTTTTAGATCAATCAGCAAACGGGGTTATTTATATGAATTTATGTTCGTCAAATAATTGTCTAACGCCAAACCGTTTATTAAAGCTTCAAGAAGCTATCGAACAGTCTGGAATGGATATTATATGGCAAACGGATGATGTGCCAGCATTAAATACGACTAAAACGCGGTTACATCAGAGTAGTAGATTGCCACAGGAGGCGATTTTAGGTGAGCTTTTTTTTTTTTTTTTCTCTATCTGTATTAAAACATTTTATGCAAATTGTATGGTTAAGCTGTTACGTTTTTATATTACGATTCTAACAAGAATTTGTTTACTTGTTGTTTACAAAAAAAAAAATTCTTTTCAATTAATTCGACTTTAATCTGTCTTAATTTGTTGACAAAGATTTTTTCCTTTTCCTTTTTTATTTTATCTATGGTAAACAATGTGAAATCGTTTTCTTTATCCGTTTATTAAAGAAAACAAAAACTTGACTAGATTTAAGTATTTTACGTTAAAATAAAAATAATTTTTTGTCTAATTAGTAAACAAGTGAATTTTGTATGTTTTATCGCGCTTGAAAAGGTTTTTTAATATTTACTAGGAAGTGGGTGACACAAATATTGCAATAGATTGCCAAGATTATTTACAAAAAAAAAAAACAAAAAAAAAATAATTTTTATAATATCATTGCCAAGGCAACGTAATTTTTATTCACGTTATTATCCAAGCCTACTTTAGTTGATTTGAAAAATAAATAAAAAATTTAAATCAACGTTCCATTTGGAACGTCATTTGTTTTAGCCGCACATGTGGTTTTCACGTTCATTCATTAAGCGAAAATAAATTTTACAATTAAAAAAAAAAAAATCAAATTATTTAACAGCAAAATGTGTTGTTTGGTGTTTTTAAAATTAATTAAATATTCAATGTGTTCAGGCACGTTCAGTGTGTTGTCATTGAGTGTATTGTGGGTGTGTTTTTGGATAATTATTTCTGAATAAAAAAAACCAACATATATTTTTTTCTTTATTTCTATATAAGCCCATCCAAATATAAAATTATTTATAACGTCTGGTGGACAACGTAGTGTTGAGGATGCAATACATTATGCAGTGCCGGTACTTGGTATTAGTTTTTCTAGCTATATGGAACATTATTTAAGGCAAATACAAAAATATGAGGGTGGCGTTATTACATTTATTGATTTTGAAACGAAAATGAAATTTATTGAGAATCTTAATGAGGTTTTACATAATTCAAGGTGAGTTGGTTTTTTTTTTTTTTTGTTGTTGATTTTGTTTTGTTTATTATTAAGCACATGGTATATAAAAGTTTTAATTAAAAATAATTTATTCTAGCAGTTTTAAGTGATATTTATATAAGCTTTCGTGCTTTTAATCAAGTAAAACTATTTGTAAAATTAATTTTACTATTTCTAGCAGTGTTTTCAATTGTTGTTCAGTTGTTGAACGATTAGTAAATTTTTTTTGTAATACAAAAACCGAAACTTCAGCTGATTAAGTCATTTCAAAAAAACTATTTTTAGCTAATCTTAAATAGCTGGCTTTTGTATTAAATTTCTATTCATATTTCGTCATAACTTCCGCATTTATTTAATAAATTTTTTTTTTTATTAATTATAATTAATCTGGCGTGATTTCGTTTATATAACCGAAAAAAAAAAGAAAAAAAGAAAAGAATTTTAATTTAAAGTAATTAAATAAAAATTCAGATGGTGATATGTGTTTACAACGGAAAAGATAATATTTAAGCCATTTGACATAATTTTTTTGTATGCGAATTTTCTATTATCATTAAATTAACTTAGCTCAGCTTAAAAACAACGTAGATTATAAAGAAATAAATAAATATTTTGCAAATTATCTGGCCTAGCGAATTATAATAATAAAATAATAAACAAATTCTAATGACGCGTTATTATTAGAAAACAAAAAAAAAAAGAAATAATACAAATAATTAGCTACAGCGCATGTCTATGTGACTTATCATGAATAAACAAATGAATGTATCATGTGTTTATTTTTTTATTTTTAGTTTATTATAATCAATGATAAAAATAATTTCCTTCTATTAAAATTATGTAAATAGACATTTAAAAGTTAATTTTTTTTGTATTAAATCGATAAATTGTTTAACATTAAAACGCTAAGTTATCGGTTTTAAGCCTAATTAGTTTAGTTTATTAAATTATTTATGTAAATTTTTGTATGATTTTCTAATTTATTATTTTTTTTTTTTGTAAATGGAAATTTTTGTATGTTAATTATATTAATAATAATAATAATAATTTTTTAATTGTAGATTTAAGCAGAATATTGAGAATTTAAAACACCTTTTGGCTGATCAGCCAATGTTAACAAAAGATCGTGCCGCTTGGTGGATTGAATATGTGATACGTAATAATGGTTCAAAACATTTACGTAGTCAGATGCGTGAATTAACATGGTTTCAATATATGATGTTAGATGTCGCGATTACATTTATGGTTTGTTTATTTGCTATAATTTTATTTTTATTTTACATTGCTGCCAAATTATATAATTATTCAAAAAATTTGCCATTCGAAATGGTAACCAGAGGTAGCAAATCGAAAGTTTTATAAAAAATTTTTCACCCTTACAAAAAACATAAAAATTGTGATATTAATGTTAGTTAATTAATTAAATAAATTTTATGCTTAAATTAAATAAAAATTGTTTGAAAAAAAAAAATGCATTTTTTTTTTGTGTTTCCTGTTTTCTGTTTATTAAAACTGATTTGGGGAGGCTTTTAGTGCGTTAATGCTACGTTTTTTTGCGGACTAAGAATCCTTTAAATGTAATCAACGCTTTAAACATGCTATTTGCTGTTATCTCACCTGTAAAACAATAAAAAATGTCTTTAATCAGCATTAACGTGGTTTTAGTCTTAGTTAGTGACTGGTCAATTTGGTTAAAGCAAAAGCAAAAGCGTTATGTTTCGCTTCGAAGCATAAATGAAATGAAAACAGTACATCCGACTAGTAATACCGAATTAAATAATTCAATAAAACACCGTAGGTAAGTCTCTTTCATTTCTTGGATAATATTTAATTAGCTAAATAGAAAAATCGGTTGTTTTGTTATTTGAACTTTGATAAAAAAAAAAGAAAGAATCGAAAAATACGACAAATTATGTAAGAAATAAAATAAAAAAAAAAAGATCAAAAGAATTCATTTAGATTCTGTTATAAAAAATTAAAAACCAATGCATTTGTGATTGTAATGAGATGTAATTTCCGGATGAAATTACCTTTATTGGGATTTTTTCTTTGTATTACTTAGAAGTGTAACGTTTGGTAAATTGTTTTCATTTAATTAACTGGAATTAGTGGATTTATTTGCCCTACGATATAATTGATTTCCTGTTTTTTTATTTAAAACGTTATCCATCCGGAAAATACAATCAAATTAAATCAAATTCATCACTGGAAACTTTTGAAGCTACTGCTGTTTTACAAAATTCAGGGAATCTCTTTAAATAAAAATCGTAGGACAACCAGTTAAAGCTACGCTACGCTACAGAAACAATAAAACATCGACAAAATCAAAGTCAAACAATTTTTTTTTTTGTTATTTCAAATCTAATGCAATCAAAGCACACAGAGTATAATCCTGAAAATAAGGCCAACGTTGATTAATAAGAACCGAACAAAATATAAAATCACACTGTGACAAAACCGTTACCTACTTATTCGATGTTTTGTTTGGTTCTTCGTTTTAAATCAAACAAAAAAAGAATGATTAGAAAAAAGAAGAAAAAAAAAAACCACCAAGTACCACCAATTGTTCTAATTGTTTTCGCCTCTATTTATTCGTCGTCGTCTTAATTCTGTTTTTTTTTTTTCTGTAATTTTTATTACCTAAAATGCGAATCGTTTTTCACACTTTAATTTAATCTTTTGTGTTGTGTTGTGTGTGTGTGTGTGGTAATTTGGTTTAAATAATTTTTTTCTTTTAAGTCATGACACCATTTTTTATTTTTTTTTTTTTTACTTCTATAAGCAAAACTGAATCGTTAAAGAACAAACAGATTGGGTTTTAGTAGAGGAAGAGAATTTTTATGTTGCCAAATTACAAAACAACAAAACACCAATAAACTAAGTAAATAAATATTTGCGGTAATTGTATTGTAACGAATTGTTCATTTAATGTTTTTTTATTAAATTTTATTTGTTATTTGACCGGAGATTAACTGACATTTGGTCAATAAAAAATTCATTTTTGGTTAATTAAGAACAAAATCGGGGGGTTTTTTTTGTTTTTTCTGTACCGCATTATAGAACACAAGTGCTAAGTACATTTAACGGTTTATAAATAAACCGGGATTAGGGTACTAACATCGTTCTTGCTACGGCAGAACATATACTAAAATTGGAACGATACAGAGAAGATTAGCATGGCCCCTGCGCAAGGATGACACGCAAAATCGTGAAGCGTTCCACAATTGTTTTTGTTGTTGTACAAATTAATTAGCTGCACCAGTTAAAGATGATCGCGAATTACATAAAATACTCCGTGAATTTTCGTTATAGAATCAAGGAAATGAAATCAAAACGTGAGAATACAAATTTCAACAGCACAACACAAATTGTAATTTTAATTAGTGCACAATTGTGGTTAATTAGTTAAATTAATTTTTTAGGTTACTTAAGGTGAATACAAATAATTTTATTATTATTTTTTAATTGATTAATTAATTTTCTTACCATATAAATATCTACGTAAATCAATTGTTACACAGTGCGTGCGTTATAAGAAATTTTATTATTTGGGTATAATCAATGCAGTTATAACCGTTGCTTTAGCGGCTGCACACGCCTACTATAATATTTATCGATTTTTTGTTTGTTTATTCACCAACCATTTTGTATGCGTTTTGAAGCTGCGCAGTCATAATAAAATATATCCGAAATAAGTGTTTTAATTCGTTTTTAATAGAAAATTATGTTTTTGATTAATAAAATGGAATAAATAGAGCAGAATGTTAAATGCAGAAATGCGTTTCGTGACTGGTTTTTATTTTATTTATTTTTTGGTTTGTCCTAATATAAAGTGAAGGTAAAAAAATCGGAAAAGCTCGCATGGAGACATTTTTTTTTTTTTTCAAAATTATTATTTATTCTGAATTTCTATGGCTAGGCTATGTTTGGTTATTTATTAAATAAAACACGACAACATTAAATCGCATTGATATTGGTTAAACGCCGATTTTAAACCACAAACGTATTTAAACAATAGATAGAAAAATATAAATTTGATGATTTTTTAGAAGTGAATTAAATTGTAAAAATGTTTTTACATTAAGACTTAGCTATCTGGTGGTTACATTATATTTAGGCACGTGTTGATCAGTTGGTTGTCATGTTATAAAATGCGTTACGTGGGCCTTAATATTTCTGTTGAGTTCTGGTTTTGCTGTTAACTTATTTAAGTTTGTTGTATCTATTTGACACTTAAATATATACAAAAAGAAAAAAAATTATCACCCACAGGCGACCTAAACACAAAATTAATAATTTTTCTTTAAGTCTAATAAATTTTGACTTAATGAATTTGTGACGTGTGACTTTGGTTGGCCCAGACATTCTATTTCGTTAATTAAATGTTACAAAACATAGATTTTGGGTGACATAATTTTGTTTTTTTTTTTTTTTTTCTTCAATGATTTTAATCTCTTATTTGGTTATTTGACGTGATGTTTCTTATTTGTTGACTTTGTTAAGTCAATTTTATTGTTTTTATTCATTAATTAAATATTTATGCATTACAGGGTGATTGATAGTTATACGTTGCGAATGTTTACTCTGAATTTTATTTAAATATTTAAAAACCTTTGAAAAGTTAATTCTGTATCCTAAAAATTAAATAATTCATCGAAAATTCTAGGATTTTTTCAGATTTTCGATGAATTAAAAAAAAAAAAAAAAAAACAGATTACTCTGGAAATTTGTATTGAAAAAAATTATTTTTTAAGGAATGGACATAAGAACTAATCGAAATTTTCAAAAAAAAACAGCTGTTTTGTCACTGTTTCTCTGATTTAGTATCTAAAATTTCACGAAATTTGTACTTAAGCCATTTATTTTGTTATTTCTGAATTTAAAACACTAAAAACCACAGAATTTTCAATAAGATTTTATCGAATTACAGTGATTACATTTAGTAACGCATATAATTCAAGAAGTTTATTTTTTCTGTAAAAGCTTTAGGACTAAGTCGATTCTATAACTTCTGAAGAGTATTTGTTCAAAATTTCAGGCAGTCTTGACGTAAAAAAGATTTTTTACAGTTGGAAATTTGGCAAAAGTACTTTTTTCCATCGTTTTGCTACACAAAAAAAGTTTTCAAGACAAAGCAATCACCAACAAATTGCATAAACCTCAATATCTGTTATCAAAACAATTCAATTCTGATCAAACAAACCAATTATATCACCCTGTATGTTCTCAATTGCTGAACATTCATTATTAAATTAAAAAAAAAAAAAAAATTAATATAATATTTTCCATGTCTTTTAATAATTGTTTAATGCGTCGCATTAAAAACAAAAAAAAAAAAAAAAAATTGAGATATTTGGTTAAAGGCTAATTTTATTTATTACACGAAAGAACATATATTGAGCCAACAACGGCACACAACATAACAACCAAAACAAGATAATAATCAACATGAAATAGTTTTCAGTTTGAGAGAAGAAAAAAAACACACGAAATTCATAATGGAGAAAGTTTTGAATTATCAAATACCATAGTTTAGTGGTGTAAGACGAACAAATATTAGTATCGACTTAATTTTGGCTAAACAAATGCAAGTCAATGATACAGAACGTTTAATAAACAAATTTTAGTTTATTTTTTATTTTTAATTAATTAGCCGACATTTTCTACATTAAGCCGCTTTGTTCTAATTATTATCGAAAATCTATTATCTGTCTCTCGGTAATTAATTTAAGTAAAATAAAATAAAAGAAAAATTAATTAATAATTTCCTAACGGATTATTAACTACATTAAGTCACTTTCTTATTGTTTTTTTTCTCTCTGTATTTCTTAACTGATGCTATTTCCGTTTTTTTTTTTTTTTTTTTTTTAAATAATCATCATGGCCATGTTTATGCCTCAATAAGGTTAAGTTCAGTTAAGCTAAGTCAAGTTTAATCAAAAAATATATTTTTTTATTATTAATGAAAGTAACAAAAGGGGCGTAAATTATGATTAAATATTGTAAAACGTGATCATTTTATTACTTTTACTTGTTTTCATCATTTGATTAATGATTAGAGATCATAGACGTTTCCTTCCTTGTAATCGATTACTGTTGAATGAAAGTTTATTCAGGAAATTTTATTGATTATTTTTTTTTTTTTTTTCGTTGTTTATTTAAACGCATGCGTTAATGACTTATTTAGACTTTCATTAGAAAAACCATGGATGCTGGACAGGAAATTAGATTTTTGTTATTATTAACAGACTTTTGTTACGCTTATGTTACTTTAATTGAGCTTTTTATCTAGATTTTAATATTGTGGCTTAATTACGTTTAAACAGGGTAACACTTGGGTGTTGTTTCAATGAAAAATAAATCCTTTCATTATCGTTACAATCGATCTGTATGACCTACTACCACTGATAATAATGAATTAATTAGTAAACCATCACGTATAACAACTTTGTACAAAGTTGACTTAATAAAATTCCTATCCTATCCACTCTTAATCCACAAACGAACTTTTTTATTTTACTTTAACAATAGGAAATCGTTTTACCATTACTGTTTTTTTTTTATTACCATTAATTGTTGAAATAATTAATCGAAACGGAATTAATAAAAAATCAACTGCACTTAGGCTGGTATTACTAGAGTGGTGGTTTGTTTGCTTGAATAGTGTTGTGATTGTTGTTGCGATTAAAATCATGGAAAAGAAAATTAATTGGATTAGATGAAGCTTTTTTTTTTTTTTTTTTTTTTGTTACTCCTTTTGAAAGCTTTAAACAATTTTTAAATAAACAAACAAAAAATTATTTAGGGCAAACGCGCAATTCATTTCTTCCATTTTGTGTGATTTAATTTGTTTCGCTGCTTTTGCTGTTTTTTTTGTTGTTGTTGTTTATTGCCATTGTACACTTCGTGACTTTGTTAATGGAATTAAAAAAAAAAAAAAAAAAAAAAACATTTTTAAAAAGGTAAAAATTTATAACAATATAATCAAAATATGCGCATCTGTGTACCTTGGTTTCGTCGATTTTATTGCAGGAGTTTCATAACAAAAATTCCTTTTTACAAATTCACTCTGCTTTTAATCGTTTTTAATCGTTTTACAAACAAAAAAAAATTAAATATATATATATTTAATTATATAGAAAGAAAGAAAGAAAGAAAGAAAGAAAGAAAGAAATTTGTTGCTGTTGTTATATGCGATAAATACCGAAACGAAACGTCAATTTTCTTTTGTTTTCTGTGCTTTTATTTCTTTTTTTTTTTACGTTTTTAAGATTCAACTGATGAGGGCGTCCTACATCACCATATTCAATATATATAATCGCAGAGAATAATTATTTTTGTAAAACATTTTTTTTTATAAAACATGCAAAACCTCATTTATATCAGCGTAATTAAGTGATTTTTAATTAAAATAATTAATTTGAC
The DNA here is from genome assembly GCA_961205885.1 of Ptychoptera albimana. Classification (NCBI taxonomy): domain Eukaryota; kingdom Metazoa; phylum Arthropoda; class Insecta; order Diptera; family Ptychopteridae; genus Ptychoptera; species Ptychoptera albimana. The sequence goes on from OY540803.1 coordinate 29,929,968, forward strand.
TGAGCTTAATAAACAATATCTGTTTATAATGTTTTAATAAAATAATATTTTTTGGAATATTGTTTCTAGGTGGGTAATCTTAGCTTGAAGTTCTGCGCAATTTAAACCACTACATAAATTCGATTAAATTTTACTATAACATAGCTTAAGTCATCTGGTTATAAAGTAGGAAATTTTTTCATTTATTTTTTCTTTCTATTCATTAAATTTAATTAATTATTAAAGAAGCTAAACAGAAGTTAAAGAGAAATCGTTTTTTGTTTTTGTTTTGTTTTTGTTTTTGTGTAATCAATTAAAAATCGATTTTTGTTTCTTTTTACTTCTATAATTTATTCATAGAATAAATTATTAATAATTTTTTTTTATTTTTTTTTTTATATTAATCTTACCAGAGATCGTCATGCACACTGCTTTGGGCGGGGGTTTATGCTATATACTGTTTAGTAAATTCGTCATATCTGGAATAACAGAAACAAAATTAGTGACATTTATCTCTATAAAAAATTCAAATAAACAAAAATGGTGGATATAACAATTTTTTTTTTGTGGTGAGTGAACTTTTTTGCTTAACAAAAAAAAAAAATAAATATTTTCGCGTTAATTAATAATAAAAAAAAAAAAACAGTTAACGAAATCCGTTTGATTTAGATAAATTTCAATGTCATTTGCGCCGCATTTTTTTTTTTAAAAAGGTAAAATGACTTAAAATAGCAAATGGAAAGAATTAGAGAAAATACAAAAAAAAAAAAAATTAAATTCATAGTCAGACCTTAGATGATTTGTCGCCATAACAACGGGTTTTTTTTTTCTTTTCTTTTCTTTTAATACACTTAATAGTTAATCAAAGCTTTTTCTCTCTTTTTCTTTTTCTGTTTTTTTTTTTTTTTTTTTACTTTATCTATCATTCATATTCCGTTTAATTGATTTTATTTTTTGCGAAGCGTGTCAGTAATAACAACAGAAAATGAGAACAAATTTATTTGTTTTTGTATAAAGATCAGCATCGTAGCTCTTTAGTAATTTGAACAAAAAAAAAAAGAAGAAATAAAATAAAAATATTATTTTCTAGTTATTAGAATGTGGTGTGTAAAAAAGGTGCGTAAAGATGTGTACTAAGCGAACAGGTAGGTGTGATTAATTAAACTTTTTTTTTTTTTTTTTTTATTTTCTTTATGGAATAGGAATTTTGTGAGAATTTCTTTTCTTTTTTTATCTTTTTCCTACTTTATGCACAGCAAGTAAGGTGTTTTGTGTGACAATTAACGGATAAATTTTAATATTTAGTACTCGTTAGTACACACGTGCGTTATATTAGTTTTTTTTTATTGTTTAAGTACGTGCTCAATGGGATTTTCAAACTGTCAAGAATGCTTTAAAGGCCCTGAGAACGTCAAAACCCATGTGGTTCATTCAAAGTTATTACCAAGCTTTTTTAGTACATAAAGCACAAATCAAAGACAATTTTTGCTGGTAATTATAACCTTAAAATAACATCACAGTGATTTTACTATCAATCCATCGCTTATCGCTGTGTTGCATCCAAACTTTATTATTCATTTGCAATTTAATAACAAGAAAGAAAGAACAAAAAAAACAAAACCATAATTAGCACTTATTTCTCACTTTTAAAAGTACGTAAATATTAAAGTCAATAAACATCTCTTACAACTGTGCGTACTGCATAAAAAAAATTCTGTCCTTCAGTGGAAACATTTTTAAAGTTTCATTAACCCTTTCCCGTAATCTTTTCAATATTTTTCTTCTTTTTAAATTTAATTAATTAATTAAATTAATTAATTAATTATTTTTCATTACATTCATTTCTCTCTTTCCCCCCATTATTATTATTATTATTATTTTTTTTTAAAATAAATTTATTATACTGCTGCTGTTGCATCCCAATGACTTTCTTTACGTAGATTATCTTTTGGGTAATTTATTAAAATATAACCGATAAGCAATGTTGCTATAAATAATGTTTATGCTGATGTTTATATTATTATTAGTATAAATAATAAAGAATGGAATGGAATGTGAAATAATGACTAGAAGAAAATTAAAAATCAAAAATTCCAGCTACTTGTTTTACATTGTCTGATTAATCTAGCAAAACACATCTTTCACTCGTTCTCTTTTTTTTTTATTAATATTAATATTATTTGTATTAAGTAAATAATGTTTAAAACCAAATAACATTTATTATATCGTTAAATATGTAAAGAATTTTATTTTAGTTTTTTTTTCTTCCATCAGCCTCTATAAAAACGTCGTGTTCGGTTGCTACTGTGGTAAAAACGATGCTACAAACGAGAAACATCGAGAAAAATCAACAAATAAATCTTGTCACAATGTAAACAACATTAAATTGTTAATAAATAAGTAAGTAAGCAACAAACAAACAATTTGCCAATTATCAGAAAAATGTTTTAAGAAGCTTTAAAAAAAAAAAATAATAATAAAAATAAAAATCGTGGTAAACGTGTCACTGTGCAATTTGTCATCATTTTGGTATTCGCTACGTTTGCAGCAAAAAAAAAAAAACATTTTTATTGGCGACAACAACAAAAGAGCTTTATTTAAATAATTAGTTCAAGTAAAAGAAAATTACGTCGGAAAAAAAAAAGAAGCAAAGCTCGATCGAGTAATACAAACGGAATAGTGATGTAAAAAAAAAAGAAACAAACAAACAAACGAAAACCAGATTTAGGATAATTTTTTTTTTGTTTTTCTATTTTATTATGTTGGCAAACCGTTTAAATGTTCTAAACCATTTAAGTCATATTATGTGGCAAGTCGTGATCTATTCTATTTAAACATTTTTTTCTCTGTGTAATTTTCATTACTTTCCCGTTTAACGAATTAAATTTCATTTTTCTTTTGTTATGATTAGCTTTAAATTGGCTTTAATCAAAATTTTAATCATATAGAAAAATAAGTACGTTAATCATAGATTAACATAATTAATCACAAATTATGCTTCTAACTGCGTTTACTTTCATTTTTTTTTTTTTTTTAAATAACTTAATTAATAGCTAAAAAAAAAAAAAAACACACACCATTTATTATAATTTATTTAGTAGCTTAATTAAGCTTAACGATTTAATTAATTATGCTATAAAGCGTTCAGCTTTTATATTTATCTAGAAAATTAACTTATTTCTATGATCTTTACTTTAAGTTAAGTATCGCTTTAATTACAATGTTTAATTGCCTTTGTTTTTTTATTTTTATGTTTGCTTCACGTTTCGTTAAAGTAGCGCAAAAGCTTCTTCGTTTTTTTTTTCTTTTTTTTAAATGCATAAATCATTTGTTAATTGATTTTAATTTGAATCGCGACTGAGTGCTTTTTTTACAATAATTTTTATTTAATTTTGTTGTGAAAACACCTTCAGATTCTTTGTTTTTTTTTTTTCTTTAATTTTCTTTTCATTAAATAAATAGAAACAACTTTTTTGTTTTGCATATAACAAAATTAGCATATTGTTTGCTGGGTTTTTTTTTTTTTTTTTTTCTTAATTTAAATTAAATGAATTCGTTGTGCACTGTTTTCTTTTACTTTTTACTCTTTTTCTATTAGCATAATTGTATTTTAATTCACTTTATTAATCTTTTCTTTTTTCTTTTTTTTTTTTGTGTAATCATAAAAATATGATAGAATTATTCGTGTACGTTAAGACGCAACATCTAAACGGAAAGTTTTATTACAAGTAAATCGCTAGAACACATTTACACTGTTTAAAAACAAAGCGAAGAAAGTATATTCCAAGTGTTTGTGTATTCGCATTAATTATTATGAATAAAACATGTCATTGTCATATAAAAAAAAAAATTAATAAAGCAGAAAATATATGTTTAATTTTCTCAACAAAAATGTATAAGAAAAAATTATCAAGAAAAGAAAAGAAATTATGAGGGAAAAAAAAAAACAATAATAATAATTTTTTTTTTTTCGTTTAATAAATGTGAGAAATAATGAAAAGAAAATAGGATACAAAAAAAACAACTCTTTAATTATCTTACCACACTAATTTACTACACACTTAAATCACTTAATAGTAATTTTACTTTTTTTTTTTTTGTTGTAGCTTTTAAGTAGACTTAAATCCACAATTTCATTACTTAGCCGTTTTATTATTTTTTTTTTATTTCATGTTGCTTTAATTAACTAATAACACTTAATTTTGTACTCTAATTTAATTTTATCGGCTTAAGCAAAACAAAAGAAGAAAAAAAAAGAAAAAAAAAGTGAAATGAAATTTAATGACTTTACATTTGTTTGTTAATTGTTTACTAGTTATTCTATTTATTATTACACCAAATATATGTTAATTGAAATAATAATGCATGAAAGAAAGTTTTTTTTTTTTTTTTTTTTAAATTATTTAATTCGTTTTTAAAGGCGACTTATTCTGTATTTAAGTAATATTGAGGAATACAAAATGTACGTAAAAGTATTATTCCCATGTGTCTTTGATAAAGTGTTATAATTTTCGTTACTATGTGTCTTTGATTATAAATGTGTCATCGATAAACTGCACACATTGGAAACCTTACAAATGTGTGCAGTTTTTTGTGTTTCAACCAAAATAAATTTCTTTTTAAACCATTAAACCATAAAAATAATTTTTTACCACATAAAAATCAATCATCGATAATATAGAAATAAAATTAATTTCTAATGTAATTCCTTGGTTTAAGTGCGAAATGAAATGTAAAAAGAATGGTTAAAGCGATGAAGAAGAAGTGTAATGGTTAAGTAAGGTTATGTAAAGGAAGGTAAATAAATAAAAATTACGGTATAGTAATGTAATAGAAATAAATAAACAAACATAAACATTTGTTATTATAAATGTAAAAACCAAACAGTACGACAAAACATAGCATAAAGCACAAACGCAAAACATATAGCTAATGCCGTTTTCTTTTAACAGAAAATGTTTTATTCTTTTCTTTTTCCTCGGCGTATTGTTTATGTTCAAATGGTCAATGGTCAAACGTATGGTTAAGGTATGCAAAACTTTTACTGCATTATAAAAGAAAACAGACCGTTAAGCGGTTTAAGAAAAATAAATATTTTTTGTTTTTTTTTATAATAATTTACCGGAAATTAAATTCGCGATATATTTGTTTTATTAACTGAGTATTTTTTTTTTGTTGCTTTTAATAAATAAACAAATAAACAAACAAAACACACAACAAGCACGCTTGTGCTATTTGTCTTCAATTGAATTAAGAAAACAGAATTAAAACGTTTTTGTTTTCTTATTCTCACCTTTTTTTTTTTTTTTCTATAACATCATCAACAACAACAAACATCATCATCATCATCATCAGCAGAAATATAAAGCGAAACATCTTTATTGTTTCATTATTATCGCCTCATTGTTATAGATTTTTTTGTTTGATTTTGATTTGACTGAATGAATTGTTTCTAATGAATTTCCGATGTTTTGTTAATTTATCGTTTGTAATGGGCGTAGATTTTTTTTTTTTCTTTAATTTATTTATTAGTTTAACCGCAATTATAATGTCGTTATAACAGAGATTATATTTGTTAGTTAAGAAAATATTTTTTTTTTTTAATTTTTAAATAACGACGATAGTGATGATTTTCTGTGGTTATCGGTTGGTAGTGAAAATTTTCTTTACTCGGTTTTAAATCGTTTTTATTCGTTATAAATCGTTTCAAATCGTTGACACTCACTTTCATTCGTTAAAATTCGTTTTTATCTGTTAAAGTTCGTATTTTGTTCCTTAATCGTGGTTTTTTCTAGTTATTTTCAACTGAAACTGAAACTATTGGTGTTTTCAGGATAGACAAACCGATTTTAGATATTAAACTACTAATTCCGAGTTTTGTAATTTTTCTGAAAACAATATCCTAAAGTTTTTAAACAGTTTTCAATTGATTTTTCTATTTAAACGATGAAGGAATATGTTTAAACACCAGAAAACACTCGGTATTAATAGGAAGTTTGATGAATTTTTTAAAAAAAAAATTTGTGTAGATTAGTCCGTTTGTTTGCGTAATTATTAAAATTAGGCAACGGGTTTTCATTTCCAATATCTTCATTGATTTAAACAATTTATTTTTGGCCCATAACTATCGCCAATTTTATCGTTCATTTCACTAATTCTCTCTTATTTCGCAAGAACACAGAATTTTTTTTTTTTTTTCAAAAGCAAAAAATTCCGTGATATACACAAAATTTTTTTTTTTTTTCTTGTCTAATTTAAAATTCTTTTCTTAATTTTAATGAGAGTGGAAATATTTTTGTTTTTTTCATTATTCCATTCCTATTGTAAAAGAATAAATATAGTTCGATGGCCCAATGTTCATAAATAAAAAATAAAAAACAGAAACACACAGAAACAGAATATAGTATTGAAACTGGATCTATAAAACTAAAAGAAAAAAAAAAAAATTTCTTATTAGTTTTCTATTATTCGATTTCTTTTCTTTTATTTTTTAATTTTTTATTACAACGGTCTGTGACTTTAATCAAGTGTAAATAACCAGGCAAGATTCACTTTTTTTTTTTTTTTCTTCTAATGAGAAATAATTTTGTTAAAACAGAAATTTTGTTTGTTTGTTTTCTAGTTTATTTGCTGTGCTTTTCATGTATTCAAAAAATTTTTGATTAAAAATAAAAAGAAAAGAAGAAAACAAATCAACGAAGAAGTGCGTTAATCTCTGTTTTGATTTTTTAGTTTTATTACAGAGAAAATTCTTTGTTTAAATAAAGTAAAGCGTTAACACTTTCTACTGTTATCTGTCGTGCTCGTGCTAAGCATCTTTTTTTTTTGTGTTTAGTTAACCTGTGTGGGAAAATAATTGTCTAGCAAAGTTAAGCGTAAGTCATAAACTATACACTTAAGTGCATCGATATTTGTATTCAGTTTTAACTAAACGGCCTTGAAGCAATCAAAGTCAATCCCCCTATCACCTGTTTTAGGTAAAAAAAGAGTTTTTCCTTAACTTTTATTTGTAAGTAAAAAAATCAACAAAAAAAATTCGGTGCGTTGTTAAATAAAAATTCTACACCGGGTCAAGCAATACATATTTTTTTTGTCGTTGTTTCATTTACTTAATTCTTGTGAAATAAATGTGAAAAATATTCTTCCGTATTATTAAACAAAATTTTACTGTGTGGCATACAGTCAAAAGATTAATAAAATAATCTCGCATTAAAAGCCTTATATGCATTCCTGGAATTTTTAAATTTAATTCAAAAATTTGTTGTGATGATGTTTTACCGCGGATAAAAGAAGAAATACGAAAAAAAAAAAAAAAGAAACACACCAAAAGCGCATTAAAGGAAGAACTTGGCTGTAGAAAGTTTAAAGACGCAAAAAAAAAGTGGAATTAACAAGAAGCAGCAATAAATGAGCAAAATGTTTATAACAAAAAAAAGTCCAGGAAGATGAGATGAGAAAAATATCAATCAAGAAAAGTGCAGCAAATTAAATTTAATAACTTTTTTCTACGGTTTAACGGTTGGAGATCATTAATTCTTTTTTTTTTTTTGTGCTGATAAAGCAAAACAAAAAAGAAGCTTTTTTTTTTTGCTTATCATACACATTTAGCATCCATAAACAAACAAACGCAAAAAAAAAAAAAGAAAATTAATTAAATCAAAACTGCGTACCTTCACCAACTGATCGATCGCGTTTTTAATTTTTCTTTTCTTACTTTGCGATCATTTTTAATGATGATTGTGAAGAAACGAAGTGACTATTGTATCAACAACAGCTAAGCGTAATATCGCTTATAAAACACACAATTTAAATACTTAAGTCAGTTTAAGTAATAAAAAAAAAAATAATGTTCGCTGATAATGGAGGAATTAAACAATGTAAATGGAATCCATCTGCCCCATCTGTCACATTACAGACAGATTTTTATCTCTTTTCAACGTAACAACATATGTTTTTCTCTTTTCTCTCTTTTTTTTTAATTCATTTTTTATTTATTAATTTTCGTAATTTTTTTTTTTTTTTTGCAATCAAGTGTTATTAAACTGACGATCATAAAATATTGCTGCTGGTTGATATGCTGTTGGATGGTTAACGGGTGAACAATTGTTGTTGATTTAAATGAACAATTTTGACAGGATGAACCCAAAAGCTAATGAATTTCGCATATCAAATACTTTACTACGGACTACAGTGACAACAATAAAATAATAACCCACCCTTTAGACTTTTTACAAAAAAGCTCTAAACTGTTTAAGAAAACAAACAACAATATTAGACAAGTGAAAGCAGCACAAATTACGCTAAACCAGTAAAAAAAAAAACATCTACAAACAAAAGAAAATTCCCAGGTAAAGCACAATAAAAATTATTTCCCAATAAAAGCACACGCACAGCGATTATAGTTTCTGTAACACCTTGTAATATGTGTTTTAACTTTTTTTATATAAAAAAAAAAATAATATTAAATTACACAAAAAACGAAAGAACTAAATCAAGACGAAAGAAAATTGCAACAAAAAAAAAAAAAAAATAATTATTAAATGATTGCGTGTAAAACGGTTGTTAGTCATGAGCTTTTTTTAATTTTAATTTTTTGTTTTTTTTTTTATATGAAATTATAACAAATAAATTACACCTGAGTATTGTAAGCAAGTATTGTGCCACAATGTTTAATCTTGAATTTAAGTAAAGGATGGAGAAAACAAAAAAAAAAAAAAATCCCTAACGTCACGATGCAATTTATAAAGCATTTACAGGAGAGAAACAATTTTTTTTTTTTTTTTTATTTATTCTTGTAATCAATGTTTGCACGTTTTTCTTTCGGGTTTCTTTTTGGGGTTTTTATTCGTTTTTTTGTTTATTTTTATTAATCAATCTGTAAGCATCTTTGTAATGTTATTCACAGCTTGAATGTTGGTCGTATTGTCACTAAGCTTTTATTTTGTTGGTTAAGGATTAATCGTTGCTTTAATGTTGCGTGATTTTGAGAATTTATTTTTATGTAAACCTACTGGCAGGCTTTGGTGCACTTAATGATCCTTGAATTGAAGATCAGAAAATTTCATTAATCACTGTGTATGAGTGTGAGGATCAACAATAACGATCACAACTGCGTATGAGTGTGAGAATCAACAATAACGATCACAACTGCGTATGAGTGTGAGGATCAACGATAACGATCACAACTGCGTTTGAGTGTGAGGATCAACAATAACGATCACAACTGCGTATGAGTATAAGGATCAACAATAACGATCACAACTGTATAAACAGAGTTTTATACATAAACCGTTTTTTTTTTTATGAAAGCAAAATCAACGATCACAGATGATCGTATCATCACTTCCTAGCTACCTTGAAATAATTATCAAAAAAAAAAACAATCTAGCTGTATTTAAATAATTATTCATTACATTCACTATAAAAAGTAAAAGAATTCATCGAAATCATCGATAATTTCTATTTAATTTAACAAAAAAAATGTTTTTTTCTTCTTTCTTCTTATTCATCTGTTAAGCCTGAGTAAGAGTGTTTTTTCCATATCACCGTTAAAAATATATATATATATATATTTAATTGATTTTACATATGCATGTTTTACATTAAACATTAGGTCAATGTCTTGCCTTCTCTTGTCTCTGTTTACATTTTTTTTCGTTTCTTGCATTCCACTCTGTTCAGCTGGTTTTTTTTTTGCTTGTTGTATTCTTTTGCAAATTCTTTTTTTTTTGTTTTATTTTTTAATTAATTAACACGAGTTTTAGGTAAAAAAACAACGACGATTGTATTTGTTGACAAGAGCAAATAATCGTTCGTTAATATCTAACGATCGCTTGTTATGCGGTAAAAATGTGATTTTAATCTTTAAGCTTAAAAAATGAAGCTTGAAACATAAGTCAATAAGTTGATCGATGTGTCGGTATAAATAATAAAAAAAAAAGCATGAATTTCTTATAAAGTGTGAAAGTAATACAGAAAGAAAGATAGAATAAAAAAAATTGGCAAACTAGTGAAAAGCTCTTCTATGTGCTGAATTATAGAAAAATTGCTCTAATTAAGAGATTTTATTTATTATTATTTTTTTTTTTTTCTAACATAAATTTCTCCATTAAAGCAAAAAATGAAAAAAAAGCGCTCATTCATCACTTAAGCTAGTTTTGTTTCGTTTTGTTAGAAAAATGCGAATAAACATGTGCGGCTTTTTATTATTTTTATTATTAATAAATGAATCAAATCATCATCATGATCATGATCATCAACAACAACAACAGCAGCAACAGCAACAGCAGTAAATTAAATTGCATGATCTCTTCTACTTTTACTTTATTATTATTATTATTATTGCCATCAAAAATTTTTAGCAAAAGAAAATTCTGTCACGTCGTAGAGTAACGTAAATTAATTTTCAAAAAAAAAAATAATAAAAATTCGTTAATCACGTAAATAAGTCAATAATATTACTGCTTTACGTAAGAACAGTTAATTTTGTTGTTAACAAATTACGTTCGCATCATTATCATTGATCATCCATAGAATAATCATAATAATAATAATAATAATACATGAAGGCTATTAATCGTGGTGAAATGTACATTATTTGTTAGAGAAGAAGCAAAAGAAAAAGAAAAATCTTACATAGATAAGACGGATAAAGAACAGAAATATTACAAAATTAAAAAAAAAAATCTCAAAAGATCATGAGTTTTAGAGAATTAGGTTATACAGTGTAATGCAATAATAATAATAATAATAATAATAATAATAATAATAATTTTCAAATACATTCATCTACAATGTGTTAAACATAAGTTAAGCTAAGTTAAGTTAAGTTATGTTTAAAGTTAAGTGAAGAAAATATTCATTTTAAATACATATAAAAATACAAAGATTGATGTAAAGTCTCTTTCATCTGGACCACGATTGACCTAGTTTTAAGACGTGCATATATGAGATATCAGCGTAGAATAATTTTTTTTTTGTATTTTAACACAGTCGCACCTTATTGTTTAACAAATAATAATCTATGAACTTCACATCATAACTAATCTTATAGTATTTATTTAAGTACCTTGCTTTTGTTTTTTTTTTCTATTCAACCTAATGTGACTTAGATTTAAGTGAAAAGATTAAAGTTTGTTTTTTTTTTTTTTTGTTGTTGTTGTTAATAATAAATGGAATAATTATCTTTAATCGATTATTATCGTAGTTATTGTTGGAAGTTTAAAGAGTTCTTATTGCGAAACATTGTGTTGTTGTATCGTTTATTCTTGTGTAATCTAAGCGCTTTTTAAAGGGTTTAAAGATTGAAATGGTGAAACTTTTTCTTTTTTTTTATGGTACGCAGTAATAATTAATCAACTGTACTGTGGATTGGCTTTATCATTACATCACCATTAAAACCTAAATTAAATTTATTTAGGTTACAATCGGTACAGAATGAAAACTTTCTTTCTAAACATACGTAAAATGCATAATCTTCTCCAATGATTTATGTTTCATACAACAAACATTTTACTGATTTACCATATTTGATTGATTAATCAAAAACTATGTTTCAATGTTCAAATTATAATTCATCATACTGATTAGATCATATTTTTGTTTTTTAAAATTATAATGCAATATCCAAAAAAAAAAACAAAAAAAATTAAATTTTAAATGATTATCGCTGAATAATTGTATTTTCTGGCCTCTAAATAACAAATAATCACATGTTGTGATTTAATTAAATTATTAAGAGAAACATACAAAAAAAAAAAAAAAAAAACAAAAAAACAATTTTTTAATTAAAGAAACAAAATTTTTTTTTCTTATAAAATTGCTGGATAATCGCTTAAAATAGAAAATCGAGAAAAAAAAAAAAACAGCAAACAAAATTAGAATAAAAACGATAAAATGCTGAATGGATTTTCTTTTATAATCATGACACGATTTGATTAAATTTTTTTTTAATAAATTAATTAATGATTATTATTAATGAAAGAAGCAAGAAATTTTTTGTTAATAATGAGGAAGCATTTTCTATTTTAATTATAAAAACATAGTTTAAATTGTTTTTTTTTTTTTTTTTTTTTTTTTGGTTTCGATAGGTAGAATAAAAGAATTATTTTATTGTTATCGGATATATTGAATAGCCCGGACACATTATGTTTAATTAATTTTAACTTTAAACTTTACACAAATGTTAGTTTTATTACCAGGTAAAATTGACAACACATAAAGAAGTAAATTAATTTATTTATTTTTTTATTTATTATTATTAATAACTGACCATACTTTAGGTAAGAATGGTTAATATTAATTAAAAAAAAAATCAAACAACGCAAGTGATTTAATGTTTTAAAAGAATTAGAGACACAAACATTACAGGGTTGTCACTTTAATAACCAGTTAAGTTATACCAGAAATATTTACTTAAATAAGCCATTAAATATGTTACAACAATCTAGACCATTGTGTAACCACAAATATATAATAAAAGTCAACATAAATCACATAGAACGCCTTTTAAGTTAATTGCATTTCAGTTCACATTTACCTTTGACGCTCCCTATTTAATTTTTTTTATTTATTTTAACTCACATTTAACGTTTATTAACTTTAAAAACATAATTAAAAAAAGAATAGAAAAGAAAAGAAAAGAAAAAAACAAAAGACTTCATTTACATAATTAGAACGACGAACCTGATTTTTAAAATTTTTTTCCATCTAATTTCCCTTTTTTTTTTTTTTCTATCTTTCTAAAACGCACGGTGTAACAGAATTTTTCTTTTTAGAAATGTAAATTACACCTTTCTAAATAGCCGCAAAAAAAAAAAAATGTTTTAATCCTCGTAAAGAGCGAAAAAATGTTGTAAAATAACAGAAAAAAACAAAACAAATTCAACACGACATGTTATTGTTCGACATCCAGTGTTATAAAAGTACAAAAAAAAAAAAAAAATATAAATAAAAACCACTTGGCGGTTTTTTTCATTAAAACTTTAATCCATTCATCAAAGTTTAACCAAAGACAAAAATTCTATTAACCAGAAAACGTTAATCTCTCATTTAGCACTTGGCTATGCTGTAACATTGCTTTCTAATTCTGCTATAGAAAAATAAATAAATAAATTTGAATGACAGCGGACATCCAGTATAGAAAAAAAAGTAACAAAAAATGTAGACCAAAAACGTTGAAGAGCGAACACTTTTGGCTATCAATTTGCATTCGACGCGGAATTTAGATAAAAAAAAAAAAAAGTCGAACTAAAAACTACCATCAAAACAATCATTTATTGTTTGTGCTGCTTTTATTTCTAATCAAAAACTCTATTGAAATTAATTCAAGTCAAGTGTTTTTTTTTTTTCTACAAAAGAATTTTTGACTGACTGTTAATTGGTGGCTAAAAATTTGATTAAACAAAGTTCAAAATAAACAAAAAGAAAAGAAAAATTGAAAGTAAACAGACTCAGTTTAAAAATCAATTAAGCAGCAAATTTTTATTTTCATACAAATTTTAATTAAAAATCATCATAAATCTTTATTCATTTATTTATTAACTTCGACTACTGTTAAACATTAATTAGTTATTTGATTATTAACGGTAATAACACCTTTATTAATTAAGGAATCGTATTGTTCGTTTACATAAATTTAATTTTGTAAATTAATCAAAATAACAAGTAAAAAAAAAAAAAAAATTAACGAAGACAACAGAAAGAATAAATTTAATTTAATTAAACTATTTCTGCTGTTTTTTTTATTTGTTTGTTTGTTTGTTTACTTGTTGATCCTCCTGTTCGTGGATGTTGTTTCTCATACATAATCAAAAAAGAAACAAGATACGCGATTAACTGTGAATTATAATTTAATTTATTTCTTATGCGAAGTTTCTTTCCTTGTTTTTTTTTTTTTTTTTTTTACGCCTGGCAAATGTAATTAACTTAAATCATTTATAAAAAAAAAAAAAATTGTTTTATGTGAACTTTTGTAAGACGTAATGTGGACGGAAAACAGTTTTACAACGAAAGCACAGTGTAGTCGTGAATGGTAGACGTTTTAACAAAAACAAACAACGAAACAACCGCCTATTACAACTGTCTAGTTGTTAGAATTTTTCTGGCAAAAACCGGCTACAGTAAAACAAGTAGAATAAATACAATAAAAAGAAAAAAATTGCTATGAAAATACCATAAAATATCATCATTAAAAATAATTTTTCCTTTAAACAATTAATTTATTTAAACGTCGTAAACGTAAAAATATTTTTTCGTTTTTTTTTTGCTGTTGTTGTTGTTAGTTATGCACTTTTAACAGAAGGAATAAAGCTAATTATTATTATTATTAACTGTCAGTTAAATTAATACTTAATTTGTAGAAAAAAAAAAAAAAAAAAACAAACAATTTTTTTTTTTGTAATTTAATTTAATTTCTCTGCTGTTCAGGTTAAAAAGTTTACCAACTATATTTCTTATTAAAAACGGTGACGCGTGGTAAACTTTTATACACCTTCTACTTGTGATCTTAACACAATAAATCGCAAACAAACAAACAAACAAAAGCTATAAACGTCTGATGGTAATGAAATAAAAAAAATTTAATCAATCATAACAGACGGTACGTTTATAATGTGAATTTTCTTTTTTTTTCTTTTTTTTTCTTTTAAATTAAATTATTACTGATAATAAAGAAATTAATTTTCATTACCAGGGTTTCGTAATGTACAAAACGATTAAAAATTAACCAAAATAAAAAAAAAATAAAATAAATTTAAAAAACGATCACTGATGATCGTTAAATGTTGACGAAAAAAAAAATAAAAATGTATCCCCTTAGGGTGTAAAATATATATTTATTAATTGCTACCAGTGTTTATTTTTTTTTTTTTGTGATAACAAATTTAATTTTTAACAGGTGAATTGGTAATAAAGATATTTAAAAAAAAAAAAAAAATTGTTTTATAATAACTAACTGTTTTACCTGGGTTATTTCATAATTTTTTGTGACTTGAGAAAACTTTGGTAAAATTGTGTTAATAATTATTATTTACAAAACAATAATTAACCAATTAATTTTGGTGATGGTAGAGCGTTTTTTTGGTTTGTTATTGTTGAACTTTAATTACATGAAATTAATTGTGGAATTTATCAGTTTTTAATAGGGATTACTTTCTGTTGAATCATTTACGTAATGAAATTTTATTCTTGAGTTTTTTTTTTAAATGCTTTTTTTGTAGGCTAAATAAGCTCGTTAAAAGTCTAGATTACCTGGTTAATTTTCTGTTGATTTTGCAGACTGAATATTCTCGTTAAAAGTCTGAATTGTCTGAAAATGTATTCTGGAATATTTTTGTTATGCTTTTCTAGGCTAAGTAAGCTCGTTAAAAGGTTGGATTATCTTTTAAGGATAGAAATTTCATTGAAAACTCTTTCTAGACCCTTTTTATAAAGCTTTTGCAGACTGAATATTCTCGTTAACAGTCTGAATTGTCGGAAAATGTATTCTGGAATATTTTTGTTATGCTTTTCTAGGCTAAGTAAGCTCGTTAAAAGGTTGGATTATCTTTTAAGGATAGAAATCTCATTCAAAGACTGTATAACAAACTGTATTCTAAGCTTTTTTTTATAATACTTTTTGTGGACTGAGTACAAAACTCTATCCGGCTTTATATTCACAGAATTTAACTATGAAGCGTTATCCGAACACTGGCAGAACTCAGTAATTTTTTTCATAATTTTACTGCCTACCTATAAAAAAAAAAAAAACAACCACCCAGTAAATATGAATGTTTTCACTTAGATTATCATTACTGCATTTTAAGTATTTTCAAACAGTAATCTAACTTACATGCAATTGTCGTGTAATAAAATTAATACCTTAACTGCGTTCTTGTTTCGTTTCGTTTCGATTTTTTTTTTTTTTATTATTTTATTTTTATTTAATAATCAACTCTATAATCCATGTAATTCAACCATTAAAGCTGCTTATAGTAATTACAATGAAAAAATGAAAAAAAAAAAAATCAACAAACCAAAAATAAAAAAAATTCTTCATTAATTCCACCAGTCATTACAATCAGCACAACAGACAGAAATTATTTTATTTGTTTTCTCTCTTCTTATAAACAACCGTAAAAAGTAAAGAAATAGCGGAAAAAATTAAATAAATATTTTTTTTTAATTGTTTTTTCCGTGTTATTAAAATTAAATTGAAGGAATAAAATGAAAAAATAAATTTAATACGCAGAGTATTCACCGAAATAAAGAAGAAGAAGAAAAAAAACAGATGAGAATTACATAATTATATCAATATGCATTGTATGTGATGTCGTTTAAACAAGATTAAACAAGAAAGAGCTTTTTTTTTTGTCTTCTGCTCTGTACAAATTATAAACAGTAACAAGTAACGTGCTGTGAAATTAATTATTTCAATATTCAAATAGACAAAATAATGACAAGACAAGAGCAATAAAAATCCACTAGCCAGAGAGATGATCATGTAAAAATATTTTCTTATTTTTTTTTTTTTTCATTCCCTGTTTTAATTGGCATTACATTTGGTTAAATTCGCTGTTGTCATTTCGTTGTCTTCATTACAACAATTATTGAAAAAAAAAATGTTTTTTTTTTCGGTTATTACGTAGTACAATAACTAAGTAACTGGTGAGGACAATCTCATCATAAAACATAAACATAAAGAACAAAATACCATGATAAGAAGAAAAAGAATAAGAAAAGGTAAAAAAGTAGAAACAAACAACCGGTATACAACGTACATAATGAATTAAATTTATTCACAAAAAAAGAAAATTAATGCAATAATGCAGCTTTGGTAACTCACGGGAATTTTATTACAGGAAAAGTGATAAAACGAAAATTAAAAAAAAAAACAATCAGAAACTAAAAACCTGTAATTGTTGGTGAATTTATCGTGTAAATAGACTTTATGGTATGTCAGGTTAGAGTACGGTTGTTAAAAATCAAAAATTGTTTTCATTTGTATTTTAAATTGTTTTTTTTTTTTTGCGTGAAAATTATTTTATTAGTCAAAATGATCAGTGAAATAATGTTTAAACAGCAATAAACAGTACGAATGTGACATTTGTGAGGATCGCGTTTTTTTATTTAGTGATCCAAAGTGGTTGTACAGGAATTAATGAGCTTTTACTGCCCTATGATTCATGCTAGACTGTTCTGGTGAAAGTTTATCGATCTCTAATTGAAAATAGCAAGGATTTTGCATAAAAAACAATAAAAAAAAAACGATGAAGATCAGTACATTAAACATTGCGATCACTCTATAACATCTGTTAAATAATCCATTTACGTTTGTTCTTCATATAACAATTCGATTTTTATAACATAGATCAGATACTTTCATTATTATTTTCTAAAACAATTAAACGATCATTATTATTACAAAATAAAACAACAAAGATCACCATAATACAAAGCATGATCTACATGTTTAACCTGTACAAGTGATCTATTAACAAATAAACATCATCATTACCATTAAATAAACAATTTAAAATGTTTTTATCTTTATATCTAGAAGCATAATAATTATTAAATTTAAATAAATAGCAAAAACTCAGCGAAATTGAAATTGAAAAAATAAAAAAAATACTCACATAATATTTTGTATTAACAACATTGAAATTTACATAAATTTAAACACATTGCTACTAGCATATTACATTATTATTATTATTATTATTTACATTTTCAATTTAATTCTCTATAGTTTAAAGCCACAAAGATAAATAACGTGGAGAAAGAAAGAAAGAACGAAAATAAAATAAAAAACGCAAACCTCGGATGGTTTCGCATGAATGGAAAATTATAAAGTTGTCGAATGAAAAAAAAAAAAAAACGATGAAACGTTTTTATAGTAAAAATTTGAATATAATACATAAAATGGATATTGGCATTTTATATTAATTCATTTTATTATTATTATTATTATTATTATTATTATTATTATTATTATTATTATTATTACTACAATTGTTTACTATTACTACTACGTTTAATTATTACAATTCAATATGAACATGGACATGTACGATGGGCGACCATAACCGTAACCAATTATTTTTTTTTTTAAATCTTTATTCTCTGTTTGTTTTGTTTTTTATTGTTTCTACATTATAAGAAGCATAGCTGATGCAAAAGTATATATATTTTTTTTTGTGTGTTAATTTAGCTTAAAAAAAAAAAAAAAAACAAAAAGAATTCTATAATTATTGCGAATAGAAACAGAAAGATAAGTGTTTTGTATATATATATATATAAATGCGCACGCATTACGAGTCATTGAGCGCACCGCGCATGCACGCATTGCTTACTTTTTTTTCTTTTTATTAATTACTTTTTTTTGTTAATTAATTTTTGTTCAAAACCGAAGAAGAAGAAAAACAAAAACGGTTTATTCAGCAAATAAATTTACTGAGTTTTATATTATTTCAATGTATTTCAAAACCCTTTAAGTGCATGACTTTAATCGGGCGGACGTTTTTTTTTTTTTTTTATTTTTTTAATGTTTAAGCGTAATGCAATTGATATCAGCTGCAATTTTTAAATCGATGGCTTTTATACATCAATTATGTTCGACTGGAATTTTAAGCTTAAATTCCAATGTTTATTCAAAAAAAAAAAAAATATTTTTAAGTAATAACCAATGTTATGTTAAGTTAAGTTAAGTCAGGTTAATAATAACCAGGAACCTAAAAAATCATTGAACTGAGAAAAAAAAAAACCGAAATTTTTCTTTTTTTTATTTTTAATTAAAGAGAAAATAAAAATAAATAATAAAAATCTTACTCAGGTGATTTATGAGGTAATTTTACAGCAAATTCTTAACTTAAGTCAGTATTTACGTTGAATTTAAAAAAAAAAACTACGCCTCGTGATCGTAGGAGCGATCGTAGGTGAGATCGTAGATGAAATCGTAGGTGTGATAGTAAATGCGATCGTTAATGTCAATCGTATGTGTGATCGTAAATTTTCCGCGATCATATAGGGTGGTGCAGTGCAGTGATCATGAGATCTGACTGTATAAAAAAAATAAGTAATAAACATTTTCATAACGCAAATATGATTTGTTATGAAATTATAAAACAACGAAAGTCATCGTCCTTTATTATAAAATGACCACACATAAGGTGACCGTAACATTAAAAAAATAATAACAATAATTTTTTTTTTTTTTTTTTGGTCACAAAACTACTGTACTTTGTTCACCTTTAATTTTTGACAACAATTTGACGGTTGATGTTGATTTACACAATTTTTTTTCTTCTTTCTCTCTCTCTTTCTCTGTAACTGTATTTTAGGTAAATGTTTTCTTTTTTTAATACTTTTAATAACACGAATGGCATAATACACGTAATTTGAGATTATCGAAAATTCATCGTTATGTATTTTGTGTGGTGGTAACTGATAATAACTGGTGAGATGGTTTTTTTGTTTTTTTTTTTTTTATTACAGATAAATATAATTGTGACATGAAAAAACCGCTAATTGAATATGATGTAATGTCATGGTGTTTTGTTTTGTTTGTCTCGTAATAACCAGATGCACATTTTAATTAAATAATCAGTATATTCCTCACTTTAGTGGTTTTTATGGTTTTTTATTTTTTTCGCTTTATCCTTTTACGTTATGCTACCAGAGTACACATAATTAAAACATTTTTTTTTATTGATGTATAATTGTCACTATCACTTTATATAATAAATCATAAAAGTAATTAAAACGAAATTTTTTTTTTTTTTTTGTCTTTACTTCACACGTTCATACACACATCAAATGTGTTTTTTATTTTTATTAATTTAATTTATTAAATATAAAATAAGACATAATGTGCGCTAATTATAAACAATAAACTCTCTACCATTTATCTTTAATTATTATTTTATTTTATTTTTTTTTTCTACCATATATTCTTTAAGAAAGCGTTTGGATGTAATTATTAAAATAAATCTTGTAGTCTCTACT
Organism: Ptychoptera albimana; assembly: GCA_961205885.1. Classification (NCBI taxonomy): domain Eukaryota; kingdom Metazoa; phylum Arthropoda; class Insecta; order Diptera; family Ptychopteridae; genus Ptychoptera; species Ptychoptera albimana. The sequence continues at coordinate 29,949,930 of OY540803.1, forward strand.
CTACACTAGAATGCCATTGCATTGTTTATAAAGCAAAAAAAAAAAAAAAATTTTTTTAAATTAAAAACACGAAGAATATATAGAAATTAGTGACAAAATAATTATAATTATTAATTGTTTCATTTCTTCTTCATTATCAACTACTTCTTCTTCGTCTACATCTTTTTTTTTTTTTTTTAACATACGTTTTATGTCTGATAGTTTTTATAAGAATAATAAAGGTGATTACTCTCTTTCATTAATTTTTCTATTTTTCTTAAATTCTGTTTTCTGCTTCATATATATATTTTTATTTTTTTTATAATATGAGGTAAACGTAATTAATAACTTTAATTACAGTTTCACATGATATGAAGAAAAAAAAAAAAAAAATAGAAGAAAAATTTCTTGTCACAAAACTGTGTTCTTCAAAAAAAAGCAACACAATAAATGTGTAAGATTGTTAGAAATAAACGAAAGCTTATCTAGTGTTTCTAGTTTAATTAATTATTTCTATCAGGTTAATGTAACTAATGCAATAGATAATTATATTGTCACAAAACTTGTGATTAAAATGTCATAAAAATGGTGTAATAACTGTCATTAATAAGGAAAATTGAATATTTTATTAGTTCAACTAATCGTTTACGTTGGGAATGTATGCAGTCGTGATAAAAATAGTTTTTTCACCACTTTTGTCACAGAACTGTGTTTAAAATGTCACAAGAAAGGTATAATTAATGTCATTATTAAGGAAAATTAAATATTTTCCTCGATAATCTAATTCGTTTAGAGTAGAAATGTATTCAGTCGTGATTTCGACACTTTTGTCACAAATTTTTGTTTGAAATGTCACAAAAAAGGTGTTATAATTGTCATTAATAATGTAAATCAAATATTTTTTCTAAATTAACTGATTGTTTACAGTAGAAATGTAATTAAAATTGTTTTTTTTTTTTTTATTTTAAACACTTTTGTACCAAAACTGTGTCACAAAAATATGTGCAAAATATAAAATTAAATCTTAATTCAATTCAAGTGTTAATTTCACATCAATATTGATTTATTTACATCTTAATTGAATAAACAATTTCATCTTTCCAACTCTTATTGTCTATTCAGCACGCTTCGTATAAATCATCATTAAATCTATTTAAGACTTTACTTCTTCGTCGTCGTCTTCTTATTGTATGACCTCAATTAATATTATTTTAATAAAATCTTTAATGTTTAAAAAAATCCATCACTTTTACTTTGTTATAAATTATTATTTTTTTTTTTTTGTTTTATATTTATCGCTAATTTAGTTATCTTATCATAAACACGTTGAAATGTGAATGGCTTTAGATAACAAAAACAGGAAAAAGAAAAACCGAATAAAAATGCAGAAAAACAAGAATAAAAATAATAATAATTATAAATAATAAAAACTCACCCATTTGCTCATTTAATATTTCTTGCTTTTGATGCTATTTGATAAGCGAAGCTTTTTCTCTTTTATATAAAAAGCTGTTTTACTTGTTTTAACCTTTTTTTTTGTAACTCTCAACAACACTTGACAAGATAATTTAAAGTTTACTTAACTTCACTTAAATTATAACGTTTAATATAGGCTTTGTCTCTTCCTCTTCCTTAAGCTTCTATCTTTTTTTTTTTCTTTTTTGTTAACCTGTTGAAAACGTTTCTGTATAGCAAGACTTGCACAACTCAAACACATTCAAAAAAAAAAAATCAAAGCCACAAAATCACTATTTCACCTGTTAATTTCTTTTCGTTTTTGTTGTATTTTCAATGTTTTTATTATTATCGTTACGTTATGTTCTAGTTAACAATAAATTACCTTTTTTTTATGTTTGTTAATTTGATTTATACCACTTATATAGCTTAATTATAACAAATTTATGTCAATATTGTTGGTACTAATCTACCGGCAAAAGAAAATTAAAATTTTTTTTATTTATTTTTTATTTTTTTAGTATTATTGCACACACACACACACAGAGAGAAATTATAATAATTTTTCTTTTTTTTATTTATGTAGAGAAGAAACACTTTTCATTAATTAATTATTTTTAATTCACTAAACAACAACAAATTTTTTGTTTTTTTGTTTTAAACAATTCAAATAAAAATTATTTTTTTTTTAGCTTTGTTAACGTTTTATACAAATGACTTAACTTTGGCGGCACTTAATTCTATTATTCTTTTTTTTTTTTTTAATACTAGCGTATTTAAGCTTTGTTATAAACTTAAAAAAAAAATAATAATAAATTATTAAACAACAGAACATATACACAAAAAAAAAAATTATTAGTTATGCTGTAAGAGGTAAAAACAATCAAAAAATTAACGAACGCAAAAAAAAACACTCCACTTTGCCTTAATTTAAATTTTTTATTTTTATTGTGAAATAATATGTAAAAGAATATTTTTCTATAGACAATTTAACAATAATAATAAATAATTAAAAATATAAAACAAAAAGTTTCGATTAAAGACGAATTCGTTGTTTGCCTTGTGTGACAAAATAAACGTACGGCAAAACCATAAATAAAAAAAAAAAATTATTTAAGCAAACGAAAACTCTCACTTTTATTTTATTTAATTATTTAATTATTTTTGGTTAGTCACAAAAAAAAAAAAATGTACGTTAACGTAACAAAAAAAAAAAAAAAAAAACGCATACAAGAGCAAAGACAAAGAAAAAGTTTTCGTATTGGAAAACCGTGGTGGTAACAAATGAAAACCACACGGAAAATGTGTGTAAATTTAATTAAAAAAAAAAAAAAAGCTTTAGGTATGACCTCATTAAGCACAATTATTCTATGGAAACGAATTAAAAACTTAAAAAAAACAATTTTAATTTACGATGAGTAATTTTATTATTTAGTTTTTTTTTTTTTTTTTTTTTTTGGAAAAATTAATAAAAACGAAAGTGTGGAAAAGAAATAAATAAATAAAAAAAAAAAATTTCTTTTAACTGTTTACTGCCCGTGTGACAATGCAAAAGTGTGATATTTGCAACATTTTTGTTTGCTTATTAAGTGAATTTTTATTTATTTTATTTTGTAAACAATTAAAAAAGGCGACTTTGAGATGACAATTTGACCCCATTCCTTCAATCTGTTTAAACTGAATTTTTTTTTTGTGCAAAGTGATTTATGTATCTAACCGCCCTAATTCTGTTATTACATTTTTGCGTTTTTTTCCGTCAAAACCTCACCTTATTAGCCATGTTTATGTGGAATTATGAAAAAAAAAAAAAATGCTTTTAAGGCTAATGCATTAATCACAGAATAACAAATGACAACAAATAATGTTGATAAGTAGGTCGCAATATGCAATAATAATTAAACAAATTTAAATCCTTGTAACAAAAAAAAAAAAAATTTTTTATTTAATGTGAATTCCTGGATTCTTTTTGTTCGTTTATGTAAATTGTCTGGTTTTACTGGGTCAGATTAATAATTAATAATTTAATGATGAAATTGTTGATTCAGAATTAATTTAATAAGCTGGGAAAATACTTTGCCGACATATTAAACGATCGCTTTGCTGATAGATAATGTTGTTTGCTTATTGTTTTAGTGATCTTCTTGCAAATTATTTTACTGATCATTTTACAATATGCTTTACTGATCCTTTTGTAAATTACTTTACTGATCATTACACTGATTTCTTTGCTGTTCTTCTTGCAAATTAATTTACTGATCATTTTGCAAACTACTTTGGTGGTTTTCTTGCAAAATACTTTACTGATCATCTGATTAACTGCTTTGGTGATCCTCTTACAAATTACTTTACTGATCATTTCACTGATCCTCTTACAAATTAATTTACTGATCATTTCACTGCAGTCTTTGCAAATATCTTTACTAATCACTTTACTGATCACTTTACTGATCGCTTAATATGTTGCTTTTTACTAATCGATTTTCTGCTCATTTAGCTGATTACAAATTAATTAACCGATCATTCAGTAAAGATCGTCAATTTAAAAACCAATCAATCAATTGATAAACGTATACAATTCACAAATATCCTTCATCAACGAATTCATCTCTTCCATAATCCCATAATTGTGTCATTAATCATTCAATTAATTATGAAACGTAAATATTTATTCACCTGAACAGAAACCTTTTTTTTTTTTTTTGCACTATTCAAACGGTACAAATTTATTACATAATTTATCTAACGTAATTTTGTGTTTTTTTTTTCTTTCTTCCTCTTTTAAATTCATCTTCTTATTTTTACCTGCGATAGTAATTTCTCGTTTAATTTTATTTACGAAAAAAAGAAAAAAAAACACTCGAATTTAATATGCAAAATAGCGTCTTATTATAATTTTTTTTTTTTTTTGTTTTTTTTTTACTTAATAGCAATAAATGTTATAATTTTGAGCGTAGATTTATTAAATATTAGTGGGAACCAAAAAAACTGAACAGCAGAATTATTATTACAGAAGAAGAAGAAGAAGAAGAAAAAAAACGTATATCATTGATGAGAACCTTATCTGTCTTTTAAATCATTTAATATTCTTCAATTAATAAGAATTTTTTTTTTTTTATTATTATTATTATTTCTTCTGTTATTGTTGTGCTTTTTTCGTTTTTTTTTTTTTTTTTTTTGTAAGGCAATGATTGACGATGTTGTATCACAGGTGTATGTAGAAAAAAAAAAAAAAAAAACTGCACGGAATGTTGATTAAGAAAGAAACTAAATAAAAAAACATAATTTCAGTAGTGAAACAAACTGAAGAAGAGTCGAATCAAAAGGTAGAAGAAAATAAAAAAATAAAAAAAAAAAAAAAACAAGAAGTTAAATAGGGAAACTAATTTCTAAACAAGATGTGAAGATTTTTTTCTTCTCTTTTTCGCTATAAATGTGATGAAAGCAAAGTAAATCTTTTCACAAAACACAACAACTCCTATTCGAAATATTTTATTTTTACTAATAAAAAACGAACACGAAAAATGTTTAATTAATTTATATTTATGAAAACCAAAACTTTTATGCAGATTTATGCAAAATCATAACTGAAATCACGTTAACGGTTATACGGGGGTTTTTTTTTTTTTCTTACGTCTCTTGAAATCTTTAAATTTAAATGTCTTGCAATGGTGAATTGAAACAAAGTAAATCACAGTGCGTGTTATCGTTTGAAAGAAATCTTTTTTTTTTGTTTTTTTGTTTTTAAATCTCCACACTAAAGCTTAGCTTAGCGTGGACACATAACCGTTAATGTAAAAAAAAAAATTTCCCCTGTTTTCACAGAGCTTTTTTATTTATTTATTTTTTTTTTTTTTTTTAACGACACTTTTAACACTTTTTTTTTTTTTTTTTTTTTATTTTCTATGATAAAACTTACGCTTAAGTTGCATTAAAAACAAAAAAAAAAAAAAAAATTAAGAAAATTCTTTAAATGCGACAAGATGACTGGTAACGCGACATATTTAATCCAATTAATTTGTAAGATGAGATGTGAACACTTGGTTGGTCGTTTTGTGTCGTTGTCATTTGAAATTTATTTTTCAAAAAAGCACAAATAAAAAACTCTTTTTTTTTTTTTTTTTTCCTTCTCTCTCTCTCGTAATTCCTTTAACACGTTTAAGAAATTTATTATTTAATTTAATCACGAAAGTTGCAATCAAAATGCAAAATAGAAAACAAAATAAAAAAAAAAAAAAAAATTACGAACACGCGACTATTTGTTAGCGCGGTCGGTAGACTACTGACTTAACATAAGTTAACTTTATTTTATCGACAAAACCGTTGAGTCAAAAAAAAAAAAAAAAATACCACTAACAAGCTTAAAAGTTAAGACAGTATACAATCAAAAAAAAAACGAAAGAAAAGTAACCGAAGGAAAGGTAAAAGAAAAGAAAGACGAAATGAAATGAAATGAAAAAAAAATGCTTTTAGTGTGGTTTTGTTGCTGTTGTTGTTAATAACGACGTATGAGAAACAAAATACACACAGTGGTTGCAGTGGTATAGTCTGACTAGCCGCCTTACCACTTTAAATTATTTATTATTTGTTACTTGTGGTGTTATGATGCTGTTTGCCAAAGTGAGATTTATTTATTAAATTTTTTAATTACATTTCTCCAGCTAAACTCTTGCGTATTTTTTTTTTCTTTTTTTTTTTGGTTTTAAGAGAGAAATTTAAAGCAGAGAAAAAATTAAATGGTGGTGTAATAGAAATTACACTATTAGAAACGCAACGATATGTATATAAAAATGGTAAAGAAAAAAAAAAGAGTTTAATATCTAAAATCGACTAAAATGCGTTCTTATTGAAAAAAAAAAAGAAAAAAAAAAACACTGCGTACAGTTTATGTCGTTTTATAGCTGGATGTAACTTTTTTATTTTATTTTATTTTATTTTCATCTTCCTTCATTCTTTATCGATGGAAATAAATTACAAGAAGAAGAAGAAGTAGAAGTAAGTAAGAAAAAACGCTTTTAGAAAGAAATTTTTATAAAAGAAAGAGTAAAACTCTGATACAGAAAAAAAAAAGAAAAAACCTTAAGAACGGGTTGTATTAGACATTTTCAGTTCTAATATAAATAAATAAAATAAATTTCTGTTATAAAGACGTTGATCTTTAAAATGATGTTGAAAAAAAAAAAAACGTACTAAGAAGATGTTGATGGTTGCAGTAAAGTATTTGATGACCGCTGGCAAATGATAGTAAAATAATTAATCATTAAGAAAATAAAAAAATATTTAATAAATTCCAGCTAAAAACCAGCTGTGAATTAATTTAATCGAAGGAAATTAACTCGGGACTATTAAAATCCCTTTTGCACAACAAAAAGAAGTAGAAGAAGAAGAAGAAGAAAAAAGCTTTTTTTTTAAAGCTCAACACGTGTTAGAAAATTATCGAATAACTAATCAATTAATGACTAAACCGCAAAAAAAAAAAAAAATAACCGGTTGTTTTCGCTGCTACTTTTTTTTTTTTTTTTTTTTTTAATATCAATTAACATAAACAGGTGACAAAATGTGAAAAAGAAATTTTCTTTGTATGTACGAAGCTTTAACTAATAAATGATTCAGATATCAGGTGTACTGATGATGAACGATCAACGATGAAGTTATTTCAGTTATTTCCGTTGTTATTGACTTGGTAATTTTATTTTGTGTCCACTGAGGTTATTACAGTCATTTCGTACATTCCCTAGACGAGATTTTGATTTTGATTTTTTTTTTTGTTGTTACTGTGATGGTGAAAGGATGATTCAGGTGCATAAATAGTGAAAACCAGTAAATTATATGGAACAAGTTAGTCATTTAAATTTTCACATTTCAAAAGTTCAAACAAATTTTTTTTTGTAAATACCGTTAAGGGTGGTCATACCATAAGTATTTCATTTATTATTTGACCTTTACTGCAATGCAAATGCAATTTAACGAGTTATTATCCGTTGTCATCAGCACTGTGTTGTCCGTTGATTTATTTCTACTTTAAATGGATGTTGTGTTGAATTTATATAATTTTTAAAAAAATCTCAATATTAAAATACAGGATGGGTATGAAGTTTTATTCTTTTTTTTTGTTTTCTTTTCTTAAAACTCCTGATACAAAAAAAAAACAGTTTCGTGTTTTTAAAGTGAATAATCTTGTCATTTCTTGTCAGAAAAGTAATTATTCTACAAAGCAAACATGTTTCCATTATTACAGAGAAATAAAAGAAAAAGAAAAAAAAGAAAAAAACCTTTACAGCAATAATTAAAAAAATTATCTCTAATTAAAATAAGAGAGAAAGAAAAGAAAAAAAAAAAAAAATTTTAAATAAGTGAAACTAGCTGCTTGCTTAACGTTTGCAGTGTCGTCGTTTTTTTCTTTTTTTTTTTTTTTAAGTAAATATTTAGTGCATTTCCGTTAAGTAAATTATTGTGTGAACTTTTTTTTTTTTTTGTTTTCATTTTTGTTAATTTTATCACAATCGGTGTATCATAAAGGTTTTGGGTGCTAGTCTGCTATTTAAACAGAGTTTTGAAAAAAAAAAAGTGTCAATCTGTGTGAAAGTATTCAAGGGACTGAGTGTTATATTCAGACGTATTTAATTGGTTAGTCACGAACTTGCTGGTTAATCAATAACCAATTAGATGGTGATTATACAATAATCATATGGCAAGACTAGCTAATAATTTTGACACTTTCGCAACAAAACTATCAACGAAATTTTGTACTAAAAGAAATTAAATTAAAAAAAATTTTAAACTCACCCTGTAACGTGTAGACACAGCAATAACATAAAATACTAATATGACAGTTCCATATGGAATAATATTTATGCGAAAAATAGTTAATTTGATTATGAGAAATAACTGTTTAGCTTACATTCAGACGTTTTATGTTTTGCCGGTTATTAAAAATGATAATACTGTCGCATTATTTATTGAATTTTTTCTTTATATATTTTCAATATAGATCCTGTTCTTAGTACCTTTTATTTATTCAAGAAAATACTTCCAGCTGTGCTTTTAGGAGAAATAATGATTAAATAAATTTTTTTTAAGTTTTAATATTTCACCTAAATAAATTATCTTAATTGTGTTAAATAATTCTAATTATATTTATTAACTTTAATGTTATTATATATTTTATTTTTTTATTTTCTGCGTTATTAAATATGTTTTGTGTGGTTTTATTATTATTATTATTATTATTTTTCGTGTATTAACATTAATAACCGGGTTTTCGGTGTTTATTGAATTATTTACATTTATTTAGTTCATGTTTAACTGATTGTAATGTTTTTTTTTTTTTTACACTTGAATTGATTGGGTTCTGTGGAGTTTTTAATAGTTTTTCATAAGATAATTTACTGACACTTCTAAATAAAAGTTTTTTTTTTTATGGTTTAATAACGTTTTGAAGTTATTTTACCATAAATTCTCATAAATCAGAATTTTTCTACAAAACCAGTAAAACTTTTCTGGTATAAATTACTATTAATGGTATAATGGAGATGGTAACACCAGCTAGTTAAACTTTACTAGCAACTAGCAAAGTAATCTAATTCCCATTGCAATTATCGCTGTTATTATGAACTTTAAAGCTCTATTAAGCAAAGTAACAACCAATTTGTACTCAAAATAACCTTTAAAACTAATCTAAAATTAAAAAAAAAACCTTACGTATAAATCTCACTATTTTAATCATTCACATTAACCGATAATTTTAAATTAAAAATCCCAAAAATAAAAGTAAATTAATGTAAAAAAAACTCACAATTAAATAAAAAAAAAAAAAAAACTTTTACTTTAATTATGCTTTTTTGTATGTTTTCTATTATTCTATTATTGTTGTAAATGTCAAACTGTGCAATCGCAACAACAATAATCAAAACATCATTGAACAGCAATTGAAAAAATGAAGAGTAATTAGAAATTGAAACCTTTAAAAAGTAAATCAATGAATAAATAAATTAAAAAAAAAAAAATTAATTTATAATTATGAAGAGAAAACAAAATAATTAATAAATAAATAAATATGCGTGCATTATAAAAACAAAAAATTTAATTCATGCTGTGACCAATTATGCATCGTCACTGCACTAATAAACCACAAAAAATTAAAACATCTTACTTTCCATTAATTTTTGCGCTATTATCGAACGAGAGTGCTTTTGTTTGTTTGTTACAATTAAACAACCAGATGCTTTCTTGTTCTTGATTAGAGTTTTTTTTTTTTTGCATTTTATTAATTTAAATTATTATCAATTGATTTTTATTAATAAAAGCGCATACTGCAAACAGCATATCAATAATTTTAATAAAAGAATAATCAGCGGTAAATGAAAAAAAAAAAAAATATTTATTATTCGTTACGCTTTTACTACTCCAAATAATTAAGATTCCGAAAATAAAAAAATAAATAATAAGTAAATAAAATTAGCTGTATAAATGATACATAAGTTGGATTAAAAAATAAATAAATAAAAATAAAAAAAAAAAGTTTCTATGCGAAACTAGATCACGAGAATAATACTTCACGTGTTCATTAATCAATAAACCAAAAAAAAAAAAAAAAAAAAAACGTTTGATTAATAAAAATAAATAAATAAATAAAAACAACAAAAGTTTAGTCATTAATAATAACAAAAAAAAAAAAATTAAAAATTAAAAATTTATTAAGAGCGTTACAAACCAATAAAAATCATTTTCAAATAAATTATTTAAGCTTTAGCGATTAGATGATAATCGAAACGAAGATAACAAAAAAAAAATCAATTAATGTACTTTTCTGTACTTTCACTTGTTTTATTTATTTTTCTTTTTTAATATTTGCCGAAAGTAAATTTTCATTTTATTCGCAATGCCACGCAATGCTTTTGATCTAAATAATGTACGCAAAAAAAAAAAAAAATCTATACATGGTACAACGATACAACAACATAAAAGTAAAAGTTCCGCATAACATAAACTTTATTAATTATTTAATGATTAAACTTTGGTTGTTGGTCACCTTCTTTGCCGCGATAACATTTTAAACTGTAGAATGTAAATGAAATTAGTGCAGAAATTACAAAAAGAAAAAAATTATTTCAATAAGAAATTAATCATTTTCTTTGACTTAACTTAAGCCAGTTGTTATTTAAGCAATCATTTTTATTATTTTGTTATGTTTTAATTTGTGGTTACTTGTTGTTAACCGAACGGTCTCGCCTGAATTAAATCTTTGGTGAATCGTTAAGTACTTAGCAGACTGAAAATCATTAGATTTATGCTGATATCCAAAATGATTTTTCTTCTATTTTTTTGTGAAATGATTAATTAAATTAAAACATGTCCCAATGTGTAAATATACGTTTTTATTATTGCTTGAAAGCGTAAGAACTAATTTAATCGAGAATCATCGGTTGAATTGAAATTTATTTTTCTTCTTTCTTTTTTTTTGTTTAAAATAGAAAAATGATATTAAACCACGCAAATAGTAAATAAAATTTATTAATTTTATATTGCATGCTGATTTTTGGAACAGTTATTTATTATTTGTACGCTGATTTGTATGAAGAATGTAGGAAAAAAGTTTAGATTTTTTTTTTTTTTTGGCTACATAGAGAGCAGGAATAAAAAATTTTCTATCTCTCATTCATTTAATTTAATTTAAATTTTTATTATGATTAACCAAAAAAAAAAAAAAAAAATTAACCTACACACACGCTTAAAAGATGAATAAGAATAAAATAAAAAAAAAAATCTAAATACCATTTCACGTTAAGAACAATTATGGTTTAAAAGAAGGCAGAAAAATTGTATTAAATTTCTCACACAAAAATTATTTTATTTTTATTTTCGCATTAATTAATCGTGAGGCGTTCTATTCCGTTAGGAAATAATTTTATTAAACGATTTAGATAAATTTTTTTTCGTTATGTTTTGTTGACGTAAATATGATGATAGAACGTATATAGAAAAGAAGCTTAATTATAGCGGAGTTTATCATGCTAATTTTATGTCATGAATCGGTTAATGAATTGAATAAAAAAAAAAAAAAAAAAATGTTGATTTGAATAGATATTTTGAAATGACAAGTTTTTGGTGCAAAAGAACTTTGTTTGGCTTATTTTAAGTGTTTTTAGATGAGCTTAATTCTTTAGAAACAGTAGGAAAGACATGAGTTAGCTTACTGTTGCCTTGGTGTTACTTTGCTTAACTTGGATTGGCTAGTGAGTGAATTATTGACAGTGGATACAGAGTCAAACAAGTTAAATTGTTTAAGCCACACCACGATAATTGATCGTAAAAACTGAGACACAGATGTATGTAATATTCAGCTGCATCTTAGCTTGATTGCTTCATGAGAATATCAAAACCCAAACCAGCTTAAAAGCAAGCAATTAAGCCACAAAAAAAGAAAAAAAAAAAACTCTTTTTAACTTTAAAGTGCGAAAACCATTCTATTCCACTTAAATCGTTATGATCCGATGATCTTTATACTGATACTCACATAAAACACCAACGAAAATCGCAAACAAAAGCAAAAAATTAATTTATGTTGCTGCTGTTTAATTTAATTGAATTCATTTCATTTTGCAAAATTACATTAATTTGTATAAAGTCACGAATACATTTTTTTTTTTTTTTGTGTTTTTAATAATTCATCTTTGCTTCTATTATTAATAATTCTTTTTTTTTTTTTTTTTTGATTTCTAAAAAAGGAAATAATAAATAATGTTTTACCTGCGTATGAAAAACAGTGAAACGTTTTTCTATTCAAAACGTGATTCGAACTATTTGCATTTGAAAATATCGATAGAGTTAGAGTTAAGAAACGAGAAAGAATTATTTAGATTAATCGATTATCGAAAAAAAAAAAATAAATATTTAATGTGATCGTGGCTAAACAAATAAAAAAAAAAATTAATAATATAGACAATACAGCGATTTTTGATATTTGTTTAGTGAAATGGTGATTTTTTTTTTTTTTTGTTTTCGTTTGCAAAGAGAATCAGGGCGAGGAATGTAGATTTGTTACAATTTTTGAGCATTTCAATTGTAGTGACAGTAATCGATTGCAGATATTTTTTTGTTTGTATAGATAAATTGCGAGTTATTGCTTTGAAAGAGGTTAGAATAATCGATTATTGATATTTATTTTTGTGAATGGTTAAGGGAAAAAGTAGGTAACGAAAGTAGAAATTTGGTTTAACTGCAATAATCGATTATTGATTTGTTTTCATAAACGGTAAGGAAATGATAAGATTTGGGTTGCTTTAAACTACTGATTTCATGTTAATTAATTATTTGTACAAACAATAAGAATACAAAACATTAGTTAAACAATAAATTGTTGATAGTTTTCACTGTTTTTACTGCATTCTGACATTAATCGATTATCAAAACGTAAACAACATAAAAAATTAGCAAAATAAATAATCGAACTTCTGCTTTACATAAAAACAAAAAAAAAAAAACAAAAACAGTAAACGTTTCGTAAAACCATTAAAAAATTAATTTTCATAATCAATAATACGAAGAGAATAATCAAAAAATCCATCAACTTTGTCAATATTAAAGCTCATAAATACTTTGTCTTTGTCTTTATCGCTGTATAAAATATGGAAAAAAAGTTTTTGTTTTTGTTTTCTTTACAGAATTAATCATTACCCAAAAAAAAAAAAGCCAAAGGTATGTTAAGTAAATTTAATGATTTATGAGCATCGCAATTTGTCAAGAAAGCGGTGATGCCTCGTATTATGTAGTTGTGGAGAAAAAAAAAAAAAAAAAAAAGTGTGACACACGTGCCCATAATAATTTCTGTTCACTAAATCACTGTTGCTACTGTTGCTGCTTACCTTAAAAATAGTAACCAAAAAAAAAAGTAAGTCACCACCTCCAAATCAATCACCCAGTAAAGGTGAGAAAATGTCACAGTGAATTGTTGCCCTCAAAAAGCTTCCATGTTTCCATCCACTTTTAAAACATAACATAATTTTTCTGTGCGCTTGTTAAGCATAAAGAAAATTAACAATTGTTACTTGCAATTACCCGGTTTTTTGAATACAGAAAATTAACCAAGGAGTATTATTTAGTGACAGAAGTTGCTTAACTTTATTGCATATCTCACCTTCAATATAATAATATAAAGTAATAAAAATAAAAAATTAACTAACATCCGGTGTTATTTCTTAATTTAATAACTGAAAATTGTATTTTTGTTGTTTCATAATAGAGAAGTAGGGAAACCACACACAAGAAAACCATAAAGCGCTTTTCGAGTGAACAAAATCTAAGTATCTAAGAGTGTTGTAAATTGTTAAAAAAGGGCTTAGTGATGGATTTTTTAATGTTTTAAAAAAAAAACATTTTTATTACTAAGTAAATATTAATAAGAAAATAAAATAATAAATGACCACTTTGTTGGATGACCAGTGTGCCAGCCGGCTTGCATATGTAAGGTGCGACTTTTCTAATTTTTAATACAAGAAAAATGTTTACGATAAGAAATGTTTTTTAATGCGTGATTACTATGTGTTGTGTCCTCATTTACTTACAAAATAAATAAATAATTTATTTTTTTTTCTATCTCTTTTTGGTGCTAATTAAGAATTTTCATCAATTAAATAATAAGTTTTATTTTTTTTTAAAGGTAAATAAAAACTTTGTGGAAAACTTTCTATTCTTATAAAATATCCGTCATGCTGAATGAAGATCTAACGTTTTGTGTTTTTTTTTTTTTCTCACTATCTCTCTGTTTTATTATTATTTAAGTTTAAATTTTTTTTTTTTTAATACACAGCAGGTGATGATTAATAGTATTGATGTAGGTGTATAATAGATACGAGTGCATATGCACTATGAACAAAAAAAAAGAAAAAAGTCTTTTGAAAAATATTTTTTTTTTTTATTTATTTATTTATTTATTTAATTAACAAGATAATCGTTCTTTATTAATTAATTAATTATTTACCGTTGTTGTATTAAAATTATAATAAAAATCAATTGTTTTACATTTTTGATTGAATACGATGAATTTATTAATAGAAACAGCGAAAACGTGATTGGTGAAAATTAATTAAGAATTTTTTTTTTTTTTCTGCAGTTAAAATATTAAGGACAAAGATCATATGTATTGTGTTGTAGATTGGGATCAGTCTGGAGAATAGTTACGTTATGACAAAAATTGGAACTTTTTGCGATGTTTTTTTTTCCTTTCTTTCTTTCTTACTTCAGAAGCTCAAGTTCAAGCGGCTTAAAGTTCGAACTGATAAAACAATTTTAGCTCGTGCAGTTTTAAAGACATTGTTGCATGGTTTTTGGATCTGGGAAGTACAGGTTATTACTGAAAAGGCATGATTTCGTTAATAAAAACCAAAGTATCCATTCAATACACTAGATAACGACAGCAAAGCCAATAAAGCCAGCTTTTACTTCTAAATACAAATTTTTCAAAACAAATCGTCGTTTAAAAAATCAATAAATGCCTTCCTAACGATAAAAGCAGTTGGAATTTGATAAATAAATCGCTTACAAATGTATTATACACAGGAATGAAGTAACCAACGCATATATACATAAAGCGTATAACGCGATTAAAGCTTATTAAAATGTCAAACTGATTTAATAAATAAAACGATAAACAACCGCACAACGAACAACCAGAAATTAAATTAAATTTATTATTACATATTAATTATAATAATTAATTAATTAATTATTTTATAAAAAAAAAAAAAAAAAAACAGAAGAGAAAACAGAAAATTCATTGAGTTTCAATGTGGTTAATATTCTCAACGATAATTTATCTCTTCGCATGTTTTTATGTATTGATTCGTAGATTTTATTATCCTTGAAGCGTTTTATATTCTGTATTATTATTATTATTATTATTATTATTTAATACGCCAGAAGGTGTATAAACAAATATTAACATGATGTGTAATAAAGAATAAAAAAAAGAAAACATCCCAATTGGCTTTAAATCATAAAATGTGACTCTTTGGGTAGCTAAATGCTTCTACTGTTGTGTGGTACAAGCGGATGCTTAACTCATTATTATTATTATTATTAACAAATATAATACTATAGGATTTATTACAACTATATATAAACTCTTAATCGATATAATCATAATTTATAAGCATAAACGTTTCATAAAAAAAAAAAAAAAAAAAAACAAATAATTTACGGGAGCACAAAAAATCACTTTTTTGTACCAACAGGTACGAATTATAATTTTTAAATTACATACTAAAAACGAATGGTTGTTTTTGATTTAATAAAAATTTCACAGTTTTTTTGGGGTTCACACAGATTTTTCGGCATAAAATAATTCTGCAATAAATCGTTGAAATAATTACAGAGAAGACATGACGTACTGATGTCTGAAGAGAAAACTTTATTTCTAAACAAAGTTTTATTAAAATTTGCAAAGAAATGCGTATAGGATACAACCGGAGATTTTTGTAAAGAAATTTCTAGAAACTGTGAGATAGTTTTGAAGATAAACTGCCTTTGGATGATTTTAATGCAATGAAAGGAATTAAACTTTCCCACCGAAGTAAGTAGCCTTAACTAATCTACTCTGCTTCAATCCTCAATCTTCCTGTTAATAAATACAGAAAATTTATTGATTGAAAACACTTACTGTATCCCACTGTAATTCTTATTGTTTCTTCTCTCCAATTACTTCTAATTGTCACTGTAGTGTGATTGTGATTTAGACAAACAATATCACTTTAACAATAAATAAAATTTCATATTCCATCTATTTTTATTTTATCAAACAGATAAACATGCTTTAAGCAAACAAACAAACAAACAACGACGACGACAAGTGATTTGTTTTCCGTGTTTACAGATGAATAGCCAACAGTTATGAATGAATTTTATTGTTTCTGATAAACTTTGCTACTTAGAATAATAATAATAATAATTATTATTATTATTATTATTATTTTCTAATAAGGAAAGAGAAGTAAGAAGTATTATTGAAAATATTATATTACATGCCTGTCATTTTTCTATATTCTTTACGTGTATTACGTGTTTATTCTGTTGATACGGTAGTCAAAGCAGTAACACAGCATAAACATTCTATGAATGATTGAAAGTATTTTTTTTTTTTTTTCAATAAGAAAGAACGAAAAAAACTGAGCGAAAAATATTACAGAAGTAATAACTGATGACCGACAGATAGGTAACACAAATAAAAATATTATGAATGGAATTTTTGTTTAATCAACCAGGTGAACAAAAAAACAAAACCTGTAATTATACCGTTAAGGATTTATGTTAATTAAAAAAAAAAAAAGGCACAAAAATTAAGGGGAATTATATGGATAAATACGTTGTAAAGTCAGTTAAAGTAATTTTTGGAATAATGATCTGATAAAAATGTTTAATTTCTTTCTCGTCTTCATTTAATCAATTACATTGATCGATTTGTATTGTGTGGTGAATAAAGAAAGAAAGAAAGAAAGAAAGAAAAAAAGAAAAACTTCGGATTTTTTAAATTAAATTAAAAGATGATGATGAAGCTTTCTCCTCATCAATAATTATCCATATACAACGATATGACTTTGACACACAGTTAATGATAATTGTAATCAATTTTTCGTTCAACATTGACAAGACAATGCATTTGGATACATTTCTGCGGCCTCTTTATTAATCAAGAATTTAAAAAAAAAATTGATTTTTACTTGCGACAAGCTGAAAACATTCATCGATAACACTTTTGCTTTGTGCGAATTTATTTATTTTATTTATTTGCTGGCCAAAAACTGATTAAAAGTTTTTTTTTTTTTTTTAATTTTTTCTTTTATTTTTAATCACCGATTCACAGTTTTTTGTATGTCAAATTATTTGTTCTTCTCATTTTGTATAATTATTATTTTTTTATTTTTTATTTGTCATTTAATTTAATTTTAAACTACCTAACACATTATTAATTTTGCTCTCATTCTTTTAAATGAAATAATAATAATAATAAAAACCAAAATTAAAAATAATTATTTTTATTTCACCTTCTTTTACGGTTTGTTTAACAATTTTAAACGTTTTTAACATTTGACCGGAGCCAACAAACATTTTTTGTTCTTTCTTTCATTCTTTTAAGCAACATTGTGCTGTTTTAATTTTTTTTTTTTTTTTACCATCTTTTAAATTTACATGACGATGAGGAACATCAGTTACCAAAAAAAAAAAAATTTTAATTTAAATTTAATTCAACAAAACAAATAACAAGACAACATGTTCAGCTCTCTTTACAATGTTTATATTCGACAAGTCAACCGACATTTAACGTTAATTTTCTTTTAACTGCCCAAAATAACTAAGAACACAAAAAGCATGTTATAAAAAATAAAGCACACAGGGTGCTAAATATTAATTAAAATGTAATTAAAAAAAAAATACATATGAAGGAAAGAAAAAAACCTTTCTAAAACGAAAAAAAAAAAAAGTGAAACGTTCTTCCTTAATTTGTGTACGCTGAATAAAAAAACATTTTTTTTTTCATCGTGATTTAATAAATAATTTTAATCAAAAAATTCACTTCGACATAAATCGATTATTATTATTATTATTATTTTTCTTGTAACATAATTTATCACCAGGCAAAAAAAAAAAAAAAAAAAACATCAAACCGCTTGTTGTTGATCCAGAAAAAGAAATTAAAAAATTTACTTCGTTAAATAAATCATCAAACATTTTCTTAACTTTACGTTACGTTACGTTACATATAAGCCACTTGACTTTATTTTTTGATTATTTTTCTTTAATAATTTAATTAAAAAAATAAATAATTAAAAGAAAAAAAAACGAAAAAAACGCCGTCAACCAAATCAAAAAAAATTATTTTTTAATTTATTAATTTTTTTTTTTACTCTGACTGATTAAATAAGCAAGTTTGTGTATTTGTATACACTTTAACTGTTTCCTTAACCCATTTTTTTTTTTGGTTAAGCAGAAATTAATCATTTTTTTGTTAAGAAATAAAAATAAATAAATAAAATGCTTCATACCGCATATATGACCTATATTGATAGCTAAATATTGATCCAGTAAAAAAAAAAAAAAACGAAAGAAAAACTTCTTTATTTGCTTACCTTAAATGCATATGCACGTTATACACATTAAATCTGTATATATATTTATTTATTTATTATTATTTTCTTCTTATTTTAACGTATTTACATAATATGTAATAATTAAATTTACATTAAACAGCAAAACGATAAACATTACAAAACGAGAACAAGATGAAGAAAAAAAAAAAAAAAAAAAAAAACAGCGAAAAATTTAAATGACCGTATCGGTAACGTATGATTATTTTTTTTTTTTTTATCGTTGATACACCTTTATAATTTGATAAAAGAATTAATTAAATTAAATGTATTTATGTTGTATTTAGTTCAATTTTCTCTATTTCGAAAAAATACAAAAAAAAAAATTAATAAACGATGTAATGCCGATTGATTTTACTTCAATCATAGTTTAAAGTGTGATCAGTTAAGTAAATAAAAGTTAATTCATGTCTTGTTGGTGGGTTATTTATTGTGCGAACGAACACATTACGATATGTCAATAATAATAATGCATTATATATATATATATTCAATTATATATTTGGATATACAGTACTAGATAAAGAAATAAAGTGGATGTAGGTCAAGTAATCAAATGTATTGTGGCTTTGCTTTTTGTAGATAATAATAATAATAATGAGTAGAGTAGGTGAAACTAGGTAAAATATATAATAAGATGTGATGATGATCTGTACACAAGACAATATGGACAAGATAGAAAAATTTATTACTTACTAGCTTACTTATTATTAGCTTTTGGTTTACCTTGCAATGTAAAGCAAAGCAATGCAACGTACAGATTTTCTACTATGTTAAAAACTCAGAGAAAAGAAAAGAAAAAAAACCGATCAACAATGTACAAAACAAAGTGAATAATAAATTACTTGATTTTACCTTTAGCTTAAGTAATAAAGTATGTTTTAGTTAAACAAACTAATTAAAAAAGTCAATACTTCAATAATAGAAAATTATTATTATTTTTAATTTATTAACATAATTAAGCTGCACGCGCCACTTGTAAATAAATTTTAATTTTTTTTTTTTTTCATTATTATTATTTGCTAGGTAATCTTTTAATACTGTGTAAAATGTTAATTAAAGGTGAAATTTATTATGTTTTCAGGACTGTAAAGTGTATTAATAGTTCAGAAGGTATTTTGTAGTGGAAAGTATTTATTTATTTAAGTTTTACTGCCTTAGTTTTAGAGTTTATACGTTTTATTAGTAAGTACTTTCAGGTAACTCCGGAAACTATACATTTTTTAATGTCCTGAGTTATTTAATTATTTATTTTAGTTATGCTTGCTACTGTTTTGATGTGTTATCATGATAGTAAACCTTACAAAATGGTTTAACTATTTAAGAAGACTTCTTAAACTTATTTTCAGGATTTTACCATACCGAAAACGTTGAATTCTTAAGAAATTTTACGTGCTTTCAATATTAGTATTGTTTGTATTACTGAAAAACCCCAAAATCCATGCAATGTACCACCTTTAACACTTCCTAGTAACACAAATTACCGTGTTAAAATAATTGAAATTAGCCCACAATAAACGGAATATCAAATCGTATGAATAATAAACAACCACATGCTCTGCAGCAAAACAACTGAAATTTTTAAATTCAAACAAAAGTAATAATTTTTTTCGCATATTTATTTATTAAAAAATGTCATAAATAACGCGAAATAAAAGTAAAAACAATTAATTTGGAATTTAGTAATAAAAAAAATTTTTGCATAAAGTAAAAAAAAAATGTATTCATTGTTTTGATTACTCACAAAAATTTTCGTTTTTTTTTATTTCGGTTTTGTTGATTTGAATTAAAAAAAGTAAAAACAGAATTTCTCACAACAACAACAACAAAAACAATTGTTTGACCTTGTGCAAATTATAAAGAATTAATTGTTTTAAATGTTAACCGCTCAAGGTTATAGGCACAGGTAAGAAAATATAATTAACTAACAAGAAATGCTTTGTTTATTAAGTGAAATGTGAATTTTATTTTGCACAGTGAAAAATGTTGTTGTATTTTCCGACACCCTAAGGCTGTGAAAGTGTAACTTAACCTAACTTAATATAATTTTTTTTTTTTTTATATATTAAATTTAACAAAATAACAACAAAATATTATTATTTCTAATCATTGTAATTATATTATTTATTTAATAATTTTTGGTGATGGATAATAGATAGATCTGTAAAAAATATTAAGCAAAAACTTAAGTGTAGTATCGCATCTTAAACTATCTTCTTCTTTAAGTGTTCTTGTATATTCGTGTATTTTTTTTTTCTTTAAATAATAATCAAAACACTTCACCTAATATTTAACACTACGGTTTAATCACATATTTTTATTAATCATTAATAGAAGAAACAAACACAATATTTAATAGAGTTAATGCTACAATAGAGTTAATAAAAAAAAAAAAAAAAATAGAGGTTAAGTGTGCTAAAATGAAAATTTCTTCGCCATAATTCCTATTCATTATTTACATTAAATATAAATTTAAGTAAATATTAATAATTATCATAACTATTAACATGTCACATTAACTATTCAATTTAATTATAAACATTTATTTGGGTAAAAGGTAACGAAAAGAATACAATTTTATCTACACAACCAGTAAAAGTAGTGAAATTAAAATTACACATAAAAAAAAAATTAAATTATTTAATTGATATAAAAGTAAAAGAAAAAAAGAAAAAAAAAATGTTAATATCTTAATTTATGATTGCTTTTAAAACACATTTTTCTATTTCTATATTTTTTTTTTTTTTTTTTTATTTAATTAATTTTAATACAAAAAAGAGAAATTTTTTCTGTATTTTGATTGCTGTTTTGTTTGATTTGTTTAGTCAAAAAAAAAAAAAAAGGCAAAAATCTTTGTCTTTAGTTTCCATAAGCTTTGATTATTTTTACGTGATTTTAGACATGTATAAACAGCTGATTTTGACAGGTTATAACTAAGACGTAGATTTATTGCGTTGTGTAACTAAATTATTGTGTCTTGTAATATTAGAAAATTTATGCTGCACTTGCTAAATAATTATGCAAACACGCGAATGTATCTTCATTAAAGAGAAAACACTTGCGACAATACATTTTGTAATTTTCGTAACCCACTCTAAAATCTGTAAGGATGCGAATACTACATGAAAATGAAATATTTTGTGTTAGAAACAGAGTTATTTATCACAACGATAATAAAAGCCACAGATTTACCACAATAATTAATTAATTAATTTAAAAGAATTATTAATAATTAAAAATTAAAAATTATTTTCTAATTATGATTAATTAAGTGAAAATCGACTTCATTTTAATTATTTAATTAAAAAACGAAAACGAAATGATACAATTTTTTATTTAATTTAATTTAATTAAAACGAATGAATAGTCGTCTTATATTTGTAACAATAATATAATTAAGGAAGATAAATTTCCCCATTGTTCTAACTAACGTAGCTTAAAATACAACACACATTTTATTAAATTATCAAAAAATCCAAAAAAAAAAAAGCGAACCGATCTTCTGCATAGAAATGAAAGTAAAAATAATAATAATAATCATTTTGTTGATTTTATTTTATTGTCTTGGAATGTATAACATTGTTTTAAAATAAATTCAGTAAAGATTTTACTTTTTATTTACCTGATATGTTTAGCATTTATTAAGCAAAAAAAAAAAAAAAAAAAAATGAAAAAAGTTGCGCGACATCAATTTTTACTTTTGTCATTTCTTACAAAGCCAAACAATGAATAAAACATTTTTTTTTTTTTTTAATGAATCTATTGTTATTTAATTTTACTTCTGCATTATTATTATTATTATTATTATTATTATTATTATTATTATTATTATTATTATTATTAAATTGTTATTGTTATTAAATTTACGCATTGATGATGTGCTTAAATTGATTACGAATTTTTTTTTTTAAATAATGCAATATCGTCTATTTTGTTATTTATAATGATAGTGGATGATAGACTTGGTGTAGAAAGGAATTGAAGATGTATTATGATAGAATATTATGCTTATGAGAACAATTAATGGTATTATGATGGGAATAACAAACCAATCCAATGATCTTTAGCGATCTTTCAATGATCTTTAAATGATCTTTCAACGATCATTCAAGTATCTTTTAACAATCTTTCAACATACTTCCATGATGTTTTAAGACCTTTCAACATTCTTTTAATATCTATCAACGATTTTACAAAAACCCTTTAATTCCTTTAACCCTTGAAAATAATAATTAGTGACTTGAAACCAGAAAAATTCAAAGCATAACTCAAAAGATCAGTTTTTCTAGTATGGAATCCTTCAATCCTACACAAATCACAGCCAAAAAAAAAATCAATAAACTCCCAAAGTAATATTACGTCGCCATACTAACCCGCAGATCGATTTGTATCTCTTCAGATCTACTCTAAATACACACAAAATTAACTAACGAAAGAAAGAAAGAAAAACCGAAGAAAAAAATAAGCCCAAACCTAAATAAACGACCTTCAAAAGCTATTTGATTAAAAATTATTATTCGTAAATAAATAAATTTAATTAATTAACTTAAATAAATAAGAATTTTTTGTTTTTTTGTTTATAATCTTATCGGTTTTTTGTATCCCCCCAGTACCAGTTGAAAATGCAACCAGTTTATAATACAAAAAAAAAAAAAACTAAACCGAATAGAGAGACAAAGTTGTAACAAAAGCAAGTAGAAGAATAATAATAAGAAAGAAAGAATGAAGAAAAAAAAAAAAAAAACTTTCTTTTCTCTTAATAATTTTTTATCAGATTATTTTGTCTTTCTTATTTATTTACTTAAGTCACTAGATTTATAAAACTTGTTTAATAATAAAAAAATAAAAATTTATTTTAATGATGTATTAGATGCATGTCTATAGGTAATTTAGGTTTATTAATATTAATTTGCTATGGTAGAGGAATTAATCGTTGATAAAATGTTTATTAATTATTCTATCCGTTGTTTATGATTTATTTGTGATTAAATTTTTTATTTTTTTTTTTTATATTAATGTGACTTTGAAAAGGGCTAAATTCTTTATTGATTTCTGTAGCATTTTTGTTGAAATTTTTTGTATTGATTTCAGAGGGTATAACACGAGAAATAAATTTTTTAACGACAATGCCGAAGAGTTAAGTCGATTCTAAAACAAAATTCTACGAAATAAAATTTTAAAGGAAAATTTAAGTCGTTTAAAAACACTCCAAGTAAATTTCTGCCAAATTTCAGCAAAAAAAACTTTCTAGGAATATTTTTTTAAAAGGATATTATAAGCTGAAGTTTATAAAGATTCAAATATGTTATGTTGGCAATAATGATGTCTGACTCACATTGCGCATGTTTTTTATACTTAAAACATTACGAATTTCTACATTTATTTCATTAAACACATTTTACAAGCAAATAAACTTTATAAATACTAAACAAGAGGCAACAAATCAAAAGCAAATCAATCGGATCATAGAATATAAATGAAATCACACACAAAAAACATTTCAACATTTTAATTATATGCGTAAAGTTATAAAGTATTATTAAAGCTAACAAGTTGTAATTAAAGACAGAAAGAAACTTTATTTATTTATTTATTTATTTATCTGTGATATCTGTAAAGGTGCATCCAACCATTCAAATCAATTTATTATTCCGTTTTTTACTGAAATTTATTTATTTATTAATAACTTAAAAAAAAAAACGTTGACTTTACTTAAAACTAAACGATAAAAAGCATGATTCATAAATATTCTGTTGAAAGCTTTATTTTTATTATTATTTCAGTAAAAAAAAAAAAAAAAAAAAAATGAAACTAATACGGTTAGCTCCATTGATTATGTAAAGTAAATAAATTTTTTTTTATTATTATTTATATGATGACAGTGTTATTGTAACGTATGTGTCCGGGTTTTTTTTATACATTTCATAATAATTATATTAATAATAATAAAAAGAAAGTCTTTCTACAAAACATATTATGCAACGATGAATATATTTTTGTTTGCATTGAAACGGATCTGTTATACAAAAATTTTCATTGCAAAAAAAAAAAAAAAAGCGGCTTACTCATACCACAAGTTATTATAATTAATGCCTAAATGCACATAACATAATTGTTGTGACTGGTGGTAAGCGTGAAGGAGGAGATTTATAAAAAAAAAAAAAAAATATTATTTCGTAAAACTATTTGACCGTAAAGCTGTCAATCACGTTAATTTTTTCCAAAATTTATTTAGAACTTTTAACACTGATTTGCTGAAGTAGTTAAGCAAAAAAAAAAAAAAAATAAAATCGCAAAGTAAATTTATAACGGTAAATGAAAGTGATAGTGGTTGCGGCATTTATTTCACAATAACCACCCAATTACCACAAGCTTTTTTTTTTTTTTTAATTATTACTTTGAACTACCGTAGTAACTAAGCGCAATAGCAAATATATATTTTTTATTTTTATTTCGTTGATACAACGACATAATTAATGTAAATTACCTGTTTGTGGTGTGCACAGTAACAAACATTTAATTATTTTTTATTAAATTAATTAATTATTATCAACGCTTTCCATTCCTTCTTTTTGGTTTAAGCTTCACCAAACTGATGGTATGTGTTGACAAGATTTGAATAAAATCAAATATGTTTTCTGATCTGACAGCGAACATTGATATATGTTTTTGGTTTAAAGTCACTACACTAACTGTTATAACCCTACAATCCTATTCCTATAACATGCAAGTGTTAATTTAATTTTTAAATTTTTTAAATAATAATAATAACAACAACAACCACAACCGTATTATTAAAAATAATTAGAAATCTAATTATAAGATAAAGAAACACAAAAAAAAAAAAAAGTAAAGTAAATTAGATGAAGAAAAAAAAAAAAAAATGAAATGAATGAAAAAGCTTCGTGAACAAGTGCATCCAGCATATGTTATTTATTACAACAGAAAATCTTTTATCTTTTATTTTGGTTTTGTTTAACAAATAATAAACATTAGTTGGCAGTGCATTAAAAAAGAAATCAACGAACCATCCAAGTCTTAATGATAACTGTGCATGGATATTCAACTGAAAAATAAAATAAAAACATTCAGCAATCAGAATTAAATCATCACATGACTAACAAAATTATGTATGAAAATTAAATTATAATTTTTTTTCTTGCAAAATTCATAACAGGGTGTTCACAATGTCTATAATACATTAAATCTAGTGAAAGGATAAACTTTTCAATTGATTTGTAATTAAGACTTAAAACTTAAACAGAATATATTGCAGGTACAATTAGCTACCATTTAAGGCCAGACAAATATTTTTTTTTATTTTTTCTGGTAGTCAAGTCAAGTAGTCTGCTGTAATTTCATCTTTGCAAAAAAAATTTTTCTTTTTTTTTTTTGTGAAAAAGGTTAATTGAAGGTGTGCCATGAGTAAAATTATTATTACAAAATGTGTGCCATGACCGAAAAACCGTTGGGTTTTAAAATACAAAAAAAAAAAAAAAAAATTAGTACAGGTCAACATTTATAAGAAGAGCAAAGGCTTTTTTTTTATAGAAATAAAGTCACAAAACACTTAATTAATGAATAAAGCAATGATAATAAAAAAAATTATTCATTAAAAGTTCCTTAACTCCCGTTTACAATAGATTTCACAAGCACGGTTGATATTTATTTAAAAAAAAAAATCCTATTTAATAAAGCTTAAAGGAGCTGAAATAATATAAAATTAACGCCTTTAAACATTATTTAACGATGCTGTTAATACATCTGATTTTATTTTTACTTTATTTTATTAATATTTATTAAAGCTAAAAACACCTCACATCACATAAATTTTATTTAAACGGCCTTGTTATGTTTTACTAACCCTCTTATACAAATCTTGTGCTATTAAAATTGATTACATTGATGTCGTTCGTATTATCAAAACGCTATAAAAGCGTATTGTATGGTGACAAACGTGTAGCTAATTGATTTTTTTTCTTTTAATTTTTCTTTTAATTTTTATTAATACCGAATGTCGGAGAAAAAGTATTTTTTGCGTGCTTATATCCTGCGGCGATTTTAATTGTAAAAATAATACAAAAAAAAAATCTAGACCTACAATTGATGAAAAGCTTTTTAATTTACATTTCTATCGTTTTTTATTTTTTTTTTGTTGTCGTTTTGCTATTCAAATATTTAACAGCATTAAGCATGCGATGATTTTGATTTGAATGTAAAATTCTATAGAAAAGCAATAAATGTGCTTAAATCAATTATCGATAATAGAAATAAATGATTTGGTTATGTGTGTTTTAACAATAACCTGACCTCCCAATAACTTCATGCCTTAACCATAAAAACAAAAGAATAAAACAAAACCAATGGAAATAAATTTAAATCATTTGCTTCTGCGCATCGTAATCAATCTTCTTCTTCTTCTTTTTTTCGTTCAAATTTAATTCGCAATTAATCGGTAACTTTGTCTTTGCTTTTAAAACGCAAAAATACTCGATGACACCTAAAATAGAAGAGAAATAAAAAAAAAAAAAAAAAGTTAAAAAGACCACAAGAACCACCTTTCGGTTACTTGATTAGTTACAACGTGTGTGGCTATAAATTTTTACTTTAAGATAGGAAAAAAAAAAGAAATTTTTTAGAATGTGTGAGATTATTTCAGTTTTTTTTTTTTTTTTTTGTGTTGTCTTAAACCGTTTTGTACCTTTTATTTTTTTGTTTTTTGTTTTTCATTATCTTTTAAAGTTAAACAATAATAAAATGAGAAATTATTAGTGAAAAGATTTTACAAAATTGATGCTAATTTCAACATCCGCCAACACAAGCATTTTCAAAAGAATTTTCTAAAAACATTAATCACTAATCATTTTTTTTTTTTTTATTACATTTTCCATAATTTCGATTGTGAAAGAGACCGATTACTAATATTATAACATGTCATCAATAAATCATAATCGCGTTAACCTTTGCATTAAATATTTATTTATTTATTTATTTATTGTTTAGACTTGCTTAAGTCCATAATTCTAAAGTAAATTATACTTTGCTGTTTTTTTTTTTTTTTTTTTTTAAAGTTAATTTAAACTAAATTTTACTTATTTTTAGGTTTTTTCTCGTGTTACTTTCCGGTTTAAAAATGGTTGACTCCATTTGGAATACTTATTATAGCACGGGAAAGCACTTAACGTAAGTCTGCTATAATTACTAAGTACCCGAATAAGACTTTAATCAGATCCATAAGATCAATCAAAATAGTTCATCAGAAGTCATCATTTAAATAAATCTGGAAATAAACAGAAATCACCTGATGAAGTTTCTACATAAAATCATGCTACATGGTCAATAATTTAAGAAAACCCTGAAAATAAAATGTTAAAAACAGCATACGGTAGACTCAAATGATCGAGTATTCTTGTAACATTTCATAAAAAAAAAACAGAAATCAATAAATAAATTAGCAAATTTATTGTAAAAGCTTTTAAAAGCTCTCAAACACATGTTTCAATCAATTTTTTTTTTGTTGTATTTTTCTATTTTTCTTGTTTCTCGTTTCTCTCTTCTAACCTAACCGATTTATTATTGTCAAATTATATCCGCAGTGCCATTATATTATTTGAATTTATTTATTTTTGTTTCGTTTTTCTTATTACTTAGTGATTACAGTGTGAGCTTAGCACCTTTTTTTCTTTGTTACTCTGCAGAATCACAAATTCGTGTAATCATAACGTATCGCTCTACATTTTTTTTTTTATTATTATTCGCTATTTTTTTATTTTTTTTGTTTATAGCCACATATTCGTGATTGAATTTGAACAATCTTAAAATGCAACAAAAAAAAAAAAAAAAAACAGAAAAAAGCTCAACAACAAGTAATTACTAATAATAGCAATAAATAATCGTTTTTTTTTTTTTTTTTTTATTCATGTAAGTGAATAACTTTTTATAATTAAAATTTTTTCGTTTTTATTTCTCTCTGAAATCTCTCTTAGATATATTTTCTATCTTCACAATTCATGTTATTAAAAAGAAAAAAAAAAAACACCAAAAGCTGAAAAGCAAAAAAAAAAAAAAAAATAATTTTTATATTTCAAATCGCACACACATATGACGATATTTATTAAAAGCATATCATTGCTATAAAAATAAATAATAATAATAATAATAATAATAGTATTTGGGTTAATGTAAACGAAAATATATTAAAAAAAAAAAAAAAACTATAACGAAATAAATTAAATAATTAAATAAGAAATTAATAATAACAAAGAATATATATATATAGAGAGAGAGGAAAACTATAATCAAATCGGTTGATTTTTTTCTTTTTTTTTTATTATAATTGTGTCATTGTTGATATGGAAAAATGTTTTTTTTTTTTTTGTTGTAGTAAATGAAAATAATAAATTACAGTAATGTCTTGATTTTATGATCGAATGACTAGCTTTTTGCATGTACAACACTTAACTATGAAAATAAGTAAAGTGTTGATGCATAACGCGTTAATCCAACTAGATAGTGTTAATGTTTCTTGGGAGATGACTATTAATATTTATCTACCTTTGAGATGTTTAGGGTACGATGTATAATTTGTTGACGTTGTTTTAAAGGTTTTGGATATTTAATCTAAAACATAGTATGATAACATTACGAATACTCTAGATTTCCGAAGAGTTTTGGTTTCCGCAACATATTTAAAACATTCTGTTGATTTTTATAACAAATTGAATGATCTTAGACGTCACAACGATACTTAAACGAATCACAATTTAAATCTTAATAATTCTGAAATGTTTATTAGAAAGATACCTACATGAAACACTGCGAAAAGCCTCTTAAATCAACAGTAAGAAACAAGAAAACTAACTACGAATAGTTACTGAATAATAACGTTAAATAAAGTCTTAAAAAAGAAAAAAAAAAACATAAATCTCTGTCACATCACTAGAAAGCATGAAGTAATCTACAAACAGTACATAATATTGAGCCGGTACTGTACAGATAATTATCTAAACTTTGGTAAGCATAAAAAATTGCATTAAAAAAAAAAAGCAAACAACATAAATAATAAACAAAAGTAGCTAACATTTAATAACTTTATTGAACTTTAATTCATTTGATTAAAGTAGGGAAAACTTCACTTAACTCAAATTTAATAAAAAAAAAAAAAAAAAATTTCGTCTCACAATTGATTCACATTACACAAATGTGGGACATTTATAGAAAATATTTATAAATAAAAATTAATTGATTGATTATAATCAAAATTCGATAATAGTAATAAAAAATAAAAAATTTATTTACTTCACACGATATCTTTATGTAGAAGGAAAAGTTGTTTACGTCTTCGTAAGATTCTACCAGTCGCTGTCAGCAGTGAAAACATTTTTTCTTTATCTTTTTTTATTGCTTATTTATCAATAAAAAAAAAAAATAATAATAATAAACGACATCAATTAAAATCGATTTAATAGCCCAAAATTAAAAATAAAATTGAATTAAGCAGGGAAAATTCTGATTTTAAATTACAATACGAGTATCGAGTATCGAGTACGAGTTCAATCATCAACACACTCTGTCAATAGTTAATTATTTATTAAAGGAATTATAAATAATAATTGATTCTTGTAAACTTTTAATTTGCAGGAAAATTAATCAACCATAAGGTGACAAAAAAAAAAAAAAAAAATTAATTAAAATTAAATAAATAAATAAACGAAACACATCAATCATCAACAAATGGATTTGGATTGAATAAATAATTAATTTCGCAAGAGTCACGTAGTTTTTGTTATAAAAAAAAAAAAAAAAATGCAAAACTATTGATTATTTAACTAAATCCATATGGCGACAATCGTTTTTAAAGTTTCATGTAGTCGGTGAAACAAGAATGGTAAATTTTTATTTATTTATATGATTTTATGGAACTGTAATAACATTATTAATAATTCTCTTTGGGTTTTTTTTTTTTTTTTTTTTTATGTTTAATAAATACTCACACGTTGTGCACATCGTGACAACAAGTTATTAATTTTTACCTATTTCTATTTTATATTGTTAATGTTGTTGCACCGTGGCGCAGATGAGAGTAACTTAGCCAGTCTTAATTGTACATCGTGTTTTGTCTGCACTTTTTCTATTGCTTTTATTTCTTCACATTTGCTATAATCATTTCTACAAATTGGTATTTAATTTCCCTCATTATTTAAAGAAAACAATTGCTTTGGAAACTTTTAATCATTTCTCGTAACTTTGCTTAATATTCTGAAACTTTTCCTAGACAAAAATCACAGGAACGATTCATGGTTCACACCTCAAAATTTTAACACTTAAAATTTCAGCGACATTTTTTGCAGAATTTCTTTTGAAAAAAAAAATCGAATTTCTACCGAAGTAGCAATTAAATAATAAAATAAAATCCTAGTAAATTCAGGAGGTTTAATTCTCAATTTAACTATGTAAGTAATGGTCTGAAATCCAAAAACTAAAAACGTTAAAGCAGATCTTAAGACACTTAATTATGGAGGTAGAATTTCTCTAGTGAAATTTTTGTTTTCCAGAGACTTTAATTCAAGCTAATTTTAAGTGATTAAGCAATAATTCCCAACGTGCTTAAAACACCAACAAATCCAGATCATAGTTTTATTGATGAATACAGCCATTTACAAGACTCTAAAGAGTCATTGTAACCACACAAACGAAACAATGCATTCCCAGTCCTAATGCATAAAGTCTCTCCCATTTTAAAACCTCCAATTAAAAAGTAAAAAAAAAAAAAAAAAAAAAAAAATTAATTATTAAAAAACCTAATTAAACTTTAACAACAATTTAACTAAAACAAATCATAATTTTATTTATAATAAATGAATGAATGAAAAAATGAGAAAAGCGAAAAAAAAAAAAAATTCAATTCAATTGAATTTCTGTATGCTTTGCGGGAGATGCAACAAAACGATAAAATAATAAAAAAAAAAGAAAACGAAAAATTTGATGAGAATGAGATCTGAATGTCATCAGCGATTTAATAATGCTAAAATAGAATTAATGAAGAAATTGAAGAAAAAAAATTGTGATCTATACATCCGTTGCCGCAATACAACGACAATAAAATAAAAAATAAATTTGTGAAACAAGTGAAATTAGTCTGACGGAAGCGCAGCTTTATTAACGATAGTTTAGCAAAGTAAATAAAATTAAATTGTGTTGTGGCTTTAATTATAATACGATGGTTTTTTTTCTTCTCTTTTTTTGTATTAAAGTTTGAAGAAGTTTGATTAAAGAAGGCTTTGCATAACAAAACAATCAAAGATAAGGGCTTTTTGTGGATATTAAATCACATAAAACGGCGTCACATTTTATTCCTCAAATACAAAACGTTACGTGATAGAAATATTATTAAAGTGATTAAAAAATTAATAATAAATAAGAATGAGATGTTTTTATATCGACCTAGTTACCTAGTAGTCAAGTAAAGTTACGTTAAACGTTTAAAAAAAATACCGTCCCATCCGTTGTGTCTTTCTATTAATAATTTTTCATCATCAATTCATTCATTTTGTTGATTTTATATTTGAATTATTGACATTGATTAAATTATTTCATATAAAACAGATTGAATGGTTTCCTTTAGTTTTTTTTTTTTTTTTGTTAAGCTTTTTCTCTATTGTGGAATAGTGGAAGCATAATTAATGCGTACAGGAAGTAATAAATTTTTGAAGCTTATTACTAATTTTAGTATTTTTTTTTTTTTTCACTACAGATTTTTGTGATTTGTGTTTTTTTTTTTTTTCTATACCAATAATATGGTAATGAGGACTTTTTTTTTGTCAACTTCTTAAAATATTAATAAATAATTTTTTTTTTTTACTTGTTTATTACCATTTAAACGGTTAAAGAAATTTTCTGTCTGCACAGTAGACAATCTGACTAGACTTTTTTATTATTTATAATAAATGATTTTTTTTTTTTTTTTTTCAGTTCTGTTCATTTCTATTTTTTTGGTTTACTATTTTATATGTGTGCTTTAATATATAATATACAAAAAAAAAAACAGAAAGCTTTTACTGTTTAGTGACAAGAGTTGTACGTACTTTGTTGTAAATGATTTGATTATAGTACGTTCACATTAGACATGCAATATTGTGTTACCTGTTATTTATATGACGTGTTAAAATAACACAATGCACATAAATTTAATGTTAATACGTTGTTAATGCAAAAAGGAAATTATTTTATATCAAAAAACAGGGTGGTAAGTCCTTTTAAATAACTTTTCTTACTTATCTTTAGGGCATTTTACTTTAAATTTAACACATTTTAATTCTAGATAAAATCATGTTTATTGTTGATTTTATTTATTATATTCATTCATTTTTCTTTAATATTTAATTATTTAATTATGAAATCCTTGTTTAAATAGTTTTTTATTGCTGTTTTAATGGACTTAACCTGAAATTTTATGTCTCCACGTGTTATAGCACGTTTTCAACCATTTTATTATAATAAAACAGTACTGCCAACAAAATAATTTTAAAAAATTAAACGAACGAAACATTTTCTTTTTTTTTTTTTTTGAAGCTTTTTTCTCGTTTTAATATGAAAATTTATTCAGAACAAGGAATATAAATAATAAAGACAACTTGGCGACAATGATGCTAATTTTTATTATTTTCTATTTAAAATTGATTGATAAGGCCATCTAAGGATTGGATAGAATTGGCTACGCTGTACTAAACATGAGAATCTATTTATTATTCATAGATACACTGAATCGCTAATGTTAACAAAGGAAAAACCAAAGTTTTTCATCATTGAAAACAACTATAAAAAGCTTTCTGCATGACTTGGACAATTCATGTGTAACAATAACGAATTTATTGATTTTTAATTTTTTGGGTTTACGGGTTGTTTTAATTTTTATTTTATTGTTTCGGCTACAATATGTCTGCCCTACACGATAACACAACAATTAATTTAAACAAATAAACCTAACAATAAACAATACACGAGCTTTTGTGTATTTTTGTTGGAAAATAAATTGCTTTTTCTAATACAAAACAAATATTAGTGACCGTAGGGTTGGTATATTCTGTTGAATAAATGTTTTTTTTTTTGTTTTTTTGAAAGTCCCTGCGCGTTAGATGTCATTGTACTTACTTGTTATACCACATGCTAATACAAATTGATATCATATGTTCATTGCAGTATAATATTGATAAAAAACGAAGGGAAACTAAAAAAAAAAAATAATAATAAACCAAAAGGCAATCATGCAGCAAAATGTGAAATTTAATGTGAAACAACAGAGTAAAGTAATATCGCTTTGGGGCAAACGTTTAGTACAAACGTAACGTAAAAAAAAATTAAAAAAAAAAAAAAACAAAACGACAGGAAATTCCAGCAAGTATTAATATTATCGAGTACTTTGGTGACAAATTTGGTCTCATTAAGGAATTAACTTTACTTTACTTTAGCTTCTCTTTTTTTTTTTCTAATTTAATTAACTAGAAATAACATTTTTTTTGCTCTATTGTTTTCAGTACT
The DNA here is from genome assembly GCA_961205885.1 of Ptychoptera albimana. NCBI lineage: Eukaryota > Metazoa > Arthropoda > Insecta > Diptera > Ptychopteridae > Ptychoptera > Ptychoptera albimana. The sequence continues at coordinate 29,984,036 of OY540803.1, forward strand.
AAAAAAGCTTATGCATTACATAGTGTCACAGTAAAAACCATAAAATAATATCGCTTTTTAGTGGCTACCACAGACTGCCATAAAAAAAAAAGCAAAAAACAAAATATTTATTCAAGGATTTATTGATTTGCGTTAAAAAATAATTAATCAATACAGGTGGCTTGACTATGGTAATAAAATTGTTTTAGCTCTGTTTCAGTGATTTCAAATTAAATTAAATAAATTTCGCAGGTGCTATATTTTGGGAAATTAATTTTTAACCGAAAAACTCGTTGAAAAATGTCAATTCTGGACAATTTAAAGGTTATTTCTGCATAATTTCAGTCACAATAAAAAAAAAATCATCGAAAACTTGAAAAAAATTTGCACTTTATTGGGAAAATTGTTAGAAATAGAACAAACTGGAAACAAATTATTTCCTCATCTATTCTTCACCTGAGCTGAAATTTCAGGAACGTAGAAGTTTTAGTGTTTTTATTCTACATTTCTCAAATTTCCCTGAATGAATTAAATCCGGAACACTTACTAAATCCATTAAACAAAGCTTTAATTAATCACTTTTTGTTTCCACAAACAATGCTTGCGTTTTCTAATGCAGATAAAAAAATTAAATTTTAATAGTCGCACCCATCTACAATTTTGATTGAGTTTTTTCATTGTTAAAAATGGAAATTAATTTTGATAATTCAATGATAATTAATAAAAATTATAAAAAAACATTTTTATAGATAGCTTAATGCATTGTGTCTTAATAGCATTTTGTTATTTTTATTATCACAGTTTGATTCAGTTAATAAATGCAAAAGAAAACAAAACAAAATGAAAAAAAAAAAACAAAAAAAACTTTCATTCACGCGCTAAAAAACGGAACAATAAAAGCACAACAACAAAAAAAAAAGCACAAATAATAAGTAAGATAATTAAGAAGAAAATTAATAATAATAATTCATGGTATTCATAGTTGGTTTTGATGTTACATTAAAATTTAAATTTAATAATAATTAGAGAAATATAAAGTAAGAAGCAAAAAAAATAAAACAATTTAAATTAATTAATTAATTAATAATTATTTTCACACCTCATATTATAAAATGTTTTAATTTATTCGTAGTTTTTGAATATGAATTAAGCGTCTTTTGTTTTGCTTTGTACGTTTATTGTTCGTGCCAAAAGTGGTTTAATGAAATTTTAATGATTTGCATTGAGTTTTTCTTTTTTAAAGCCTTGAGGATATTAAGTGATTTCTTCTGTTGTTTTTTTTTTTTTACTTTTACTTTTAATTCAGATTGTGTTGGTGTTGTGTGATAGAAATTCATGTTCTGATAGTCAGGAACGAAAACGTTAAACCAATAAAGTTATCGCTTACACTGAAATCCTTGTTTCTAAAAGCTTAATTCGAATTTTTTGTGGATTTTTCATTGTTTATAGCAGACATACTATCTGGCATTGGTATAAGCTACTAAGGATGCTGAATTTGTAAACGTTTTATAGGCTTAGATGTTAAACTTTATAGGAGATTTGAAGAGTTTGCATCAATACAAACTAATAGAGTAAAGAAAATGGGTGATTTGTTCTTTTGAATGGATAAATATATTTATTCCACGATCTTTATAATGGAATAACAACAAAAAACACAGAAAAATATAAACAAAAGCAATTAAAAAACATTTTAATGCTTGACTTACGTCAAATAAGTCATTCCTATAAACAGTTTCCACCATTTTACTTACAAATCTCACAACAATTAAGCACGAAGCTTCATACAAATTTCCGCATAATTTCGGCAGTTTGTATTATTATTGCAATTAATTGGTTATTGTAATAAAAACATACTCGGAACAGACATTATACATTGTAAAGAAAACAAAATGAATTAATTAAAAACAAAAAAAAAAAAAAAAAAAATTCGCATTAAACAACAAACAAGTGAAGTCAAGTAGGTCTAAGTATTGAATTCATGTTGAAAAGAAAAAATAACTCGCAATAAAATTCCAATCAAAATAATTACGATTTATTCGTTTTTTTTTTTTTTTTTTATTTCAATAATTAATTTTAAATTAAAATATCAATGAGGAGAGAATTAAATAAATTTTTTTTTTTTTTAACAAATTAAAATTGATTACACTGTGCGTAACCCTTTTTTTTTTTTTTCTTTTTTGAATAACTTATTTGCATACATACTTTTGTGTGTTTCTTATGCTAGAGCCTGTGCCTTGTCTTGTGTTTATATATTACCTGCATTATGTGACGTCAAACAAATTGCACATTAATCAATAAAATTTATATTCAAAAACAAAAAGAAAAGACAAAACACCGCCAAAGACAGGATATAAAATAATAATTATCAAGCAAAAAGTGTGTCAAAAACAAAAAAAAAAAACGAATTAATTTTCTCATTTATTTATTTTATCAATTAATTTACTTTTTTTCTGTTTTTTTTTTTTTGCAACGGAATAATTACAATTATTCGTTTGATTGAATTAAACATAAATATTGGCAAAATAATAAAAATTAACAAACAAACAAAAAAAAAAAATCAGAGTAAAGAGAAAATCAATCTTTCTCACGGTAAAAAAAAACAAAAATCTTCCTGCATTACTTAAATCTTTAATAGAGAAAAAAAAAACATTTTAAACAATAAAATAAATAATAAAAAAAAAAATAAGACAAAGAAAAGAGACACAAAAAAAAACTAATTGTTCTTCGGTGCTGGCTTCTTAAATAGATTCTCCTCTAGATCTGATGGTGAATCAGGTTTTTTCCTTTTAATCAAATGAGATATGTTTGTTGGTTGTGCTGTTGAACTGCTGCTACCACCCGATGTGGATGGTGTTACTGCTGAGGCAGCGGCTTCTGCGTCACCAACAATTAACGCAGATAATTCCTTTTTTACCACGTCGATAGACTAAAACCAAAAAAAATCAAGATTAATAAAATGGATAACACACAAAATGAATTAAATTGAAATTTACAATATTTTTAGTCTCCTCAACTTCAGCAATCTTTTCTAAAACTTCAATTTTTACTTCTTCCAGTTCTTTAATTGTTAGTCTATCCTCTTCGCTGAGTGTTGCCCCACCTTTTGCTTTTAATTCATCAATTTCTGTACTTATTTCCAAGGCAGAACGTTTTAATGCCTCTAATGCCTCATTAAAATTTTGTAATGTTAAATTTCCTAAACCAATTTTAAAATAGATTTCAGAGACAACACGATGACTCGGTGGTATCGGCATTTTTTCATGAAGTGCAAGAACTTTATCTGGAATAGAGCAAAAGCAAATGGATTAAAAATCATCGTAGAATGTAAAAGAGAAAATTCATTAAAAATTTACCATAATCTCTTAACGCTGTTGGAATATTTCCATTTTCAAATGATATTGTTGCTAACTCATTATACGCAGTGCATAAATTCGGTAAACTTTCATCGCCTTGTCGTAAAAATATTTTCACCGCTAATTCTAATACTTCCCATGCGACTTTAAAATTGCTCACCTCATCACCATCCTCTTCCTCGGAATCATTATCATTACCATCGGGTAAACCATTTGATGTTGATGGTCCTGCCTTTGATTTATCATTTAAACGGGTACCTCTGGATGTTGATGGTCCCGGTTGTGATTCTGGTAAAGTTTTATCACTGCTTCCAGTTTTACTATTTAATGATGAACCTTCTTTATCAGTATTCACTTCGGTACTTTCTATTTTATCCATGGAAATATCTTTCTCATTTGTTTTGTCTTTATTCTCACCATCATCATCAGCATCATCATCATCACCATCTTCTTGATCATCTTCAATTTTACCAGCTTCATTTTCTAAAGAAATTTTATTTTAGAAATTTTCTCCATTTCATTTCAAATCAAAACAATTCCTACCTTTATCATCACTATCATCGGAATCATCATCCAAATTTGCATCCTTAACATTCACCACATTCCCTTCAAACTCTAAATTAATCAGTGCTCTGCCATACCTTTTAATTAAATTATTAATTATTAAAAGAAAATAAAATTTAAATCAAATAAAACTTACAACAGGAATATCGGTCCTAACTCATCAGCATCAACTGACATTATTTCTTCCATTAATTGGCATGCAATACCCAATTCATCAGCTGCTTGTTCATAATTTTTAACATAAAAATTCCTTGTACCACGTCCATAATAATCTAATGCCTTTGCCAATTTCTCATCGGTTACTAATTTATCATGGGATGATATTTGTGGTGTACTTTCGTGCATTTTCTATTCTGAAAAAAAAATTAAACAATAAATAAATGAATGACTTGTTGAGTTCACTTTTTACCGCAGTCTCATCGTAAAATAAATAATTTTTTAGGTTTAAGGTTTTTCAGAACAAAATTTCTATTCCTTTCCCATTAAATTGTACCGAGAAAAATCATAAAAATAAATCGTCACGTGCTTTTATTATAGCCCGCAATCATACATAACGATTTTATTCCTTATTAACTTAAGAGTTGAATTACAAGGAGTAGAAGAATTTTACCAAATAAATGTTTATTGATTTTATCATTAAAATATTTATTTTCTACAAGTAAAAAAATGTTAACCGAATAATGTTTTTTTTTTTTTTTTTTTTTTGGAAAATACAGCAAATAGCAAATCGCATGCGTTGAGTGTATCAAAGTAACAACAAACAAAACAACAACAACAAAAAGCATAAAAAGCCAAGGAAATAAAGTGAAAAAGCTTTTATTCTGTCAGAAAAATAATACATAGAAAGCACACAGTACACAGCTAAAGGAAAAAAAAAAAGTTTAATTTAGTTTAGTTTAGCATTAAGCAGCAAAGAATAAGCTTATTTAGGAGTTCAACAATATTTGCTTAAGTGGATTTTTATTTGTTTAGCTAGAGTAGATTGTCCCGTCCTTAAAATTATTTAAAAAGAAGCAAAAAAAAAAACAGAAATAAAACTCCGGAAAAGAATCAACAACAAAGAAATTTAATTTCACTAAAACTAAGTGCATTGTCTCATTAATAAAGAAAAGAAAAGAAAAGCAATCAAAAACCTCTAGAGAAAAATCTTCCAGATAAAACCCCGAAAAGTGATTAAGCAAAAAAAAAAAACCAAAAGGTGAAAAAAAAAAAAAAAAAGTTTTATTTGTGTTAATAAATTAGGTGAACGACTGAAAACTGTGCAAACAAACAAACAAACAATATTTACAAAATCGATCCAATTTGTGTGTTTTTAAAGTGGTATTTCCGATAAAAGTTTTAAAAAAAAATTCCAAGCGTCATCATCCTAATTTAATTCAAAAAAAAAAAAAAAAAAACTTCTACGTCCAACAAAAAATAAAGTTAGCCGGGGCCAAGGTTATTTCTTAACGAAAAATTCACGATAAAAAAAAAAAAGAAAAAACTTTCTTCATTGAAAAACCACCCCATCCATTTTTAAGTATTTAATATTAATAATAATAAATTAAATTAATATCTATTTTGGAGTAAAACAACAAACAAACAGAAAAGAGCACCCACCCCCGAAAATATACTTTATAACAAAAGTGTCACGCTATTTACTTAAACAGCAAAAATAATAGCGAAGCAAAATAATAAAAAAAAAAACTAATCACAAACACTACTAATAATAAAGAAGCATAAAATTCAACAACAAAACCACCCACATTTCTATTAAAAATCATAATACACGGTTTATGCGTTTATTTATTATAAAAATTTTCATAATATAAATAAAAATTTATTATCCTTAGAAGGAGGTTAAATAAAAACAAAAAAAAAACCAAACTTGTATACCAGTTAAATTAATTATACCACTTTTCCCATAAAACAAAGCAAAATTACTTTTTTTTTTTTATTACTTTTTAATCACAAAAATTGGTACGAAACAAACCATAACGTAACGTAACCGCACAATATAAGAAAATCCACTAGAAGAACAAAAATAATCCACAAATAACACCACATAAATGTGCTAAAAAAAACAAAAAAAAAAAGTTTTTATAAACGCAAAGTAATTAAAAAAAGAAAAAACAAAATAAGCAACAACGGCTCGCAAATATCAACAACAACAAAAAAAAACAAAATGAAGAAGCATGATACGGATTTATGACTCATAAAAACAAAATCAGGTGGACGAATACAGGTAGCAACACGGTGCATTCCAAAGCAAATAACAACAACAATAACACCATCATCACCTCCACAACCGACAACAATTATTACACAAGAACAACAACCACAACAACAGCCATCACCTAATCAATACACAAATTACAGTCATAATACAAATACGACAAAAAGTTGGCCAGTAATATGTAAAAATAATTACCACCAATATGATTATGAAACATTATTTGCATTAAATAATAATAATAATAATAATAATAATAATATAACGTCAACAAATAGTTACATCAGTTACGACGATTTAACACCATCGGATAAATCATTAACAAGTTCATATAATTTATCACAACATTATCGTAGCAATAGTATAATGCAAACGACAGCAACGACAACAACAGGTACAGGTACAGCCACAACAACAACAACAACACAAAATCATCAGCATCATCATCATCAAACAATAACAAGTGGACATAATCCAACAATATGTGCGGCACCACCACCAGTTATATTCCTCTTAGTTACATTAGTAATGACGTCAAGTGCTACAGCAATGTTATGTGCCGCAATTATGACAGACCACTGGGAACATGTTACCTGGGATAAAACAAGCTTAGAAACAATGATTACAAATAATAATTCAACAAATTTACATTGGTTACTAGATGGAAAAGTCGCTAGGCTACCAATAAAAAGTAAAAAAAAAAGAAAAGAAAAAAATATCTGTTTTAACTTTTCCCATAAATAATTTTTCTTATCATTTAATTTAGGCCATGGGAATCGTGGTGGTGTTTTTCTAGTACCAATGCATGGTGGCATATGGACATTATGTATAGACTTAAGTGAACATGATATGAGACTGTTGGGACGTGTTGGCTTTCCAAGGGCAGCACCATGTGTTAACTATTTAGCAGGTAGTTTGGATAGTAGCGGTAATTCAGGACGTAATAATGGTGAAGAACCACGGAATGACTGGCAACATAGTGAGTTGCAGACATCATTACAACCACATTTAAGTAGGTACAACGTAATGTGATTAACCAAAAAAAAAAAAAAAAAAACGTACAAAAACCATGTGGATTACTAATAATTTATATAAATGTCTTGTTATTTAATTTACTTTAGTTGTGTTGTTTAACTGTGGTCTGGTTTATCTACAATACAAAAAATTAAAAATTAAAATAAATGTTTTTCTAATCTCTCTCACTCTATCTATCTCTTTATCCATTTTATCCATTATTTATATGATTGATGATTAAAGACGAATAAATAATAAATCGAATGAAATTAAAAAAAAAAAAAAAAAAAATTATTCACATTTTGTTGTACCAAACTAAGCTTTTATTTTATTTTATTTTATTATTTTTTTGTTTTTTCTATTTAATTGCTTCTTGCTTTTTGCTTTACTTTTACTTAATTAAAACATATTTTTTTTTTTTTAATTATTATCTTTTTTATTTTAATACAATTTTACTGGCACTGCTGTTGATGCTTCCTATTTCAATTATGAATATTTAATTCCTTCATTATTTTTTACTAAAAATAAAATAGAAGATAAAAAAAGCTTTATCAAATTTTTCTTTTTTCGTTTTTTAATTTAATTTATTCTGTGAATTTATTATTATTTTTTTTTTGTTGTTGTTGTTGCCTGTTGTTTTCTTTATTCGCTTTGTTTCTTTTTTTTATTGATTTATAATTGCTTAATAAAACTAAAAAAAAAAAATGTTTACTTTAATCTAATAGAATTAAAAGAGGTTTTTGTTTTTTCTATTTAAATAGGGATGCAAAACCTTTCGATATCATGTTCGTTGGTTTGTCTAATAATTTTAGGTAGTGCAGCTTTAGTTGGTGCTCTTGGTATATGTAAAAGGCAAATTAGTGCTATTTTAATAACAGGCGTTATGTATTTACTAGCAGGTGAATAAACAACAAAAAAAACTTTTTTTTTTCTTTATACAAAAATTAATTAATTAAAATAAAAAAATAAAATGAATTTTTCTAGCTCTATTCGCATTATTTACGTTAATGATAATACATTTTAAACGTCAACAAGGTAGACCAATGTTGGATAGTGATTTTGATGGTACGGTTGATGGTTTAGTTGCGGCACGTGGTGCTGCAAGAGCAGCACAAAATTTATTAGGTGCCAGAATATTTACAACATCCTGGAGTTTAGATTTAGGTTGGGGTGGTGTCGTTTTATGTGCAATTACATCAATACTATGGATATTTTTATCAAAAATTATGCGTTATAATCCATTATCAGCGTTAATGATTTAAAAAAAACTATTTTTTTTTTTATTTTAATACTCAAAATAAACATTATTTTAGTTATTTATGCCTTATTCAATAAAAAAAAAATATATATATATATATAAAATGAATTTCAGCATAAATTTAACGAATTTGATCGCCTTTATGTTTTTTTTTTTTGTTTAGTTAGACTAAAAATTTACCTTTTTGTGATCTTAAATTATATGTAAATAATATAAATGTTTTATTTTTAATTAATTAATTAATTAATAGAAATGTCAATGTGTTTAAAAAAAAAAAAAAAAAAAAAAAAAAAAACTAACAAAAATCAAGACTCTTTTACTCTGCTGCCTTTATGAAAAAATTGTTTTTTTTTTTTTTCTGTGTTTTTTTAATTATTAAACTTTATTTAACAAACAAAAAAAAAATTATAATTAAAGATGACTAGAAAGAGCAATTAATTAAATTAATTTTTCTTAACTAATTATTATAAAAGAAAAGCTGGATTAAATAAATAAATTAATTAAAAATTCCTAAAACTGCAATGCTTTCTTCCATTGCTCAATTACGTGTACTTAACAAATTAATTAATTTTTCTTTTTATTTTTTGTAAACAATATTTAAAAGAAAAAGAAAAAACAATATTTTTAATTATTTATTTTGTAATTGCTTAATTGCCTTAATATTTTATTGGTGAAAATAAATAAATAAAATTTAACAGAAAATTATACAAAATAAAAACGATTTTTTTTTTTTTTCAATTTCTACGCCACTGTGTTTAGTGTCGGTGTTCTCCCCCAAAATGAGATTTTATATAATTTAACTATTTATACGTTTATATGATTAATTGTAATTAATTATTACATATTTAGTTTAATTAAAAAGTAATAATATTAAAAAGGAAAAGCAGGAAAAAAAAAATTTTTTTTTTTCTTTTCTTGTACAATCATAACCTTACAAATTATTGTTTTTGTAACTTCACTTAACGAAATGCATGTAACATAGTTTATTTATTATTTATATCTTTATTAATTATACTTACATTATATTATTTACTTATGTTTATTTCCGTAATATATTTGTACTTAATTAAATTAAACAAAACAAATGAAATGATTAAACAATGATTAAACCGCGCAAAAAAGAAAACAAAAAAACAATAAAATATTTAAGAAAGTGCCGTCACACTGTCATTTATTAAACTGCGCTGACATTTCATTATGGTTGTGTTGGTATTTTGCATAAATTCAAAAACAGAAAATTAAAAAAAAAAATTTAGTTTAACTATAAAAAATCTTTTATTTTAATTTCGAATTTTTTAGTTTACAAAATATTGTTTTATTTGTTATAATAATCTCAGTAATTATTAATAAAAATTAAAATATATAATTAATTTTGATATTAAAGTAAAACAAATAATAAACTAGCAGTTATAATTGGAACAAAAATACTTTTATCGAAAATTAACCGCATAACATCAAAGACAACAACCACTTGTCAACCACTTTGCGTAAATAAAAAATTTGTTTTTTTCCATTTTTTTTTTAAAATAATTTTATTTACATTTTTTTTTCTTTATTATCTATTTTTAAAATTCCATCACAATATTATTTACAAAATCCTTTACTAATCATTTAGGAAATACATTTATACCCATTATTGCATTTGTTAGTTCTTGTGTTCAATTTCAATTTTTATAAATAGACAAAAAAAAAAGAAATAAATAAAAAATATTTATTAGTTGGTTATATATAAATATTAAATTAATTAGACGGTTTCAATTGTACCCTTTTTCTTTTGTTTATCATTATCATTTGCTATGAATGATGTCTCCTCGGAATGCACTACAATCTCTTTTATTATTGCTGCACCATTAACAAACGTTTCCTTTGGCGGTGTACTGTTATTCTCTTGCACTAACCGTGACGGTGTATGAGCACGCGATGGGACATTGGACGAACCCCGGGATACCGGACTTGAATTTTGAGAACGACGAAAATCTTCCAAGGGAATTTCTTCAGATCTATTTACAAAGTATTCATTAATAAAATTCGAATTGAATTAATTTATTTGATATACCTTGGCCTAGGCAATTTCGGACTGCCTTCACGAGACTTTGGAGTACTAGGTCTATTACGAGAACCGTCTCTTGATCTTGCACCCATACTAGTTGCTGAACTATCTCTTTTTATTCCATTAATTGCACTGTTTGTGGCTTGACTCGTTACATGATTTGTACTTCTTCGCTTCTGAGTGCTGTCACTGCAAAATTTTAATTTTCAAAACACAATACAAAGATTCAAGAACTTTATTACCATTCAGTTGATCTTGATGAGCTCATTTGTACACGACTGACACTTCCTGACGGCATACTTTCACGTCTTAATGCTGCAGCGAAGCCAGGAACACGATTAGCTGTAGAAAAAAGCGGTCTATGTTCACGGGGTCCTCTAGATGAGCTGGCTGCTCTTAAATTCGTTACTGTATATGGCAATGAGGAATCATTTACTTGACCAGGTATCTCTAGCAATTGAGCAATTTGATGCATTTTCTTTTGTCTAGCTTTGCTACGTCCCTAAAATAAAATAATTTTTTTTATTTATCAAATTGTGATGTAAAAATATTTTTTTTTAATTTACTTTCGTTAATCGCTGTTTAGCTGCCATACATCTAATATGATCGTCAAAAATAAATTTCGCTGATAAAATTGGTGTACGATTTGTTGATGATGCACCACCACGGTGTATTGTCAAATGTAAACAACGTGAATCATCTTTATCACCAAGCACTTCAACATCCTGTAAGAATCCAACTAACTTTGCTACACCCCATCCTAAACGTTTTGTGTCTGGCTCAACGAGTATTAATTGCGATATATCAATAACTAAAAATCGACGATATTTACTATTATCCTTCATAACAACCGTACATGCTATCAAGTCACTATTATCTAAAATTAAATTAAAATTCAATTAGTAACAGACGATAAACGACCAATTTAAAATTCAACTAACTTAAATCTAAAACATTTTCAATTTGTACACATGAATTTGGATTCGTTAATGGCAACAAATTCTCTGTTTCATCAGAAATAGTTTGGCATATTTTCCGTAATAAGAAAAACACTCGTATTGCACGTCGAGCTTTTTCCACTTCACCACACGGTAAACGTTTTGTAAAACCAATACCAGTTAATGGTGTTCCTGTTGGTGGTAATAATATTGTGGAATCCATACACAAAAATTCTACATTTAAAACAGATTTTGTCATCTCAAGAAATCTATCCAGAAGATAAAAAATTTATTTGATTACTAAAATTATTGGTTTTTATTTTAATAACACAAAAACTTACTCATCTTCAAACAAATCTAAAAATATATCCTCAGATTTATAAAAGTTTCTTAGCACTGTCATACTTTGGTTACGGGTTGCGAATAAAGAATTCTGTTGCACTTCTGTTATATTCATTTCATCATTAGAAGTTGAGCTACCAGTACGTATAAATTGCGAAAGTAATTTCAATGTTAACTCTAATGTAACTAAACGAATACGACATGCTAAAAATAATAATAAGAAAAATTAATATTATTTTACTCATCTACTAACAACATAAAATATTCCCACTTACATGGTTGACTTGATAAATGGACAATTTGTAATAATTTATCAATTAAAATTGTTTTATATTTTGTTGAATTTATCGTTGATATATTCAGTACTTGATCTAACCAATCGGAGTTAACACCTATAATGAAATTTTTAAATGGAGAAAAAAAAAAAACGGAAAAATTGATGAGATGAGTAAACAAATATTTGCTTGGACTTTTAAAAATCTTATTACCATCTGAACATTCCATTATAGCAATATTTTTATATATAAAATATAATAAATTTTTTACTTTTTAAAAATTGTACAAATTGTTTACAATAAATACTTAATAAAACTCAAAGAGAGGAAAAGAAAAAAAATACAACAAATCAAAGACGATATTTACCTTTATTATTTGCCAATGCATATAACAAGCAAAGTGCTAACAATGCTAAATAGTCATTTTCGGAACATTCTAATGTCGTTAAAATCATATCTAAAAATGGACGATTTGATTCACTGGTTTTAATCGATGTTTTACGCATTCGTTCCTTATCTTCATCGGTGACATTAACTGTATCCAAATCATTTGTTGATGCTAAAACGTTAACCATAATTAAAGATTTGCTTCAAGCGATAGTCTCTTAATAAATATTACCTGAACTTGTTGATCCACTTGAATGCATGCTACCGTTTGTTTTCTCAGCCATACTTGCAGCATGAGCGTTTGAAGCAATAATTGTACTTTCCAAAGCTTCTTCTAAACTCTCTTGTGGCTGACCGAAACCTAGAGTAACGGCTTCTCGTTTTTCAATATACGCATTCAAAACTTCAGCTGCCCCATCCTTGAAAACACTGTGATCAGCATTTAAAATTACCCATGCTAATGCATGAACTAGAGGTCCATGTGTTATTACAAGAAACACAAGGGATAACAGAAATAATGCTACAACGCATGAGACTCTAGGGTTATTCATCTCTTGAATATCAATATCAACAACTTTATTAAGCACAGCTGCTAAATTTTGCGTAACTACAGCCATCGATAGAGGTGGAGTAGGTGTCAATGAAAATATATATAATGGAACAAACAGCTTGTGTAGCAGATGTTCAGTTAATACCGCATTCAAGGCAGCTATATCCAAGCACAGGATATCGTTTAAATAATGTAAATGATCCAAATGTTCAGCAACAAGATTTGACAATCGTTGATGTGATTGATGGCTAAAAAAAAAGTACGGATATTAAACCAAAATCAATAAGAAAAATAAAGAAATCTCTCATCAATCTTACTCTGTATCATTTCGTACACACGAATCCAATTCCAATATATGTTTACCAATAAACCAGACCAAATTATTAAAATATGGCGCAGCAGTACTACAATTATTTACATTGCATTACGCATTTATTATATATAAATATTTAATTTAATTAAAATAAATAAACAAACCGATCTCTGATAAACTGAAGCATACTAGTATTTTGAACTCTATACACATTTAATGATATTGTACGTACAGCAATACGCACCATTGATTCAGGATGATTAAAAAATTTTATTGCTTCTGTATATAATGGGAAATCATTTGTGTGCTAAAAGAAAATCAAATATTTATAAATTAGTGAATTAAAATATAATTTATAAAAGGATTTTTCTTGTTTACCTCATTATAAAAAAAATGTATTGTATGAGTATTTAATTTTAAACTAAGAGTTTTTAAAAATAATATATAATAACCCATAACATCCTCATCAGAAAAATCAAATTTATGTACAATTATTGAATTAACATGATTATTACTTAATAAATAATCTAAAAAAAAAAAAAAAAAATGTAAACAAATAAGATAATTAATTAAATAAATAAATAAACTTACACAGTGACGTCTCATTACGAATATTTTCAAATAATATATTTAATGTTTGTAATAATTGAACACAAACAAAACTAGATCCGCCACTTTTCTGTCGCATTATATGTAAAAAATATGATAACATATTTTTCTCCAAAAAAAAACTAAAAACATAATAGAAAATTCATTTTAATTATATAATAAAAGAATTAAAATATTAATTAATATAAAACAAAAATTTTTTTTTACTCAAATACTGAAGAATCATTTTGGTCACCCCATATTAATATTTCAGCGATTAAACGTAATGATTCTACAAGTAAACCACGATTATTTTCCGATACAGTTGTATTACGTTCAAGCACACTGTATAAATATTTTAAATGTTCCAAGGATAAACGATTTTTAGGACGATTCCAACCACCACCAAACCAACTTCTACTTCGAAACATTTTCCCTTTATTCTTTTGTTTTATTTATATATGTACGTGTAATTAATTAATTAATTTTAATTTTATATATTATTATTATATTTTGATTTTAATCAATTTTATTGTTCTAAGTTTCTTTATAGTCATTGGTATTAGCTTATTTAAAACACAACATTTTATTGCACTTTGTTATTATCATTATTATTATTATTCAAATAATATTTTATTAAAACTTTATTATATTAAGATATGTACAAAATTTTTTATTGATTTTTTATTTTCTAATTTTATTTATTTATAAATGATTATTATTGTTTAAAATATTTAATTTTTAATATTATATTTATCAAAATGTGTTCTTCATTTTTATAATTATGAAAATAAAAAAAAAAATTCTTCAAATGTCAACATTGCTCCTCCCACAAAATCTAGTACTAATTTAATTTTAAATTGTCAAAAAAATGTTTTTTTTTCTTATTTGCAAAAGCTGCATTATCGACTGTTTACAATAGGAATAGAAAAGAAAGGAAAAGAAAAAAAAAATGTTTTCAAAATAGAATTCACTTTGGTGGCGTAATGGTTTTTTATTTTTATTTAATTTAATTAGTGATATATAATTTAATATTTTAATTAATAAATATGTCTTTTAATAATGGATACCACCGATATTAGTTATAATAATGAAACAACAACAGAAGCAAGTGATTTTAATATAAATGATATGCAAATTAATAATCATAATGAGAGTATGAAATTTTTATTTGTTCCATTGGCAGTTGTTGTTACAGTCATGATTTTATCAGCAATGGTATTTTTATATTTTATTTAAATATAGTTTTTTATAATAATAATTTATTCAATTTTAAGGTTTATTTAATGGCGCGTAGAAGACGTATAAATACAGGGTATCGACGTAAAGTGCCTACATTTTCATTTGATACATCAGATAGGTCTGAGGATGAGGATTATGAGGTAGAATCACAATATTTATTGGGTAGACTACAATCGGGAAAGGTGCATTAATATTAATACTCTACTAATTATGTTTTGTGGTTTTGCATTTATATTTCCTTATAACTATCAAAGAAAAAAACAGAAAAAAAAAAAAAAAATCAATTTATAAATTTCAGATGCATGATTCTTATCAACACTGTAGAGCTAATAGTGAATTATATGACTAAGATAAGCCACTTAATTATTATTTTAACAAAACAAAAAAAAAAAAAAAAAAAGATATACAATATAAAAGTATTTATTTTTATAGTTTTTAATCTAAAATTAATTTATTTTATCTATTCAATTGTATTTATTATGCATCTTAATTTTTACTAACATTTATTTATTATGTATTAGATGATAACGAGTCACTTTTATTCACTTTTAATGTTTATCCTCATTTTTTAACAAATTAGATGTTAAATCATAGAAACCAAAAAATATTGCACCCCCTAATGTTATCCAAAGAACGCGCGGAATAATTCCAGCGAATAATCTAAAATTGCATGAATTTCATAAAAGAAAGAAAAAAAGAATTTTTTTTTTAATAAATGATTTTTATTTTAATTCATTTGTTTTATTACCCTTTTACTCCTTTATCACGGTAAATATTTGATAAAACATTGTAGACGGTAAGACGACGTCCTTCTGTCTGATCAGCAAGCATAATACGTGTTTTAGCCACATCCAACGGTGTTGTTATGCTTGCCGCTATTCCACCAGCAATTGCTCCGCATATTGACACAGATAAACTTGTCAATGGTGTATTTGTTGTGGAAGTCCAATTAGCTTTTAAATATTCCCATATTGGAAATTGTATAAAAGAAAAAGGTATTTCTCGTAGAATTGTCGATGAAAATCCGCGATAGATTCCTAAAATTATTGAATTTTTATTAACAAAACTATCGTATAAGATTTTGTTAATCAACCTTTTCGGATTCCTTCTGTCTTGTATGCGTTTATAAGTATTTGTATTGCTGATTCCTTGTATTTAAACGATAAAGCTTGCTTACGCTGCTTGGCAATCTCTACTGGAACTCGAATCAAACAAGCTACCTTTAAAGAAATATTTTCAAAGGATCGTTGTAAAGTTGTGTAAGAGATTGGTTTACCATTTCCCCAATGGAAGCCGATGCCATATGCACAAAGGGTGCATGTTCAATAGCTGTATGTTTTCCAAACAGTGATTTACAGCTTTCATATGTACAAAAAAATAGCGCAGCTAAAAATACACGATATTATGAAATATAAAATTTGATCTTTTGGGAAATTAATAAAATTTAAATTACCTGTAGGAGCACTACCTGTTGCAGCTGGGCCTAGTCCTTTATAAATACCTTTAAATGCACCAGATCTCCAAAAGCCTCTTTCACTTTGTAATCTTGTTTTCAGTGTATCTATTGGAAACAGAACAACATCAACAACTAATCCTGCAACTCCGCCAGACTAAAATAAATGAATTTGGATGTTTAGCGAAATGGTTTTCTGACTAAATTCTAAATAAATTACGATTAATGATGATAAAAAAAGATAATTGGAAACCGTTGATGTTTTTTCCACTTCCATTTTTACAGAGACAAGATTCTTTTTATTTAAAACAATTTATTTCAAATATTTACATTTTATTACTTTCAAAAATCGTGAAATAATAAATAAAAAAATATATTTTTTTTTGATTGATTTTAACCAAACATTTTCATTCAGCAAAAAACTGCTTACAAAAAATACTTCTTCTTAAAAACATATAGGTGTCGCATCGTGCTTTTTAGATATATAAAGCGTGAAGTTAGCCACATTTTATTTACTTTTAATTACGTTTAATTACAAATTACTGGAGGTGACCAGGGTACGAGAATTCTACATTTTATTGTTCTCTTTTACAATCCGTCTTCAAAAGGAGAAGACGTGTCAAGGAATAAAAAATGGTAAGTCTACTAAACACTTCGATAATTAAATTGTATATTTTAAAGTTAAAAAAATGTGAAAATAATTAAAACTCTTCAAGTATGTTTTGAATATTCAATTAAAAGTAAATGTGAATAGTAATTAAAATAATTTTTGGATTTCATTTATTTTTACCACGAGGCAAATCCATGCGGTTTTAAAATAAAGCCAATATGGCCGCCGTCTATATGTGAAATTTTTAAACATTTAATCTGCGTTATAATTGTGTAATCCTTGCAGTTTTATTAATTAATTTATTTTAATTATAGTCGCATCGTAAGTTCTCCGCGCCTCGTCATGGCTCCATGGCCTTCTACCCCAAGAAGCGTTCACAAAGGCATCGTGGTAAGGTTAAGGCTTTCCCAAAGGATGACCCAAAGAAACCAGTTCATTTAACAAGTTTCTTAGCTTACAAAGCTGGTATGACTCATATCGTACGTGAAGCAGATCGTCCTGGATCAAGTAAGTTTAATTTGTTATATTTTATGAAAATTCCAAATTATTATCAACACGTGTTTTTCTTAAATGATGAGAAACTCTTTATATGGTTAGAACAATTAATGAATTCTGTGATTATATACTAGGGCGGACTGATACCTTTTCTAGAATCATTATTAATAGTAGTTTTTGTATATTGAAATACTAAATTTTTATATTTTTTATTATTACAGAGATTAACAAGAAAGAAGTCGTAGAAGCTGTAACCATTTTGGAAACTCCTCCAATGATTGCTGTTGGAGCTGTCGGTTACATTGAGACTCCATACGGTATGCGTGCACTCGTAAACGTATGGGCTCAACATTTATCCGAAGAATGCCGTCGTCGCTTCTACAAAAACTGGTAAGTTTATCCCAACTAGAGCAATCATTTGAAAATTAGATAAAAAATGTGTAAATGATGATATTTTGATTGTCACGTCTAAATATACAATGTTGATAACCACACTGCTGCTTTCCTTCTGAAGTGATTATCATCATTAAATATTTTTTACTTATTCATTGAACATTATTAATCAAATAAAATGTAATCAGCTCTCCAATCACTGTACGAGAGTTTTTCTATATCATGTGAGCCGTCTTAGTAATCATCCC
Source organism: Ptychoptera albimana (assembly GCA_961205885.1). Classification (NCBI taxonomy): domain Eukaryota; kingdom Metazoa; phylum Arthropoda; class Insecta; order Diptera; family Ptychopteridae; genus Ptychoptera; species Ptychoptera albimana. The sequence goes on from OY540803.1 coordinate 30,002,300, forward strand.
TACGGGGTCGGTGAAAGATTGGTGACCATGAAACAAGAATAAATCTCCGCTCACTGAAGAGATTTACTCTATTTCTTACAATTTTGTTGTCGCACATAGGTATAAGAGTAAGAAGAAGGCTTTTACCAAGGCCAGCAAGAAATGGACAGATGATTTCGGCAAGAAGTCTATTGAAAATAACTTCAAGAAAATGGTCCGTTACTGCAAGGTTGTTCGCATCATTGCCCATTCACAGGTAAATTGAATTTTTATTTAGATTTTAGTAAATTTTAAATGCGACTGCCTAACCAGTTAGAGACCATCTGCTGGTTGAAAGGTGTGCGGGTTCTATCAATTAATGTAGGACTATTGCACCATGTCGTAGAATAAATCGCCCTTCGGGTGGCGTATCTGATATATCTCATGTACGTCGTGGAGCCTCTGGGCTATTACCACGGGGTAAAACCATATCAAGAACATTCCAATATTAAACAAAATAATTAATTGTAAAAAGATTGCTGAGTAAATTTATTAACCATTCTTTTCTTGTGAATCTCTCCAGATTAGATTGATTAAACAACGTCAAAAGAAAGCCCACATTATGGAAATCCAAGTTAACGGTGGAACCATTGAAGAGAAGGTTAACTGGGTCAAGGAACACCTTGAACAGCCAATTCCAGTAAGCAAGGTATTTGCCCAAGACGAGATGATCGATATCATTGGTGTTACCAAGGGTAAAGGTTTCAAGGGTGTCACCGCTCGTTGGCACACAAAGAAATTGCCGCGCAAGACGCACAAGGGTCTACGTAAAGTAGCTTGTATCGGAGCATGGCATCCAAGTCGTGTATCCTTCACAGTAGCCCGTGCTGGTCAAAAGGGTTACCATCATCGTACCGAGATCAACAAGAAGATCTACCGTCTTGGAGTTGGAATCCACACCAAGGATGGCAAAGTAAGAATAAATTTTGTTTGCTTGTCGCGAGTTCAGTTAATGATGAAATCTTGTCTAAGAGCCTTTTTATTATTTGATACATAATGAAAAATCAAAACAATATACAATGATAGATCTGAGCGAATCCGGGACAAGCTTAATTCATAATTTCACTTTATAATTGATTGCTAACGATTTTATTTTATTTATTTATAGATTATCAAGAATAATGCATCCACCGAGTACGATTTAACAGACAAGACAATCACTCCAATGGGTGGTGTTCCACATTATGGTGAGGTCAACAACGATTTCATCATGTTGAAGGGATGTTGCATTGGATCCAAGAAACGTGTCCTTACTCTCCGTAAGTCACTTTTGGTTCACACCAAGCGTGCTGCATTGGAACAAATCAACCTCAAGTTCATCGATACCTCGTCCAAGATGGGTCATGGTCGTTTCCAGACTGCCGCCGACAAGTTGGCATTCATGGGACCACTTAAGAAGGATCGTATCAAGGAGGAACAGGCTCGCCAGGCCGCCGCCTTGGCTGCACCCAAATAAACCAGTTTATGTATATAGCAGAAATATATATGTGAATGATTAAAAAGAAAAACCGATTTTTGTTTATTATTTTTTATTGTGAACTTTTCTGGTGTGCGCCAGCAAATTGTCTTTTCTGTTGTACACCTTGGAGCAGTCTGTGCATGCAAACACCGAGTTGGCGATGTGCACGCTCGCGTTGTGCTTGTACAAGGCGCTTGGGGATGAGAATTTTTTGTCGCACTTTGAGCACGAGAAAGCTTTTTCAGGCTCATGAATGAAAGCGTGCACTCGCATCAGATTCTTCGTAGCAAAAGTTTTGCTGCAGTGGTCGCATTTCACTGGTTTCTCTGTTGAATGCTGGAAAATGTGATCCTCTGAAGAAATAATATTTATTAATCAACTCACTTAGCAATGCGACTGATGAGAAGCTACTTACTGAGTTTGCTCACGAAGAGGCCGCATTCTGGGCATTTCGTCTTGTTCTCGTTTTTATGAATTTTCTCGTGCTGCAGCAATGAATTCGAGTGCTTGAAGATCTTTCCACATCCGTAGCGGCACTTAACCGTTTTTTCATTGCTGTGTGTGTATAGGTGCTGTTTCAACGTAAACACAGCTTTGAAAACTTTTCCTGAAAATTATGTACATGATGTATAGCGAAAATCAAAGGAATTGATTGGGAATGGGAATTTACCGCAAATAGGGCATTTGGCATTTTTGCTTTCATAGTGGGTGCACCTATTGTGTCGCTTCAGATAGATTTCTCTGTAGAACGCTTTGTCACATAATTTACATTTGAAGTTTAGGTGCGTGTCCTCATGCTCCTTCAGTTTCCTATTACTGTCACATTTCTGAGAACACACACTGCACACGTATTCTGTATCACAATTGTCTTTTAATTCAGTATCACTAAATTCGTACACCACTTTCTCCTCCTCCTCCTCTTCTTCTTCTTCTTCTAAGTATTCCAAGTCCATGTATTCTTCTTCTTGAACATCATCATTAGCTAAAATTTGAAATTTTCATAAATAAATGAACGCAAACATCAAAACGGTTACTACTTGACAGCTCCTTCTCATCATCTTCAAGGTTCTCTTCTAAATATTCCACATTTTCTAAATAAATTTCCTCACAACCATTAAGCTCCTTAACTGTTGCCATTTATAACTAATAAACTTTCGCACATTAAAAAATTAAAATTTCAAAAATAAAGCTTTTATAAAAGTGTAAACATGCAAAGGATGACATCTGTCAAATATTTGTAAATGAAAACAGTCTGGAGTGTTTACACATTGCAGTTAGACGTTTTTTAGTACGGTCATATTCGGTTAAGGTGAGGTTGAAATGAAAAAAGAATTTATGTCGGAGACAAGAACCAGCATCAAAACATATTTCATAAAATAAAATTTCCAATTTTCTATTAAATATAATTAATTTTCGTTAAAAAAATAATTAATTATTGTATCGTTGGTATAAAATAGACGTTACTAGGTTTATTATGATTTAAAAACAAACAAATTATAATAACAAAAATAAAACAATAACTTTTACATATTATATGAGTTTTATGTTTGTTGCTTTTCTTATTGATATTTGTGTTGTTTTTATTGTACGTAAATGAGTCACATTATATAGTTTATATTCATTTAATAATAATAATAATAAAAAGTAATCCTTAATAGCACTATCAATAAAATAAAAAAGTATTTCAATTTCGAAATAAGAAAATTTCACCCTATCATAACTTATATAAATTCATCAGGCAATAAAATTTTATTGTCATAAAAAAATAATAAATTTTGTTTTTATTGTTGTTGTTGCTGTTGTTATTTATTCATTGGCCTTGGTTCAGGTGTACTGAAATAAAATTATAATTATTGTGCTAATTTATGTTTATTTAATTAAAAATTTGTGAATAACAAGCTAACTTTTTTTTGAACTCGTCTTGTATTTTATTAACTAAAAACATTATTATACAAAAGGTGAGAATTTAGCGGTTAGAACACGTGAACACTAAAGTGGTATAACTGGTATAAACAGCGTGTTTTTTGAATTAATACAAAAAAAAAAGAGAAACGTTTTTTGTTCAGGTTAAAAATGTGAATTTTATTTTGTTGATGGTGACATTAAGTGTTTGCTTTGTTTGTTTCGTACTGTGTCGTATAGTTGGGAAAATTGTGGAAATTCAATATACAAGGATAACATAAGAATCAGTTTGTTTGCGTTTCATTTTATTTAACGGTTTTTGCGTTATTATTATTATTTTTTTTTTGGTTGTAAACATTGATACAGGATTAAATAATAAAAAATAATAATTTTTTTTATTTTTTGTAATTCTAATTCTGGCTATAAAATACCGAAAATAAGCTCAGCTGCATTTCTCTATGTTGCTAAAAACAAGGGATAAATTTTTTTTATTATTTTATTTATTTTTTTTTCTTTTGCATCATTTGTGTGTTTTTGCTCTAGTGAATTGATAAAAACAATTAAAAACAGGAAACCGGAAGCATAAATGTATGTGAGGCACTTGAAAAATTCAGTATTTTTGCTTGTTATTTAATTTAATTTTTGTTTTTTATTTATTTAAAACAAAAAAAAAAAAAATCTGCACAGAAAATACCCCATAGACAGATTAAAAAATAAAAACAACGTGAATTTTTATTTTCACCAGAATAATATGAGTGTAAGTGGGCTGTTTATAGGGCTTGTATGGGATGTGATTAATTAATGACACTTGAAATACAATTAAAAAATAAAAAAAAAACAAGAAAGGAGAAATGACCGATGATTTAAAACGTCCTGTGGCGTTAATTTTTCTTTTTTTTGCGTTTTGGCATTAGAAAAACCATTTTGCTACAGCGATATTTGTGATAATTTTCAAAATACCATCCATGGTTTACGCCTAGATTTTTTTTTTTAATTTAAAATATCCTTGTTGCTTCCGCCTACAAAAAAAAAATAAAGAAAAAAAATAATTTTATCGTTTCACCAAGTAGTTTTTTTTTTTTTTTTTTTTTTTTGTCTTTTAAATAAAATTTGTCCTTGTTGTTGCTGTCGCCTTTAATGTAAAATTAATTCAATACACAATTTAATATCCTTAATTTATCGTTAAGGATATACGGTAGAGATATATATATATGCTATGAAAAATTATTAAATTCTATGGAACACCGATTAAGATTATACAAAGAAAAAGAAAAAGGAAAATAAATGGATAAAGGTAAACTTTGTTAAGTTTTTGCAAAGACTATTTTGGTTACTTAAGTAACGGGTATGGGGGTTTTATAGAGTATTTTCTTAATCAGACGAAAAATTCTAATGAAAATAAAACGAAGCAGGAGTAAAGAATATTATTCTTTGGGGTTAATTGGGGAAAAAACGATTAGGTGTAACGTGTATGAAATAGAAGAAAGAAAAAAAAAAGGCCAAATAAGGTATAATTAAGTTAAATTAAATTTTAATATCGAATAACAAAAAATGTTTTAATTAGTGAAATTTATTTTAGATTTTTGTTTATGTAAATGAAGAGACGATACAACACGACACGACACCTTTTGTAATATAAGTCGTATTTAGTTCCCTTTAATTAAACATTAAATACGTAAAATATGATTAAATTGTTTATTATTTTGTGTAAATTATAGTAAACAGTAGCACTGTCATTGGAAGTACTGTATTATGGGATGGGATAGGATGGGAATGGTACACACTCTGTTTAAAGTTGTATAAAATATTTATTGTGAAATGGGGATACAAAAAAAAACTAGACAAAGAGTATTGTTAAGGACAACTCAGCTGTCATGTAATGGTAACAATGATAAATGATTTAGATGAACAGACAAAAAGAAAAAGGAAAAAGAAAAAAAAAAATATATATATATATAGAAGAACCAAAGCATTTGATGAATGATGATAATAATAATGAAAATGAAAAGAATTTTTGCTATTTAAAGAAATAACAAAAAAAAAAAAAAAAAAATTAATTCTCAGAGAGTGAGTTGAGTATTTATCATGTTTTCCATCACAAATGCAACTATAATGTCTTTGCTTTTTTAGTATAAAAAAGTTTTATTTGTCGTTTATATTATTATTTGACCAGAGCTACCTTTATTACCATGTTAAACATTTGAGTTTTGCATATTTGATTTCACTTAACGAAATTACACAGCTGACATGTTTTTTTTTTTTTTTTTTTTTTCTTTAGGGTGGTGACTTTTTTTTTTTTCCTTTGTTTTGTTCTTTTCCTGGAATTCTTTTCTCTCGTTTATCGAAGCTTTTATATATAAATTTTTTTTTTGTCGATTTCTAGTTAAATGTTTTTTTTTTCTAGCTAAAAGTGTTTTAAATATGTTTTTTGTAATTAGATTGTTGCTTGCTTGCTTGGAGTTTTTAAAGCAGAAATGTTATTAAAGCTAAAAATAAATAGGAAAGTGTTTACAACGGGAGTAATAATAAACGAACATTGGAAATACTAATAAAATTTCTCTATAATAATATTGAAGGTACAAAAAAAAAAAAAAATAGAGGAGAAAGAAAACTTTAGTTACTTTTGAGTCCTTTTTTCTGTTAAAAGTAGGTTGTAAAGTGCAGACTTTAATAACATAGAAATTGAAAATGAAAGAAACAGAGGAAACAAAAAAAGCTCCTGTGTATGCTTTCATGTATCACGGTGTACATATATATATATATATTGAATAGACATTTCCAAGTAGCGTTCAAGTGAAAGAAATAATAAAGATAAAAGTAAATAGTTTGGGCAAGGTTATCAAGTGTAAAGTATGGTCAGAGTGGATAATTTTTCTATTTCTGGTTGTTGTTAGAATTACTATGTAATTTACAGGATAGAATTGAAATTTCTATCTAAATACATTTTTTTTTATTTGTTTTAATTTGTTTTTATCCTAATGATAACGAAATATTTTCTAAGGATAATAATACAGAGTTGTTTAATGTTTAATTATTAATTTGTTGAACATACAAGATGTTTCTAAATAAAATTTGTTGTCTTTCGGTAAAGATAACATAAAAAGATAAACTTTCTGTTATGAAGATGAGGTTTAATTGTTGTTTGAAAGTCAAAGTCTAAAGTGTTTGTTAATTTTATTTATTTATTTTTATATATATATTTATTTATTTTTTCATTATGTTGATTTTACATGAAAAACACACAAACAATAGGAAAATATTATTAATTTCTGTCATAGTTCATGTTAGAAAGTTTACCAATTTTACTATAATAATAATAATAATAATTATTATTATTATTGTTTTAATTATGTTTATTTAGTTTTTCTTGTATTTACTAAAAATTCAACTATTTCCATATAATTTGTATGACTTTTTTTTTTCTTCTATGTTTTAAAGTGAATTTATTAATGAATTTTACATATTTACATTAATATTATTATTAGTAGTTGTTGTTAAAATATTTATCTAGTGAATAATAATTATTTGTAATATTTGGAAAGAATAAATTTTTAATTAATTTGTTCGTTTTTATTTTTGAATTATTTTTCCTGATAAATATTTGTTTGTTTTATTATTGAAAGATTTTTGTTTTTCACTCGTTTTATAAATTGTTTTTAGTTTGATAATGATTTAAGGGTGCTTTTAAGGATGATAATTTGTTGATTGTAACAAAATCTGTTGAAATTTGATAAGATTTAATGAAATATTAACGAGATTTGACGGAATATTACGATAATTGACGAAATGTAACGAAATATTACGAGATATGACGAAATGTACAGTAAATGCAACGAATTTTAACAATATCTATCAAAGTGCTATAAAAATTAATCAAAATCTACTGAAATTTAATGATTTTGATGAAATATTATGAACTCCTCCGCCATATTCGCAATTCGTTGCTTTTCTGATTTTAAATTTATTTGTTCTGTTGACACAGGACACAAAAATACCTGGCGAAAAACAAATAAAAATATATATATATATTTTGAATTAGATTATTTACTAAGGAAATTCTCAGTAATTTGAAAATTTTTTTTTCTATATTTTATGCTGATTACAAGGTTATAATGCAAAAATCTACGTTTTTTTTTTTTTTTAAATGTGACATAAATCTAAATATTTAATGATTTGTTTAATATTTATTTATGTTGATTGTGAATTTAATTTTTTTTTTTATGTATGTTTATTTAAGTTAATTAAATATTAACAGATTGAAGCTTTTTTTCTAATTTTTTTTTTTTAAATGTGTTTTGGTGTTTAAAGTGCTGTTTTACTGTTTACTGGCGGTTTGATTTAGTTGTAAGCTAAAGGATAGGACAGTTGGATAGTAGCTTTAGCCTGATTTGTAAATTATTATTGGTGTTGTAATACGATTAATTAAATTATTTTATTAAATAAAAAAAATAGAAGAATTATCCCGTTTTTATTGCGTTTACCACGTATTTATGTGATTTTTCATTGATTTTCATTGATTCAATTAAATTTAATGACATTTTACTCTATTTTATATTAATAAAAGTTCATAATTCACTTCTATTCTATATAAATAAATAATATTAATAATAATAATAATAATAATAATAATAAAAAAAAAAAAAATTGGAAAAGAGAAGAAAAGAACATTTATAGCTTCTATAAAATTGTATGCTTAATAAACTGAAACTATTCACCCTAGAGCAATTGACTATGAAATATTTATTTTTTATGTTTTATTTTATCCGGATGTATGTATATATGTATATACTATTGTATTTCCTTTTTAGTCATACTTTTAGTACTTGAATATTACTCTATATATCCTTACATCAACAAAATAATGTAAAGAAAAATATAAAAGAAAAAGGATGAATTTTCGATATAAAGCAGAAAAAAAAAAAAAATATTACGACGAGTTACTTACAATGCGAAGTGTAACTAAATAAACTGATAAATAAATAAATAAATAAATAATAAAAATGTAAGGAATGTACACATAAACTAAACTAAATATTCGATGAAAATAAGAAAATAAGCAAAAAAAAGCATTATAGAGGAAAGGATAAAGAAATCGATTTATCCGATAAAAATAAATAAGGGAAGGGAACCAAAAACGAAAATTCATTATCATTTGTCCAATGTTTCTAACTTTCTTCACTTTAATGCATTCAATTCATTTTCCACAACACAAAAAAGGTATTTTTTTTTTTTTTTTGCTTCTTACGTTTTTTTTTTTATGACTTAAGGGATATTTATTTTACACTGCGGTGGTAATAATTTTTGTTTTTTTTTTTTTTTTTTTTTAATGATTCTGTTCGCACTTTGTGTTGTGCGAATTTTTGTTAACGGACTGATTGTGGCTTTCGGTGCCCGATTGATTTATTTTAGGGTAAATAGTTTTATGGATTAAAGTTTAACTGAAGGGTGAGTGTTTAATGTGTGATTTAAGGTAAAATTGTAATCGTAGTCTTACCGAGTAAAGTAACATGGAATTAAACTAAAACCGTTGTGTTTAGCTGGATACACAGGATTAAATCTTGTTGTAATTCATTTGTAAATAATCAAGGAAATTTCTCCGTTTATTCATAATTAATTCTCTTTTAAAACAGACATTAAGCAAAGTTGTAAAATCGTTAAAGAAAAAGAAAAGAAAAGAAAAGAAAAGAAAAGAAAAGAAAAGAAAAGAAAAGAAAAGAAAAGAAAAGAAAAACAGTTTAAAAAGCTTCTTTAATATTATTGCTCAATTGATTGTTTCTATTACTTGCTGTCTTTACAACTTGCTGTTTTTACTACTTGCTGTCTTTTATTGCATAAATGCAACATTATATCTCCGATAGATAATTAATTTTTTCATTTTTTTTTTAAATAAATCTTCAATCAAACTATTAAGTAAGGAGAAAACCTAACAAGGTTTACTTGTGCCAATTCTCTTCTAACAAAACATAATACAAGTAGTTTGTTGAAAATAAATTGAAGCTTAAGTGGGTTAAAAGTGTATGTAGGAAAAGAGAGAGAAAAAGCGGGAAAAAAAATCAATAAGAACTTGACTTACTTTAATAATTAATTATAAAGTAGATTCGATTGATTTTACTGATTGTTTTAAAGCTTTTTCTCTAGTTATTGCAACTTAGATAGTTAAAAGCTTTTATACATTTCTAATAAATTATTTATCTGTGTTATTTATGAGCTTTGTATGCTAATTGATAAATTAGGCTTAGTTTGATGGTTGCTTACATTGAATTTGTATTAATTTAAGTTTATTCTACATGTTTCTATAAATTTTTTATTAGAATTAAATATTTTAATGACATAAACGTTGTTATCGTTGTTACGATAATAGATGTTGCAAATGCACTTGCATTTGTCGTGTCCAGTTTCTTAACAAGAGCTGTCTGCTTGTTAAGTTTAATAAAAAAAAAAAGAATTTTTATTCTTTAATTTTGTTTATAAATGACGGAAACTACGTGCTGGAAAACTTTTTTTATAAAAGGTTAATACAGTTTTGTATGTTGTGTTTTTTTTTTTTTTTTTTTTAAATGCAGCTCACTAAAAACCATTTTTTTGTTTTTTATTATCGTTTGATAAGAAACCAGCGATAAAAAAAATAAAAATAAATTCTTTGTTCCCGTAAAATACACAACAATACAACTTAGATATCTTAACCGAATATTAATACGATAATAATCTTAAATCAACGGGCAAACAAAATAAAAACATTAGAAAACAAAAAAAAAAAAAAAAATGTTGGTTGTTTGGTTGGTTGGTCGGTTGGTTGGTGGTTGCTTGTACTTGGTATAATGGAATATAAATTGCACATAAAAGCTTAATCACTTGTAAACATTTACGATAAAAAAAGAAAAGAAAGAAAGAAGAAAATATTTCTTGTACAGAATTTTTGATTACATTTGGAGAAAAAAAAAAATAAAAAATGTAAATATTTCTTATGTGTTCAACGTCAATAAAGCAGTATCCGTAAGCCACTTAATTGTATTAAATAAAACTATAATGGTGGCTTAATTTTCTAGAGAATAAAGAACAAAAAAAAAAAAAAAACATTAAAAATGCTATTAACTGGCGCAAACATATTTATAGCAGTATGGCTAAAACAGGCAGAGAATATAGCATAAAAATTAAATTATCTATAATGTGCTTTTGTGAAACGTGAATGAGCTTTAAATGGAAACTTTTATTACTAAGGCAAATAAGAAGAATTTGCCATTTGTGTGTTGGACTTTTCATTTTTTTTTGTGTTTAGTCATTTAGCGACCCTTAAGCTTTTTTTTGTTGTTGTTTAAAAAAAAAAAATTATTAAAAAATATCAGTAATAATTAGTGTACTACCTTGAGCCTACACTGTTTGTGTCCATTAATGATTTTGATTGAGATTTGTTATCCTTAAAGTTCGTAGAAACCTAGAATAATTTTTTTTTTTGCGTTCTCTTTAAATATTTATTTAAATTTTGATATTTCTGTGAGTTTATAAGGAGTTAATATCCTTAAAAAAATTTAAATTTCCTATAAAATTTTATTATTTATGTATCTTGCCTGATAAATAAATAAAGAGAATCGGCCTACGCGGTTTTTGAAGAGTTGAGACAGTGTTTTGGTAGAAAATTTGTGAAAAATCAATGATTATACGAATTGAAATGAGAAGTAATTATATAACCGATAAAAACCGATTTAGCACGATCAAACAACCAATTAAATGTTCCACTTTCGATCAGTTCGGTTTTGTTTTTAAGCTTTTATGAAAGTTTTCCGTTTAAAAAGAAAGAAAAAAACTAGAAAAGATTTTCTCTAATGCAGAGATAAATTAATTAAAAATGATACGACTTCAAAAAAATTTAAACACAGTTAAATACTTTTGCTTTAATAAAATTATAATGAAAGCAGGCTAAAGTTGACTTAAAAAAAAAAAAAAGCAGATGAAGTAATAAGCTTTGGAAAGTAATTAAATGTAAATATTAATCAAAAAAAAAAAAAAAAGTTTAAATTAATCAAATTGGAATAAGGGAGAGAAAATTTAATGTTTTTTTCAAAATAATTTTCTTGTTCCTATATTGATTTATTCCAGAATAAATCTTTGCAGTTAAAAACTACAACTTCTGATTCTTTTTAACATTACGAAATACAAAATTATGTCCACTAGGAGGAAATTTATTCAGAAATGTTTTTTTTTTTCTGTCCATATTTGAAAAGACTTTTTTAAAATAAAAAAAAAAAACAATTTTCTTGCTGTTCTTTTGATGACACAGTAAAGGCGGAATCAATGATAAAATTTCTTAACTATTTTTTTTTCCAGTTTTCTACAAATAGTTTTTTTTTCTTTTTTTTTTCGTTCTATATATATATGTTGGTTAAAACTCTGTCTCAAAATTGAATGAAATGTACATAAAGCTTTTAATTTATAACACAATTTCGTTTTGGGTTTTTTCTTTCGATTTTTTTGTGATGTGATGCGATGTTACTGGTGCTGATGCTGGTTATTTTTGTGTCACTTGGTTAAAGCGAATATAATATTAAATTGTGAAAATAAATTTATCACTTCGTTGGTTTTTATATATATAGAGAGATATTAAAGGGACTAGATTATTACATAACATAAAAAAAAAAACAAATTTTTATTTCTTAATAAAATAATTAAGACCTAGAATGCGATCGAAATGGGATTATTTTAGCATTTTTGGTTTATTTGATTTTGATTTCTGTTTTGTATTTTTTTTATTGTGTACGCCAGTGACTAATAATCCCAATCAATATCGATTTAAATATAAAATGTTTATAGGTCGATGCAGTAATTTTTTTTTTTTTTGTTTAACTGTTTAAAGCTTTGCGATTAATTGTCCAATATTTCAACAGCAGAAGCGTTAAAAACTACTTGTTCGGGTAATACAGTGGTTGTTTTTACTCGTCATGAATTAACTAAACATGATATGACTGTCTAATCAAAACTATTTGTCTGCAGCATCCATTATTTTCTCTAATAAATGCGATAGATTAACGGATTTTGTTTCCGCTGTCTTTAACCATTGGAAAATTCGGTTGAAAAACGTTGAAACGTTTTTTTTTTTATTTAAAAATTAGCTTTCAAACAAACAGGTTATACCCTATAGCTGCAACCGGTTATATTTTTTTGGTTGTTTATTTAAAAAAAGAATAATCTCTGTGTGGGCGAAGGAGTTTTTTTTTTTTTTCTACTTTGTTTTACTAATGTTTTATTAAAGAACAAAAAAAAAAAATAAAAAAAAATATATATATATATAAAAGCAGCCGAAATTTGTCTCATCTATTGTTAAACGGAGCCTTTTCAGTTGAAATCTTAACAGAGCTTTTGTCGTTTTACCTGTTTTCTTTTCTTTTTCTTTTTTTCAACAAAACATTAAATATTTTAATCTCATTTAACGATCAAACATAGTTGAGCATATTAAAATCTTATCTCTGCAGTTATTTAAAATTTGAATAGAGACGGAAATAACAGAAATAAAAAGGGGAGTAGAAAACACAGAAAAGAATAAAAAAAAAAAAAGAAGAACTTTCCTGTTGTGTTTGCTTTGTGTGGTTATTCTTCCTTTTCGCCTATTATTCATGTACCAAAAGTATTATTTAATGGTTTGCTGATTTATATAGAAAATTAAAAATTATGTTTTTATTAAATTTAATAAATTTACAATCACAAAAAAACTGAATTATTTAATAATAAAAAAAAACGAAAAAAAAATGAAAAAGTTTTTCATTGCAGGCGGCTGGCTCTGTGTGTTTTCTCTATTTTGCTGTTGTTGGTGTTGTAATGTTTATTGCTGTTTTACCAGCAGTTTTTTTTTTTTTTTATTTATTTGAACACAAAACGATGAAATATTAAATAAAGTGAAAATAAATTTTTATTTCATTTGAATATTAAAACAATGAATTAAATAAAAGAAAATTACGTTTCGCTTTTCTATTTTTTTGTGTGTAAATTTATTACCGAATTTCTGCTTGTCAATGCTGCTGTTGGTTGGTTGGTTGTTTGGTTGGTTTTTTTTTTTTTAATTTATTTATTTGCTACCCTTATTTTCGTTTTTATTTATAATAAAGTGTTAATTTTATTTTTTTATTTATTTAAATGGATTATCAGAGTTTTTGACTATAGAAACACTATTATTGATTAATAGACGGACAGTTTACGATCTATAATAGAGCAGGCAAAATAGAAAAAATTTATCTGCAACAAAAAAAAATCGTCCATAAAAAGGTTTAACAGAATTAATATGTACATCCGAAAACAAGTGGTTTGTTAGTTTTTTAGTTTTCCAAGATAAAATAGTTTGCAGAGATACCTTTTGCTAACTGGAAGTAAATTTCGCCTGAAAATATACAAACGAAGCAGCGTAAATGAGTAAAATAATTTTATTTTTTTTATTTTTATTTGATATTGCAATGCGAAAGCTTTGTGAAATTAAAAACAAAATCCTAATAAGAATAAAATAATTTTGGTTTGAATTAAATGGAATTATGTTGAGAAGGAGGAGGAGGAGGTGTAGCAGCAAAAGCCACCCACTTGTAACAACACACGAGCATTGTTTTTGGGATTTATTGTCTTAATCGCATTCAAGCTATGTTTGACTGAGCGAATTTACCAAATGATACAAAAACAGCGATGTTTACATGTTTGGAACTGTGGTTATAACGAGAGGAAATGACTTCAGTCAAACCACAAAAGTCCGTTTGTCATACACCAAACGAAGAAGCAAAAAAAAACCTGAAACATCTCGCAGCATAAAAAATAAATTTTTGCATCACATACATTTCGTTTCGCTTTATTTCAAAGTTTTATTCCTTTTTTCCCTTTGCTTTTGTTGCTCCACAGAATGGAATATATGTATGTATGTCAAAAGGAAGAAAAATTATGAGTTTTGCGGTTCGGTGCGACAGGAAATGAGAAACATTTCTCATATGAAAAACATTTTTCTTTCCTTTTTTTTTTTGCCTTGAATTATTTATGAAAAACGAAAAAGAATTCTTTTCTTCTTCAATCCATTTTATTTTGTAAATTTTTGTAAGTTATTGGCTGTGCGGTTGTGTGTCGTTCATCCAAACCGGCAGACAGATAGTGGCAGCAAACAATAACACAACAGAGGTATGCGAAGCAGCGAGAATGTTAAAAACTCTTTTGATGGGCCGTGCGTATCCACTAAAGTCAAATCGTTATTAATGCGTTTTCAGTGGCTTTTCGGTTTTTATATTATCTAACCGGGACCCCCCGCCACTTGCCATTGAAATTTTAATCATTTTTTAATTCGTTTTCCAATGATTTATTGGCATTAAGCGTTCGTTTCAAGTCTTAATGGTTGCGTAACTCTTCCAAATAATTAAGTAAATTTCATTTCACTGCCTTTGAAAAACCCTGTTACTGGTGCACAAAAGAATATCAGTTACAAACGCAGTGGATAAACTAATTGAGTTAGTGAACTGTACCGAATAACTATTTTACAATTAATAAACAAAATTATTGACTAGAAATGGTTGGTAGGATAGTAGGATGGTAGGAATTGGTTACTTTATTGTAAAAATTCAATCGATTTTATTAAACAAAATAAAAATATTAAAACCGAATTATGCTACTAAAACTGCTCGATAAAAAAGAAAAAAAAGAATTTTTTTTTTTTGAATTTAATTAAAAAGTGTAACAAAGAAATAATTTTTTTTTCGATATTTTAATTAATTAAATATTTTATTACTAAAAAAAATGATAAAAACGATGATCAATTAAACGTTTCTGTATTGTATATTCATTTATGAATTTAATTTAATTTTTTTGCTTTTTTTTTGTTTTTTAAAAGGGTGAATCGAGCAGCTAATTCACAATTTTTACTTTTTGTGCAAAAATATTAAAAAATGAGGAAAAATTAATTCATATGCTTGATGTATTAATAAATTAATTATGTCTATTGTTTGAAATATGAATGGAATTTCGCGTTTTTAATTAAAGTGAATGATTGTCATTCACTGTAACTGTTGAAATGTCTGTAACGGACTGTAAGTGTTTAAAGGAGAAATTATAAAATAAGCAAATAAATGCATTCGGTTTACCACAAAAATTTAATTAAGTTAAACGGGAATTTAAATTATCCAAATAATATTGTACCAATACCAAGTAACCAACATACCATACATCAATACAGAAATTAAAATGCCAATAATAGCAAAACACCACAATCAATTCTGTATGCAGATTAGCATATCAAAAAACCGAGCACAAACACAAATAATAATCCAAAAGCAAATACCAAAAAAAAAAATAAAAAAAAAATTGATTCATCTAATGTCTCTTTAATTATACAGCGAGCTGCATTCAAATGATAAATTTTATTGTTACATTTTAATTAATTGAATATAATTTTACAAAAGCTTTTTGTTTTAATTAATTTTTTTTTCGGTGAATTTTTTCTGTTATTATTGCAAACAAAAATCAACAATAATTCTACCGGCTTCATCATTTTATTTGCTACGTGATGCTTTAATAAAAATTATTAATTTGCATAAGCATTTCAGAGTTTTTTTTTTTAATTTTTCCTGTTTTATTTACACAAAACACCTGCTTTTAATCAGCTTTTTTATTATTATAATTTATTAATTAATTCTCATAATAATTGTTTTCGTTTAGAGGTTGTGTGATTTTTATATGATTTTTTATGCTTTTTTTCAATTGAAAGTTTAGCTTATTTGAAGTGAATCGTATGCACAGTGAATGAATTGAAATAAATTGGAAAATAATCCCTTTTATTTTATTTTTAAAAACGTATAATAGAGAAGTAGTTAGACGTGCTCTAGTTTAGACTGTACCGGTTTAAGTATCAATACGAATAAAAGCGAAAAATCATATCTATTATAGTAAAACGTGATTGAAAATAGATTAATAGAAAATTTTATGAGCTTTATTTCTATTACAGTGTTTGACTAGTATAGTGAGCTTGAAATGTTTTTTTTTTTCTTCACATCACATCTTTAGACCTCAATTTCACTTAGCTTTAAGAATGTATTTCTTGTTTGTTAAATGTAATAAAATTGATGAATTTGTTTCAATGTATTTCCCATGCGATAAACTCTAGAGACTTTTCAGTATTTTTCTTTTTTCTTTTATTAAATCTTTTAGTAGAGATAAGGGTTGCAAAAGAAAAAAACAAATAACTTTAAAATAACAAGAAATTGGTTAATAGTTTCAGTCTGGTGACTTTTGTGGTTTTTTTTTTCTAAAATAATTAATTTTTCTATTTTTATTACATTTTTAGGGGTTGAAAATTGCGTTTTTTTTTTTTTTTTTGTCTTTTCGTCTCATTACTCGTATTGGATAGACTAGGGTGAATCTTTTACGAATAATAATGTTTAATTTATGAAATTATATAATTTGCCACTTCATAACTTTTTAAACTGCTTTTTGTGGTTGATTTTTCTACTTTTTTTTGTTCTCTTTTCCATCGAAGCTTATTATAATTAAATAAAATTCGAATAAACTAAGGTGATGGTGAGGAATATTCCTAAGCTTTTATTAAACAATAAAAATAATATCAGTGTCGTCTCGTTAGTAGAAATATATAAAAAAAAAAAAAAATGAAAAACATTTGCTTTCCTTCCCTGCCATTAAATATGTGAATAATGCTTTACGTGGGTGATACAGGCTGTACAAAAGCTACTCCTTCATCATCTTTGTTATTTTTTTTTTTATTATTATTTTATATAAAAAAAAAAAACCTCAATAGCAATGACCAATACATGTGTAATAAAACATTTTTTTTTACAACATTTTCGTGTTTCAATTAAATTATATTAAATGAGCTTTTTTTTGTTGTTTTTATTCATTTATCACAGCGTGATTGATACTTATTCGGTTTTTATTGAAACAAATTTATACGTGAGCAGTGGTGAGTGGTTAGTCTTGTATCGAATTCTGTTTATCAATGTTGTCCTTTGATAACAATCGTTTATCTATGAATTATTTGTTTAAATGTAATGGAAATATACAGAAATAAAAAAAAACTTCTGGTCGCTCAACAGGTAGCGATATTTGATTGAAAAAAAAAAAAAAAATAAAATGCAACGTAGAAAAACGAATCAATAATTGAAAATAATTCAATCAAACTTTTACTTTTGATGAATAATTAATAGAAATTTCCCTAGTGATGACACAATGTGCCTATTTTAAATGGAATAAATATTTATTGTTGGGCCACCGATATTAACTTATGTGAAAATTAAATTCGTTGAAAGTGCACACAGTTTTAATGAATAAAAAAAAAAAAAAATTTAACAGGATTGTCAATCAAGCAGCATTACATGAGCGTTATTGTGTAACAACATGATAAATAATTATTTAAATTTATGAATAAATGTGTCATAAATACTTTACGGATGAAAAATCTTTTTTTTTTTAACGCGTTAAGGGATTTATAATTATGATGCGAGAATGAATGCGTTTCTACTTTTTAATGATGTTTTCATCAATTTTATCATTGTCGCCTGGTTTTATCCTTTATTCACGGATTGATGTGGTAAATTTAATTCCCCTTTTACAAGGCATGTTTGTTACAGGGATTTATTCATTATTTTACCTTTCCTAAGTTGATTTTTCTTGAAATGTTTATTGATTTATTCGTATCGCTTTAATTCGCTTTAATATTTATGAAATTTTGTTAGAAAAACTATTTCCACGAGTTTCCGGTATGATTTAAACGATTTAAATACCGGCTAATAGCTTTATAACGATGATTTCTAATAAGTTTTCAATCCAAAAATAAATTTGTTTTCAAATAAACTTTTGTTAAATTCGATTTCTGCTTTAAATTCTTTTTTTTTTTTTTTAAACTTGGCACAAATATTCTTTGAAATGCACTGAATAAGCTTAGTTTTAGCAATAAGTTATTAAAAAAGCCAAAAAAAAAAATTCGGCAGCTCCCTATAACAAATAATTTATTTAAGGTATTTGCCAAATGTGCTGCTGCCTAAATAAAAAATTTAACAGAATTCGTTATATATAATCATGACAAAAAATATGATTGCAGTATATATGCAAGGTGATCTCGTGTTAATTTATTTTTATTCATTTTGTTTAGTAACCACACAAAACCCCCAGTAAAATATTAACAAAAACGACAAGAAGTGAAATAGAGAGAAAAAAAGTTATTTTGTCAAGTGCAGTGCATCGTAAAGTATTTAAATATGAATGACAGAATGCTGTTTGCTAATGAATATTTTATCGCTGAATCTCACTTATATATCATGAACACGTTAAACACAAAGTATTTTACCATGTTTTAATGCAGCTACCATAAAATTTCTAGCTTCAACAATATTTTCTCAGTTTTTATTGTCTTATCGCAACCGAAAAAACTAAACAGAATTTTTTTTTTATTTGTTTCTTTATCTGCATTTCCCTTATTTCTTCATTTAATTTAATTATTTAGAATTTTTGTTAAAATCTTGTTAATTGAATTAAAAATAATAAATATTCTTCAACTAATTACCAGAAGAACGTTGCATGATTTAATTAAAGAGTAAAAAAGTAAAGTTTTTCATTTTGGTAAATTAATGTTAAGAAAGTTTTATTATAAACTAAAAGCTCATGTTTTGATTTTGTATTGTTAAAACACGTAAAAAAAAAAGAAAAAAGAAGAGCTAAAGCTATTTTAAATAAACTTTCTTGAATAATGCAGTAGATGCGCCACAAAAAAAAAAAAAAAAAAATAGAAAACAAATTTCCTGCTCTTTTCACAACCGAAAATTCTAATCAAAAATTCTCAACGAATTACAACGACATATATAGATTCATTCAAATGTAATCAAATCAATTAACTTTTCAAGTTACATAATATATATTTCTATTTAAAAGCTTTTCTTTTTTTTTACCCTTAAAGCGATTCTTTAAAATTTTATTTTCTTATCAACAAAAATTCAATTTTGGTCTAGAGATGATAAATAAAAATTTTCTCCTGTGCCCTGTGCTATTTGTAAACTTTTTTTTTTTTTTTGTTTGTTTTTTATTTATTAAGTAAATAATACATAAGAGTAAACTGAAGCTTTTTTTTTTTTGTTGAACTTTAAAATAATTCGCTGTTTTGTATAAACGCAGAAAAACGCAGAAAAACCGTAATGTTTATCAGTTAAATTCACTGGAAATACATTTTTCGCTATATAAATATTATTTCACAAAAAAAAGAAAAAAAGAAAAGCTTTTTAAATAAAATTAAATTTTTTTGTTTTTGCCTTTAGGATGTATCATACACAGGGTTAACATTTTTTTATTTATATAAAAATAACAAGAAGAGATTATTAAATAAATTAATACAAAATGTGTAAAAGTGTCAAATGTGTTTTCTAAGAAAGCTGTGAACTTTTTTATTTATTAATTTTTTTTTTGATACCAGTATATTTTGCTTTAATTAGATGAAGAAAAATTTGTTGATTAATTGATAAATAATGTAGCAGCCAATTAAAATAGATTAATTAAAGTTAGTTGTTAAGAATAATTTCTCCAAACCCGCATCAAGGTAAACAAATAGAAGAAGCTTTTATTTACATAGAAAACTCATGTGAAGCTTATTATAAGAACGAAAAAAAAAAAAAAAAAACGCAAACAACTGATAATTAGATGAATAAATATTTACATGGAATTTACTTGTTGTAAATAAACAAAAAAGAAAAGAAAAAGAAAAAGCTCACGTATGTTAATGTAGTTAAAGCTTTAAACTTTTTTTTTAAGTAGACACATGCTAAGACAATCAATTTATTTTATTCGTTTAACACATTATAAACACTTTTTTTTTGTGTGTTCCGTTTGTTTCGTTATGTTTTGTTGCTTAAAATTTATGATCTTGAAGTTTATCGAATGGGGATATAAATTATGTTTTACGATTTGCTATAAAAGTGACGTGTCAATACCGTAACATTGGATCACCTTTTACTGGCTTTGGTTATTATTTGGTTTTTTTTTTTTTTTTGGTTAAGAAAAACCCTCAATGTATGCGCCCTAGAAAGTTTTATTTTATTTTCTTTTTTTTTTTTTGTGGGGGTGGCACGTCGATAATTTATTGTAAAATTGTTATATCTTTAGTGGAGGAATTTCTTTTTCTTTTTCTTTTTTTTTTTTTTTTTGGTTTATTGTTGCTAAGTAATTAATTGCGTTGTGATTGAATTTTGTACCCAAAGACAAAAAAAAAAAAATAAATAAAATTTCTACATTTTAACGGTTTTAATTACGATGAAATAAATTTTATTACATCATAAATAACAGATTATTGTCGCTTTTATTTTTCTGTTTTGTATAATAAAAGCGACAAAAAAATAATTATTTTTAATTAACATTTCTTTCTAACTTAATGATAAATAAATTTTAAGAGACATCACAGCCAATTAGAAATTAAAGATTTTTCCATGGAATAAATTTTTTCTTATTATTGATCAGAACTAAACAGAATTTATTTATTTATTTTTTTATTTTGGTAAAATTAAATAAAAGAAGCTTTTTTTAGGGTGCCCCAAATCAAGTATGTAGATTTTTATGTTTTATTTATTTTTACGATTTTTTGTGTACGGTTCAATGGTGTTTGTGCTTTTCTGGAGACAAATAAATATGTTGAATTTGTTTAATTTTGTGCTTTAAATGAGCTTTTTATTTTTATATATTTACATAATAAGAAAAATGAAGAAAAAATACCTTTAATGTAGATAAGTTTGGAATTTATGTGCAAAGCAAATGTTAAACATAACTTACCTGACAGACGGTTCATACTTAACACAAATTGATTATTGCCTAAAAACACCCCTTCCCCCAGAAAATGATCTTGATTTTGATAAATTGCCGGTCGTGTTATTTATTCCTTAACATTTCATAAATTCTATTCAACTATTAACCACTAAAACGTCTCAGGCGTGCATATAAACTAACAATACATCAATGTTGATACAGTGAACAAAAGAAAAACCATCCACAGGTATCCACAGGTAATTTTCACTTAAATTGAAGGAAATTTATCATACAAAAAAAAAAAAAAAAACTTTCACAAAAGACAATAAATATATTTCTTATCATACACCACCTACCTACCTACTCATAATTAAAAGCTTTTATTTTGCTTGTGCTTTCTTTATCTTTGTGTAACATATTTAAATGTTTTTTATTTTTTAGTATTCATACCGGTTACAGTTTAATGTCCGTAAAAGTTCTAAAGTTTATAGTTTTCGTTTTTCTACGTTTTTTAAATCCTTTTATTTACTCGGATGTTTATTTTGTCATCCGTAATAGTAGGAATAAAAAAAAACCACACACAAACAGACAAACAAACACTATTTGTGGTGTTTGTTTGCGAAATTGTGTGAATACATTTTGTGAAAGAAAAAATATAAATTTTATTTTTTTAATTTGCCCATTTAAATGCAAGCTGCTTAACCGTATTTTACATTGAAAGCTTCGGTGTTTTTTTTTTTTTTTTTTTCTTCATTATAACAACTAGCGTTATTCGTTTTGTATACATTGTTGTTATATATATATATATATAAACAAGAAAGCTTTACGGACTTTAAAAAAAAAATATATAAAATAAATAAATAAATTAAAAAAAACAGAAAACCGTCGAGTAAACAAGGGGATGTTAAAAATCATAGATAGAAAGTAAAGAAAAACATTAATTTTTTCGTTATTATTTGATTAAAAAAAAAAAAAAACATTTTTTTAAAGTGCTTTCTTTTTTTTTTTTTTTGCAGCTCAAAATAATGCTTTTTCTTTGTTAATTTATGTCCTGTACGGTCCCAGTACTGATGCTCTAAATATGACAAAGTAACAGCAACATTATGATTATTATTTAACAAATAAATAAACGTTGGTTATCTCCCCATTTGTATTTAGAAAATGAAAATTAAAAAAAAGAATACACTGGAGGAATTTCTTTCTTTAAAATGCATTCAAAAAATTATTACAAAGAAACATAAGGCGTCTCCACTTGTTAAAGAATTTTTTTTTGTTTTGTCTTTTTCCTCTTGATGTTTCGCTTTAATAAGATTTATATGATTATTATCTTTATTAAACAATTAATATCAATTAGTTTTAATACGATAAAAACCCCTTTTTCGTTTTTTTTTTTTTTTATAAAATTGTTTTCAATTCAGTTTTGTTTAACAAAGAAAATAGCAGAGCTTTTTTTTTGTGTTTGTATGTACAAAAAACCAAATATGGTTAATGATAATTAACAAATATAATTAAAAAAAAAAAGTAATAATAACAAAATAAGCTATTATTATATAAAATTTAGTCTTTTATAAAGGATAATTGTTATTTAAAAAAAAAAATGTCGTTTTGTTCTATCTGATTGTCATGTCAGGTGTTTTTATTTTTCCATACACAGTTATTTTGTTAATTAAAGTTTAATTGTTGTGGCTTTGTGTTTTTGATATTTATTAATATTGCAGGAATAAAACCATAGAATTGTATTTCTATTGTAAGGATACAACATTATGTGGTACGTAATGAATTTTCCTGAAATTCAAAACTCAAAGCTTTATTTTTTTTATTTTTTAACTACAGGAAGTTATTTAACTTTGAAAATTGCATACATTCTATATACAGAAATTTCTTGTGTCACACCAAGTTCAAGTTCTTTGAATTTATACATTTAATTAATTATTCAATACATGAAATTCTTTCTCTTACCCTGAATTCAAATCAATTTTTCTAATCCATTAATTTCTAATTTTCCAATTACACACAATTTACCCTTACTGTATAACCAATATAAATATATATATATAAAAAAAAGCTCAAGTTTTCAATGAGGTGATCATGTTTACAATGTTTTTCACATCATTTCAGTATTATATTTGCTGCACAACGATAGTCAACCAAGTCACGTGCATTTCTTTTATGAATTTTATTACCTATTTTGTGTAAATGTGGTAAATAGAGAGAAAAAACATTTTTGTTTTCCTTCTTCCAATTTTAGTTCCTTTATAAAGTGGTTTTAATTGAAATTTTTCTTTATACGGTATGTCACAATGCACATATTTACGCCCATTTAACAGGAATAGAAATAGTTTTCTACTTACAAGCGAAACTTTATTTTTGAAAAATATTTTTTAAACAATTTGGTTATGAGAAATATTTTTCACTTAGTTTTCTATTCATAAATAATTCTGATTACACCTGCACACACGATTAACACACGTGTTATGCATTTTTAAACAACCCAACCCGTTCATTTATTCCGGTGGAAATTAAAATTTTCGTGTCAAGCATGCCAGGAATATTATTTGATTGCATAAAGAATTCGCATCGATAAGGTGGTAAATTTGTTTCTTGGAATATTAGGAAAATTCCATTCACTCATTTTATTTAAGTTTGTTTTGTTTGAATTTGTTGTAAGCTCACGACACTTGAAAAGCACAAGTAAAAAGCGAAAACAATTGACAGAAAAATAAAAAATGTTGGTAAATGTTGACAAAAAAAGATGTTCCTTGAGCATCCTAAAATCGTCCTTTAATGTAACAATGGGAATGTTTACGTTTCTAATTGTTTTTCCCATTGTTGATGCTATTCGTTGTTTTTGAAGCACTCTGTTATAGCAATCAGTTAATTGTACGAGAATGGTTTCAACATTGTAATGCGGATGATGACGACGATGATGATTAAAGCTTAAGATTTTAAACAATTGATTATTTCGTCTGGTCTCAGCATTATCTCTACCGCACCAAAAACAGTTTTATTATTCTTATAATTATAAATTATTTTTGCGAAACATATCGATTATCGTTGAGCTGAGTGGTTTCATTGTGTGAATAAATGTTTTTCTACACTTGAACGCGTAATAAGACAATAAGAAACCTTTACAGGATGTACAACCAAATACCAAATCTTTTCTAAAGCAAATACACTGATTTATGGTATCCTGATAAGATTTTAAAAATTAAATTTTTTTTTATTTAAATTAAATTCTACTAATTGCATGATATTTTTCTTAATAAAAAAATTCTTTATTAATAAAACAGCAAAATTAAATTAAATTTAATTTAATTTGATTACGCTAACTAAATTTATATCCTTTATCACTTTCATGTTATTTAAGTTAAGTAAAATGTAAAAATGTTTACAGAAATGATTAAAATGAACTTGAATACGATTCCTTAATCTTAATTAATCATTAGTTTAAAACAACTATGTTGTTGCTGTTGTGTGTAGACATTGATATTTGTAAATAAATAAATAAATAAATAAACAGAATTAACTTAATTAAATATTATTAGTTTTGTTTAGTTTAGTTTCAGTTGAGTTAAGTTTACCATTTCACTCTTTCGCTCCTGGGTAGATAATTTTCGATTAGATAATTTCATTTTAATTTGATGGCAATTTTTTTTCTTTTTTGTAAGAGAACGAATACTTTAAAACACTTTTATACAAATATAGAAAGAATATTCCAGGGAGGGGTTAGTAAACCACAATTTTCTAAATAAAAAAAAAAAAGGTAAAAAACGATTAAGATTAAGTTTTGTTTTGTTTCGTTTCTTCTTTGGGTAAATATGGTTATTGTGGTAGGCAAAGTACACT
The DNA here is from genome assembly GCA_961205885.1 of Ptychoptera albimana. NCBI lineage: Eukaryota > Metazoa > Arthropoda > Insecta > Diptera > Ptychopteridae > Ptychoptera > Ptychoptera albimana. Next base: position 30,027,261 of record OY540803.1, read on the forward strand.
GAAATTATATCGAAAAAAAAATTAAAAAAAAAAATACTTTCAACCACTTTAAAACAACTTGTATAAAGAATTTCTCTTTCGTATGTAAACAATAACGAAACAAAAAAAAAAAAATTCTTTCTCCCAAGAAGTTATTATTTTTAAAGTTAATAAAAACAGGAAAATAAATTAAAAGATTAGGGATTACGTTTATGACCATCGTTTTCCCTTTTTTTTTTTTTTGTTATTTAAGGCAATGGTGTATGCTTTTTATGTTTCATTTACATAAATGTTTGTTATGATTTTTGCTTATTTAAAATTATTACGCCCGTTTAAACAGTCAGCAATAAGAGGTTAACACATTAAAGCTCATTGTAATAAATTTTATTTAAAAAAAATAAAAAATTTCTAAAGACAACAACAGCATTTTGTATTTGTTGAATATTTAATTAAAGAGGCAACTCTTCGCTAACATAATAATTCTCTTTAAATAACACACGAGCTGTTTGTTTATTTATTTATTTATTTAACATAAAAAAAAAAACGCTTTTTTTTTTGTGGACTAATAAAATGCATCCCACTCGGCAGTCAATTTTTGTTTTTTAAATAATTTACGTTGTGTAACAGCCGTTTGGGTATATAACACGGCATATAAATTATAAATAATATATATATATATATATTTTTTTTTTTGAATAAACTGTAATCCAATTCGTAACAGAAAATAATAATAATCAAAAATAAAAATAAATGTCAATCGGTGTATTGTTATTATTTTAATGTTGAATCGGGTAAATTGTTGTGGGGATGGTAGAGAAAAAAAAAATTTGTGGTAAAAAAACAAAATTAATTTAAATTCCATGTGACTGGTTAGCACTAATAAAATATTTATAAGCAATGAGAAAAAAAAAACAATTAAATATAAATGAAGCATACCTTGAGAGCTTTTATGTTAAAGCTTTTTTTGTATAACGTTTATTGCCTAACATTTTGCTTATAGAAATTGTTTAACCGTGCGATATTCCTTGTTGTTTTTAAACTTTTTCCTTTAAGAAATCAATTTTGTAACCAAGTGTCTTGTTTACGTGTTAGTCCTGAAGCTTTTTTGTTATTCCCTAAATTTATAACTTCACAACCAGAATGTTAATGTCAATTTTAGCTTAAGTCAAAGTAATCATAATAAACAACCAGTCAAATGGATACAAAAAAAAAATGACTCTAATCGGCCTATTGAACTGTGCATGACAATCGGTATGTCATTATTCACTGCAATAAATTTTAATTGGAATGACAGTACCAGTCATTCGTTTAAAATTATCCAGAAAATCACTGTCTCTATTAATCTGTATTCTAAAATCAGGGTGTCGTGTAGGGCAAAAAAAAAAATAATTTAGGACTCACAATACAAAAAAGAAATGCTTTGAAGTTCGCAAGTTTTTTGGTTGTAAATTTCTTAGAAAAAAATTTCCATTTTTGTAATTAATAAAAATTAAAGATGCATTACGGTAGTAATTTATTTATAATTGATGTAACAACATAGCGAAATAATAATAAAAATAATAAATCCACTTTAAATGAATCCACTTGCTGTATTAATGTTATTCGCACTCTTAACGCTACTGTTATTAAATTTAATAGCAATACGGGGTACGGTATCCAACACGCCAATGTAAATGTACTTTATGAAAATAAAGAGAAAAGAATTTACATAAAACACGCGATTTGTCAGTAGATTTATTCCTATATATATTTTTTTTTTATACTTGTAAATTATTAATAATTAAAAAATAATTAATCTCTGTTGTTGTAATTTTGTATATGGAATTTGTGGTAATTTTCTATTATAACAAATAAACATCTTGCCTAGCTGTGTCTAGCCGTGGAGCGTAGTTAATTTTGTGTTTGTCAACAAGACGACGACGAGAACGTCGACTGGCTTGTCTGCATGTTATTTCGCTATTTCTACTTGCAACATAAAATACACAGTGGTTTTGTAACAACTGGCACTATTTGTGTGTTTACCGGCTGCCGTTGTTGACTTTCCTAACCGAAACTCAATTCATTACAGTTGAAATGGTTTTCGATAAATATTTTATTAGGGATTAGTAATTTTTTTTTCCATTGTTTCGATATTAATTAATCTGATTACCTTGGATACATTTTTTTTATTTCAGATTAAACAGCATGGAGAATTGTGGTTTTTACTAAAATTATGATTCTGTGGCAATAAAAAATTAAACCATTAAAATGGACTTGGATTACGACTTTGAAGAAGCTTTGTTACGACAAAAATTAAATAAAAATGATTTGTATTTGCTTAGAAGTCCACAAGTACCAGGTGTTCCAGTGTCTATTACCGATAAACAGGTAAAAATAAATTATTAAAGAAAAAAGACAGATTTTTCAATTAATGTATCGACGTACCAGTTAGCTTTGTTCTTAAACTCATGTGGAAATGTGGAGGATGCTAGAAAAGTATTAAAAATCTATTATGAAGCAAGGCGTACAGCACCGGAACACTTTCAGGAACGAGATCCAATGCATTCAAGCATACAAAACTGTTTTAAAGCTCAGTAAGAAAATCATTTAATTTCAATTTTAATGAATAATTTTTTTTGGGTGAATTACATTTTTGCTATAGGTATTACATAAATTTACCGTCAACGCCAGATGGATTGGAAGTAATATTTCATCGGTTGTCAGATATAAATCCGTCTAGTTACAACTGTGATCATGCAATAAAGACGCTTTTTATAACAATTGGTATGCTGGTTGGATAAGCTTTGGGAGAATTTTGTAAAACAACAAAAAAAAAATAAAAAAATTCTCATTCCTTACAGATTATTGTTTAAATAAAAGGGGCCCACGAGACGGAATAATATTTCTGTATGACATGAAAGGTGTTTCCTTAGGTCATTTCACACGGTTTAATGTTAGTTCGTTAAGGAAATTTGTGAATTATTTACAAAGTGGATTACCGGCAAAACTAAATCGTGTTCATATACTAAACGTCACACCTTTATTTGATAAAATTTTATATTTTCTAAAGCCAATGATGAATGCTGATGTAGCGAAACTTGTAAGCAATTTCTAGTTAATTTTGTTTATAAATTATTTATTAATAAAAGTTTTATTATTTTTTATTTAAAAGCTCTTCACACACAAATCAGATATGGATTATGATGAATTTTATAGAACGTGCATACCAAAATGTTGTCTCCCATCAGATTATGGCGGTGATTTATTAGCTGTTAATGAATTACATCAAATCCAAGTTAATAAAATGATTGAATTACGTGATTATTATTTATCTGAGGAACAACAACGTTGTGTGAGTCAACCTAGCTTTTAGTAAACTATTATTCCAATTGAATTAAATTCTCTATCAAAGCATTAATATTTATCAATTAATAGAAATAATTAATTATAGTGAACAGAATTGATAAAGTGCTTCGACAAATATTTATTTATTTAATTTTTCAACTCAATTAAATTAATTAATAAAAATTAAATTTTCTAATTTCTAATTATATTTTGTAATTCTGCAAAGTGTTTTTTTTTTTTGCTTTGCTTTTATTTTACTTTGATAACATAATAAAGCTGAAAGCTAATGCTTTTAAAACAGAACGAAGAAATGAAAAATCGCCCCTAGTTCATATTAAAATGATTATTATTATTATTATTATTATTTTTCTTATTATTCGAATAAAGAAATCTAATAACCCTTAAGCTTTTTCTATTTTCGCACTACCTCTCTGTCTTCGATAAAGAAAAAAAAACTTCAGCAATAAACGTATAAATTGTTTACATTAAAGTGAAACAACGTGCAAAGTTTATTTAATTTCACTTTTAATACATTTAGGTGGAATTGTGGAAAAAAAGTTTTTTTTTTTATTTTTATTTTTTCTATTGTAAGGCGATTGTGAAATGCGACAAAATGAACTGTGAGTAACTGTGTTTGGTAATTTGTTTCTTTGTAATAAAAAAGAGAGAAAAACAAAAGAAAAAAAGATTAGAAAATCAGAATAGTGAATCTGATTTAACTAGGTAATACGTTTGTGAAATGAGATAAAAAAAATGTTTTAACACTCAATGATGATGTAACAATGATAAAATCATTAAATTTTTTTCTTGTTGGTAGGCTGAGGACATTTTTTTTTATTGTTTACACTTTATCACTTGTCTGTGTAAATTAACTCTACGGGTTTTGGATAGATTTATATTAAAAAAAATATATTTTAGGGTTTTGTGTGACTGGGTAGTTTCTCTGCCTTGATTTAATGAAATTGCATGATTTTTCCCGGCTTATAGCGTTAGTTACTTGATTAAAATTTTAAAAACTTGACTGACTGTAGCTAGATGTTTTTATTGTACTTCCTGGTAGTGTTTAAGCGGCTTTGTTGCTTATTTTGCTTATTTATTAACAAAATTCCAAATTGTCATTACTGGCTCCAGCTGGATTTATTTAAACTAAATCTAAAATTTTGTTGCTAAATAATAATCATAATAAACAAGAAATTCTGTACGAATAAAGTCACATTTTTAATAAACTGTGACACGGTTTATATCCGTGATTCTAGATAAACCAATCAAAATGTTTTATTCTGAAGTTTCACTTGTCATACAATTAATTCGTATTAATAATCAATAAAACATAAAAAAACGTTGATAATTTATTTGTTGAAAATACGAAAATATGTTTTCTTTCTATATATCTTATCGTAAAGTACTTAATCAGCGAATAAATAACGAGAGAAAAGCGAAGAATTATTTGTTATGATTTTATTTAAAATAAAAATCTTAACAAACAATTACAAGGAAAAAAAAGCAGCAGAATAATAATAATAATAACGAAAATGAAAGCAAAAATTAATCGAAAACTTTTCGCTTATCTTGCTTAACATTATGTTTATTTTAGTTTCATATTTTCTATATAGCTTTCTTTCACCACAAAAACATAAAATTTTATCACTGCTATTTTCCAAATTTCTATCATACAGATATTCTAGATAAAATATATATTTCGTATGAAAATGTTTTCTTTATTATAATTCATTTATTGTATGTAACGGATTGTTGTGATAATATATATTTTGGCTCTGGTTTATTGATTTCTATAAGAAAATATTTCGCATGACTACTGGATAGTTGACCGAATAATTCGTGTTTATTTGTTTATCTCTTGTTGCAATCAAAATTCCAAGTGTTTCACATAAACATCGCACATTACATAATGCGTTTTGTTACGAAAAACAGTAGTCGCCCGCCAACAAAGGATTGTGGAAAAAATTTGTAATAAAAAACCGTTTCCGGTACAGTTGGTTTAATATTTTAAATGTACGCTTTTACCAGCAGACAATAACGAAAACAAAATAAAAAAATGTGTTGAAATTAAAAGCGGAAGAGTAATACACAGTGGATTTATATATAAATCCAACCGCAATGTTATTTTACTATAGAAATATTTTTTACTTTACTTGAAACACAAAGCAGACACAAACAGTAATGCGACATGATATTCTCGTCGTTGCTTCTTTTTTTTTTCTTTTTGTCTCGGCACTTCTGAGACGGATTGTATCTCTGTAAGTAAAACATCATCAAATACTTTTCTGATGATCCTTTTACATTTGTACGATTGTTTTCTATTTTTTGTATTGTAACAACGTCCCATATGAGATGGTTTTTATTCTTAAAAAACAAACACAACAGGAAAAAAATTATTATTATTTTTATTTTTGGTTAAACGTATTGATGTGGCTTAGAGTTATTGATGATAAAAATACAGAAAATTTACGCAGAAAATATAATGGAAATTATTTATTCGGAATTTAACTCTCAAAGGATATTGTTGGTTGTTGTTATGCAGAAAAAACCTTTAGTCAGGATTTGATTAACGAATTTTTAAGTAATTTCCGTTGAAAATTTTTAAGTTAATTATTTAGATGAATAGATTTTTTTTTTTTTTTTATATCCTTAGTGTAATTACAATTGGTTTGGGTTGTAAAAACTGTATTCCTCCAAACACATGATAAATTTTCGAAATAATAAATTGTCGCTGTTTAACAGAAAACTTTGCGTAAAGGGGAGGATCGGTAAAAATAGTCCGTTTTCCATCATCTAATTTGTAACAAAACAAAACAAAAAAAAAAACTCCTTAATCCAGCTTAGCGCTGATAAAATATTTGTAATTTGTTTCTGTTTCATTTTATTAACGCGTTTTGTTTAAAAATGAATAGGAAAAAAAAAAAAAACTAATTTTTCATTGAAAAATGTGTAAACGGGGTGGAAAATAATTTTTTTTGTTAAATCAGGTAATGAAATGTTTTTATTTGTGTGATGATTTTGAGTGATTTTGGACAGGTGTGTTCTTGATATTGTTCCTTGGTAAATTTATACAATTTTCATAATTTTAGTAAAAGGCCAACACCCACGATTCGATTTTTTTCTTTCCCATTTTTTTCTTTGCTTTTATTAAATCAAATGACGACTAAGGAAATTGTTTATCAACAAATCTCTTGCTTTTTTTTTTTTTGGTTTTGTTTTGTTTTGTTTGGTTAAATATATACAAAACAATAGAAGAATAAATAGAGAAATTCGATAGTCCTTTATGGGTATATATCGGGCATCATCTAATATTAACATATATTCTAGAATCTATAAAACACGAACTTGAGTAATAAAATAAAAATAAAAACTAAGAACCTAGCTGTAATAAAAAAGAAAAAAAAAAAAAAAAAAAACGAGAAAAGAGAAATAAAAACCAATTGAAATCACAGCCAATGAATAAATAAATAAATTCTGAAAAACTTTTAGACTTTTTTCCAGCTATAGTTTTATTCTTTTATTTCCCACAAAAAAAAAAAAATATTTTCTATGCGAAGCGGACCTACTACTCGCTTTCTTATTGTTCCAACAATAAAATTCGCTTTTTGGGTTAAAATTATAATAATTTCGGGTTTTATTCTTGTCACTTGGAAATTGATTGAAAAAAAAAATAAAAAAAAAAAAAAAAAAAAACCCCAGAAAATCGGTTAAGTGATGTTTTACGGTGTAGTTTTTGAAGCGGTGTGAAGTTGGGTAATTTTCTATGGTTGTGACAGAAATTTAATGAGGTCGATGCTTAATGCTTTAAAATTTGTATAAAAAAAAAATTTTCTTTCCTATTAGAAGGGTGTGTTAGGGTTTTTATAGGTTCTTACGGGTAATTTTACTTCCTGAAGCTATGTTTATTATTTATCAGCCAGATAATTCAGTGTTTTCACTGCTGTCACACCTTAAAAACTACAAATCTGTTATTGGTAGGGCTTTTATAGGTTCTTAGGGGTATTTTTACTTCCTGCAACTATGTTTATTATTTAATTATGTCTGATAATCTAATTAAAAGCTAGAATATTCAGTATTTACCACTGCTGTCCCACCTTCATCTCTATAAACATGTATAAAGAAACTTCGTCAGGATAATTACTTTTAAAGCACAAATACACAACTTTAACCGATTAATCAATACAAATTCGGTTTATTACTATGAGTAAAATATTATTGGTTGTTCTAAAAATTCCCAATTTACATATTTATTTAATTTATTAATTAATTCCGGATATAAAAATGTTTTTTTTTTTTTTTGGTTTTTTTTTCCCAGCATAATTACTTTATAATTTTATCATTAAATTTTTTTTTTTTGTAAACTTGTTATTCCGCTATTATTTCAGCTTAAATACATGGACAGCTTAATTTATGGATATTTATTTCTAGTTTTATCGATTCGTTTTTGATGTTGTTATTTTGTATGGCACTGTGCTAGTTATATGTGGGTTAAGATATATTATTCGTTTGTTTATCCTTATTTAGATAAATTGTGAAAATAGTTTTTTTTTTTTTTTTGTAATCGATTAAATTGATTAGAATCGATTAGTTAGTTAAATGTGTTAATATGGAAATTAATATTAACAGGAGAATACTTTTGAGTTATTTAAATTTTAATATAAATTATCATCATCATTGGTCTACCATTTATTAGCTTTTAATAAAGTTTTCATTAGTAGTATAAACGCTTTATAAATTATCACAATTAATCAATTAATTTGTGTTTATTGGTTTTTTTTTTTGTAAATACCTTAAAATCCTGTTTATAAGACTAGAAATAAAACTTTTCGTAACACACAGTAAAAAAAAAAATTATTTTAAGGACATAACCAGAATAAATTGTTTATTGGGCGACACAATGGGTAATCCTAACTTTTTTTTTTCCTTATTTATGTTTTATCAACAATGTTTATTGTTCGGGTAACGAAAGGATTACTTTTCGACAGTTCCATAATTGATTAATTGTGCTTATTGTTGTTGTTGTTGTTATTAGAAACTTTAAACTTTCCTGAACAATAACCAGAAACAACAAGTTATTTTTTTTTTGCCCTACCCCGTCCTCTAAACTTTTATGTCCAGGAATTGTGATCAATAAAAAAAAAAAAAACTTTATAATTGAAAACGTGACAAAATTATGCAATTTTTCATCTCACTGTGTTCATTCCATTTCTGGTTTTGGAAGAAAGTCTTCTAATTAGAATGAATAAAAAAAAAAATTTATTTTTTAAGAAAATAATTTATTTTTGGTGGATAAAAATGAAAAAATAAACGTGGAAACAAACAAAGTGGAATATGGGGGAAAAAAAAAATAAGCAGAAGTTGAAAATGTTATGGGTGAGAAGCAGCTTGCATATAAATGACCAAATTAAATTTTTTTTGTTCTCTCTTTATAATATTTGCAGTTTACTGTTTTTTTTTTTTTTTTTTTTTGGGTGTTACGATGTAGATTATTATGGTTATGGTGCTAGTGTTGGTATTATGTTGCTACTTGTTTACTTGGTTCAGCTATTTAGAAAGTTAATGAGATTAAAGATTAAAAAAATCAACACAACAGAAGTGAATTAAAGAAAGAAAATCTGTGGGACCTTAGATAACTAGGATTTTAGTAAGCTAGGTAAAATATAAATCGATAAAAGTTCTTGGCTGTTCAGGGTTCGATTTTACAAGAAAAAAAAAACATTTTAAAGCAGAGGAAAACAATTTTTTTTTCCCACATTAATTTTCAATGAATTACAGTAGGAATGAAATTTGTTTACTATAGAACCAGCAACACACTCACAAAAAATCAAAGCATTGTTTATTATTTAAATTAATTGGCATTGAAGAAGCTTTTCGTTTAAAAGCTTATTTAAAAAGAATTCTTCCATTCTGATAGATTTAACTTAACAAAACAAATAATAAAAAATGAAAAAAATTCTGTTGTTGTTGTTGTTTGTTCATTAAAATTTATGTTTTTTATGCGACAATTTACGACGTTTAAGCAGAAATAAAATTAAGACAACGACGAGCGACGAAACAGATGAAGTCGAGGGTAAATTTAAATAAATAAATAAATTTTTCAAAAATAATATAATTTATCATTAAAATTTTCTAAATACAAGGAATAATAAAACGAAATAACATTTAAAGATGAAGCCCAAGGACTCAATTAAAATTTAATTTTTTTTTCTTTTTCTATTCTATTTTGTCAGGGTGTAAAATTATAATAAATGAATTAAAATTAACAAAAAAAAAAAAAAAAAAAAAATGACATTCAGAGAAGAGAATTATTAAAGACGATCCTATGTGTTGGCTCTAGCTTAGTTTCTTTGCTTGCAATTTAATTAAAAATCTAAATAAAAAAGGGGGCCAAGTTAAACTGTCTAAATCGATTAAATTTTCAACATATAAATGTGACATGGCTTTTTCTATAGAAACATTAATCATGGACATGGATTTTGACTTATATAAATGGACGGAATAGACGGTATTTAATCTTAGAAAATATAAATAAAATAAAATAAAATAGAGAAGAAGATGAACCGAATAGTAGAGATAAACAAAAATATTAACCACAAACAGCAGTTACCAATATCAAGAACAACAAACATTATTTTTCCCTTTTAATGTTTTCGGTTTTTCTTTTTTAAATACATTTTAATCCAAATTGTAGCTTTATAGCCATGTCTTCGTGTTTATTGTGATAAATAATTCGATTGGAAAGGGGGGTTTTTTTTTTTGTTTTTTTCTTTGGTTAGCTTAAAGATTATTTCAAGCAGTCAATTACATAACTGTTTTGCTATATAATTGTCATTTCTTATTATATTCAATAAGTAAATAGTGAAAGGATAAGGGAAAATAATAAATTTTTGTTTTTCTTGTTATTTATAACCGAGATTTGATTAGATTAAAACTGATGGTTATTTCCCGGATAAATTTTATATAGATAAATTATTTATTCATGGTGATTAATTTATTTAGAAAATTATTTTATTTGGTGTTTTTTGGTTTATTGTGGTATCCGGAAAAACTTTAATATTTTCTACAAAAATTTATGTTTTGAGGAGTTAAATCACTTTGGGAAGTAAAGAAGTCTAGAACTGAAATTATGTACGAAATTGTACTATCCGGAAATTCAAAAAAAAAATATATTTTGTACAAAAATTTATGTTTTGAGGAGTAAAAACGCTTTAGGAAATGATTTAAGGAAGTCTTCAAGTGAAATTATCAAGATTTCAATTTGGCTTAACTCGCAGTTAGGTGTTAGATAATTAAACTATATCCTGAAACTCTAATACAGTACAATATAATTCAAATGCGAAATATTTCAGGGTTACATAAGATTATTGCCGTCCTGAAAAACTTTAGAATAGCTTAGATTTTAAGGGAAATCTTTACGTATATATCTTCCAACTGCCTAGTAACAACCTGTCGATAACACAGCGTTAAAAAAAGTAAAAATTCTCTCCGGAAAACATTATAAAGTAAATAAATAAAAAAAACATTTGAAAGTCAATACCTTACAATTACTATAAACAAAGTAAATAACAACGGAATAAAAAACAAAAATCCTATCAAATCTAATTCCAGATAGTTACAAAATAGAAATTGAAATTTATCAATATTATTGTTATTATGATACCAAAAAAAAGAAAAAGTAAAAAAGTCTTTACAGAGCATAATAGATTACATTAGCAGACATAAAAGGTAGAAAATTTGAAACTGATATCAAATATATAAGAACAACAGGATAAAAGTCATTGGATTTTGATCGTTACATGCCAGAAATTCAATATTTAAGTATTTTTTTTTTCTTCTACTTCTTCTCCCCTTTTTTGCCATATTTTTTTTTATTTTATAAAAGATAAGAAAATTGATTTTTGTCGAATACATAATAAGAATACCCTTGGGGCATTTATCGTTAGAAAACGACGCTGTCGATATCGATGTGTGTCTCTGTGTTGAGAAGAGAGCGAAGAAATAAAACTTTTTTTTGCTTATTTTTCTGCTTTTTTTGTTCCTGACAATACTTTGGTTTACTTTACTTTACTTTACTTTACTTTACTTTACTTTACTTTGCTAAACACTTTAACCATTTTACCGTATAAAGAGATAAACATAAAATACGATCAGCACTTGTAAAAAGAAAATTTTGAAATAAAACTCCAAACTCCAAACATCATACCAAATTTTTCTATGGTGACATGATGTGGATTCGTTTTGATTCTTTTTCTTCATCATCATCTTCTTCAAACATCGAAGCCAATCAAAATAATAACAACAACAGCAGAAATTTTTCAAGAACTTTATCATTAATTCAACATTAATTGTGCCAACAACTTTTTCAATTACTTTCTTCCTACATACAAAAAAAAAAAAAAACCCAAAAATTTTGCTGTTTGTTTGCTTTTTTCTTCTTTCAAGAATAAATTTCTTTTTCGTAAACAATTTTTGAAGATTTGTTTTGTTTATTGATTTCCAAGGAAATGTCGTGTGTGATTTCATGGTTTTTGGTAAATTTTGGTTTGCGAGAAAAGAAAACTCACTGTGTTTCAGGATAACCAATGAGTTTTAATTATTTTGATAAGGGAACTCGAGAACAAGTCGGGACAAGCCATTAACAAATCATAAAACAAATCAAATGTTCTACCCTAGTACGATCGATTAAACCAAAACGGGGGAGTCCCCAATCAGTTATTAAGCACATTAACAAGAACTTAAGAGGATTCACAATTTTTTTTTTTTTTTCGTCCTTTCTTCTGTTGTTCATAATGATAATGGCAACATTTATGTATTTCGATATTCTGTGATTTTTTATGATTATGGGCAAAATTCTTCGTACGTTCAACGTGTTTTCAATATTTTTATTATTTTTCCTCTCCCCCAGATAAGCAGCTTATTCTTTTTGGGTACAGCAAAAAAGAAAGAAAAAAAATTAATTTTAATAACAAAATCGCATTTAACAGCTTTTCGTAATTCATAATGTTATAGGGGGGAAAAAAAAAATCGTTTCTAATAACATTCAATATCCATTCAATAAAAAAAAGTTTTTCTATTTTTCTGTTTTGTTGTTTAATTACTAGAAAAAGCTTTTAATCAGGAAATTTATACAAACAGCAACGGTGTGACGTTATGGGCATAAGTTTGGCAAAAAAAAAAAGAAATATTTGAAAATTGTTTTATTAGTCGATGAGATTAATAAATTTACCCGTCGGTATGTATCGTTTTTTGCAGACAGACAGATAGACAGGATGGATAGACAACATAATAATGATGTGTTGCTAAAGGATTTTCAATATTGATTTACTGTGGTATGGTTGCCTGATAATTTCTTTGCCATAACTGCAGCGTTAACTGCCATAGCGTTAATTAAATTTCAAATAAAAAATTTGTTAAAGACCAGCTAGAATAATTTTTTTTTTTTTTTTGGCGAAAAAAGCACACAAAACTCACCGAATTTATCGTGAGAATTAAGAATTAAATCAACAATGTTGATGACACAACACAAAATTTAACTATTGATGTGGAAATTTTTTTTTTTATTATTTTATAAATAGAAATGTTGCTGGTGGTTGTATATTTTGCATCAGATTTCGTTCAAATAATTTATTTACTAATTTTATTAAATGAATTATTTTTTTTCTTTCCTCCACTACGTAGCAGCTTTTATAATCTTGTATTAACTGTAAAAAAAAAAAAAAGGAAAAAAATTTTAATTTATTATTTATAAACACAGAGAGAAAAGATAGAGAAGAAAAAAAAAACATCTTTGATGAGCTTTCGTGTAATTTTATTTGAACGAAAACAAAAGCGTTTAATTTTAAAGGCAAACAAAGTTTGTCTTGCGTTTCTTTTTGCTTTTTTGTTTTTGGCTACAGAGCTACAAAAGAGCTTTTGTGTCTGTTTTTTTTTTGTTTGCTTGTTGTCTGAATTATTAAATTTTATTTTTAAACGTAAAAATTGTGAGTTTTTTTTTGTTGTTTTGTTGGAATTGATGTGATAATGGTGTGTAGGAGGGTGTGATAGGCGTACGTTTTTCTATACAAGCGACAACTGTGTTGAGGATTTTTTGATTAAATAATCATAAACACAGTATGAAATTATAGTTTGAAATTATTTATACGTCTGTGTGTGTGTTCAAAAGACTAGAAAAGATAATTTATAACTAGATTGTTAAGCATCGGTTGATATTCACAGCATGGTGACAGATTTACCATTGGTTTTGGGAAAATTAGATTTTTAGACAGTCTGTGTGATTTATTAGAAAATAAAAAAAAGAAAAACTCTTCTTCATGAATTTAATTTTAAATGATTATCTATTGAAGGTTTTTGTTGTGCTTCATTGATTGTTGTTTTCTTGGCTGAAGAGAATTTTTTCAATAATTAAATTTTTTGTTAAGCGAAATTGGGTTAATTTAATTGGGTGAAAACAAAAAAAAAAAAAAACTAGGTGCAGCAGTACGTGCTTTAGTAGCTTATTTTGTGTTATGCTTGGGGGTTTTATTATTGATTTTCTTTTCGTTGAAGTTTTGTTTATTGTTGCGGCCCAAGGATTCTGTATAAACGGATATTTTTCCGAACGTACTTTAAGTTATATTTGTCACGTTAATGAGAAATGTTGCAATTGAAGGGTACGAATTATAATTAGGAGATAATTACTCTTTACTCATTTAAAATGCGATAAAAATGTTTAATCAAGCTTTTAGATAAAATTCTGAGAGAAATTGGTGTTTTTAACTTGAGTTTTTGATGAGTAGTTTTGCGTCTAATTTTTAGATTATTTCAGTGTGCTGGGGTTGAGGAGTTTTTTTTTTTTTTTAAAGTGTTAAGTCCTTAGTTTTTGTGAAGTGGCTTAAATTGTTTAAATTCATGTTAAAAACATTAAAATTTCCGAAGCAACCTACTATCGTTTGAATACGTATTGAATACTCAATAGAATCTTTAGAAGCTTTTAAAAGATATTCGAAGATATATTACCGAATTTTTATGTTTCCGATACGTTTTTGATTGCTTATTAATTATAAAATAAATCCTGATGATGTTTTAACGGATTTATACAAATAAATAATCAACGGTGCTTAGTAAAACTTTTTTCAGAAGTTTTTAAAATTTTCCTGCGCCCGTCACAAACATTTCAATAAGTTATTTAGGGTGAACATTTTTTCGTTATAACACAATTAATTATTACAATAACACAAATAGTTACAGGTACAGGACATGTAATTAAAAATTAATAATTTTTTTGTTTTTTTTTACAAATAAAGTAATAAGTTGTCATTCACATTTCCGCTGTTATATTATGTTTAATTTAAAAAAAAAATAAAATAAAGAAAAAATTTTTTAATTAATTTTTTATAATTAGAAATTATTATTTATCATCTTTTCTGCATTATTTGTTAGTTTTGTTGTTATTATGCTGTTGCTGCTATTATTATTAATTAATTAATTATGAATCGAATAAATTATTTTATTTTATAATAAATAATAAAAAAGAAAAAAAAAAAACTTTAATAATAGTGGGGCGGTGAATGTTTTTTTTTTTATTAAATCTATAATTAATAACTCGTTTAACAAATTTAAAAATTTTTTTTTTTCTTTGTTTTTTTTTTTGTGTATAAATTAATTGTTTATTAGTTATTAATTGAACTCTGTGATCAATTTTAATTATATAAACAAAACAAATTATTATATTATCTGAAACAAGTAATTATGTTTTAATATTTTATACTGGTTATAGTAAAGAGTGTTTGTGCTGTATTATTATTATTATTATTATTATTATTATTATTATTATCCATAAATAGTTTTTTTTTTTTTTTTTCAATCAAATAAATGTTTGTGAAACAAAAATGTTTAATTTTGATTAAATTATTAATTGATTGGGTGGAGAGGTTACTATTACTGGAGCAAACGAATAATCATTTGTAAAATGCAGTAAAACTACTAAGCTATTCACTGTTAATAGTATAAAATTATTTTTTTCTCCCCATTTTTTGTAATTTAATTAAATGTAAAAAAAAAAAAAAAAAAAAAAAAAAAATTACACGCAATGCAGATGCTGTTGTTGTTTTTTCTACATTTATTTTTATTTTTTTGATTGAAATCCGTATCCAAAAATAATTTTTGGCTCTTTTTTGGGAAATTCTAATTTAACCAGAATATTAATTGGTAATTGGCACATCTAGTGCAGGTAAAATATAGCAACGATGGTTTTTTACAATTTCTTATCGAGTTAAACGCGTTGTTTATGTGAATTCAATTAAATTAAATGGATTAGAGGAGATAATTCAAATGGGTTTCCAGTTTATTCCGGACAGAATAAATAATCATCTATCACGTTATCCACAGTATGTGGTCAGGAAAATCGACAGGGTCATAGCACCACCACACCACCACCTCTATTCGGCAAATAAGGCTGACAATTTTTGTTGGTTTCAATGCTGTTTGACACCTTGATATCAGCCCTGACGCACCCAATATCACATTTCTTAAGAAAAGGAAAGCTCACAGCATGTCGGACCGTACAGCTGAGAAGGGTCACATACATTGGGATGGTGATGGTTTCTCCGCAGCCTTTAGATGCCCTCAACTTTAAGAATAATAACGAACATTTGAAAGTTTTCTAATTATAATCCCTATCGTCTGTAATCCCTTGGCCTCAGCGCCAGTGTCAGTGCCAGCCTCAGCTAGTTAAAACAACATTTTGTTTTATTAATTAAATAATTAATTTGGGGACAATCAAGCAGCCAGCCAGACCGTACAATTCCTTCACGCAATCGAGATTTAATTTGAAATCGTTTTCCAAAATTTTATTTATTGTTTTTGCTCCAGAGATTTGACTTCGTTTATTTTACCCAAGAATCATCCCATGGAAATTAATTAATAAACTCGCCGCTCGCAACGAAGCCAATTTTTTTAATTAATTTTCTGCATAAATACAATTTTGCATTCTGCTAAGAATGCGGTAAACACCGGACCACACAGTAATTTTCATTTATCTGCAGCCGCAAAGATGCTTAATTAAAAATGGTGAAAGCTTCGCGTTTCGTGGTAATAAATAGCACGTGCCGGCATTACTCGCCTCTGGTGTTAATAAAAGTTTTTCTATTTTAACCTCCGCGATGATTTGTTTGACCAAGCTCGAGTGCTGTTTCGCTAAATTATTTAAACACAAGGCATTAGCAAGTCCTTCAGCTCGTTGATAAAACCTCGGTTCACCTGCTTAATCTTGGACTCGACTCGGCAGTTAATGAATAACAATATGTTGAGGACACTTTGTCACATCTTTAGAATAATTTTAAACTTTCTTAACAAAAAATACAGCAAAGGACCCGGCTTTACTGGCTGAGATAAGATTTTTAATTGGGTCATTTAAATGCCGGGCGATTAGGTTACCTTGCTGCTTTCCACCCACAAACATTTTGCTCTTTTCCCCCGTTTCTGTTTTTGATTATTTTTCGTGGATTATGCGATTACAATTTTAAGATGATTATACGCCCTACTGGCTAATCTCTCCCCTGGAGACCACTCACGAATTTTAAGACTGAAAATTCCAAGAATTTCACTTAAATTTAATGGCCATTGACATGCTTTTGTCGATACTTCTTAGTCGTGCAGAACAAACAACACATGTGCTGTTCTGTATGACCTCCAGCAGCATCTGGCGTGTTCGAAACTTTCTGACGCTTCGATTTTAATTGCTTTTCGCATCTTTTTTAATAGAAATTCTTCAATTAATTGCCTCTCGCTTAAAGAGTTTCGTCTTATTTATTGTGAAACTTTTAAATTCAATTTCGCTGCGAATGGAGACCCAGGACAATTAAATGGAAGCCGACAAACAAACAGACAAATGAAGGAAAAAATTAATCATAAATCCTCGAGATAATTACACTTCATTGCTCCATGCTCCATGCCCAACAATAACAACTTTTCTTGTTCAATTTGCGTCCGCCGACCCTCCACCCACAGTGGAGCTTAACATTTTTTTTCCATATTTTTTTTTTTGTTCATAAGAACGTAATTAAGATTTAAAAACAAATCATAGAAGAAGAATAAGAATAATGAATGTAAGGAGCGGAAACGGCACAACAACTAACGAAAAATGATTACAAAAGAAATTAAAAACATAAATTGGTTGGCAGTCGGAAAGTTTTTAAATCATTTTGTTGCAGAAGGAGCAGAGGAAGCAGAGAAAGAAGAAAATTCTCATTAATTGCTGCAAAAACAATGATTGCCCGACGAATGTGTTTTTCCTGTTTTCCCATGAACTTCAGTCAAAATTTCCGTTTTTACAATTATTTAGCCAAAAAAAAAAAAAAATCACCATTAATTGTCGATAATACGCCGCACTTGTACGGGGTGACACTCATTAAACTCGTTTCAATGCAAATGAATTGAATTCCCTATTGATTGTTTAATCTGTAAAAGCTCTGAATTGCAGGAGAGATCCCTATAGAAAGATAATGATTGAGACATATTTTTGTAATGTCGTTTATCATCAATGTACAAGAAAAGACTTCGCAATTCCATAAATTTCTATGCCGTTTAAGCCAGTTCTCTTGATATTGAAATTTATTATCATGCAGAACTTTATCTGCCAGAGTATTAATAGATCTTTGGTTTCCTCATTCGATATGCGTGATATGCAAACTCGGCGGCTTGTGTGCCAAATTTAATAAATTTAATAAAGCGGAAAGACGTCGACATAAATAAAGGAAACTCCGCGGGCTGTTTGTGGGTGGCTTCGGCACATATTTTGCCTGCTTCCCGTTATTAAGGAAATAAATTATGAAAATATAAGCACACATGAACCCTCGCATTTTGTTGTTTAAAGATTTTTGACTCTTTTCACACTGCTGCCAGAGATTTCCATCGACATCGACAACGACGACGACGGCGTTTACGACGATCGGAATTGAATTCATTATGGAAATTGGTAAACAGACCAGAAACCACAAACAAACCAAGCGCTCAGCAATTATAATAATAATATTGATGATAGCTTCGGGTCAAATGCCGATAACTCCAATAATAAATAAACAGCGAATTCCTGAATAAATGATGCCGACAAATGTAATTAAAATGAGCTCGCATTGTGGCAACTGCTAATCAGATTAATACCTCGGCGGCATTCAGTTGATAAAAAAATTTAATAAATGCGTTGATGGCAAAAATCTGCTCTAATTACGCTTCGTAAATAATATTTCGGATCCCCCATAATTTGCGACAGTCAAAATCTTATTTATCGGGGAAACGCAACACGTCGACAGAATATTTCAGCATGCAGGACGAGTATCGGATTCACCAAGAGAAATTCGCCGATAAATGACGCAAATTCCAATATATTTATGCTAATTTATGCGAGCAAATGTGCCTGCTTCATAGGTGTAATAAATACTGTGCTGTGCTATGGCGAGGCGTGGTATGGTGTGGTGTGGGGCGACGATGGATCATATTACAGCCGAAGCACAGTTGTCACATTCCAATAAATATCCTCCATCACGTGCACGCAATTTTGAATATTTTTAATAAAAACTTTCGCTCTTCATGCAATAACTTAGGTGGTTTTAAGGTTTTATTAGAAATTTCGGTATTACTCGAACTTGCAGACACCCAAAACACATCCCTCCTCGCCTTAATTTAAATCGTTGTGAATTGCGAATTTATTCATTGCAATCGAGCAAAAGGGTTGTGGATGGTGGATGAAGCCCAATGAGCATTTGTTAAATTTAGAAACAAAAAAATGTTGAAAACAAACAAAAACGGTTAGCTGGTGGACGACGGTAGTGGACGAGGGTGGACGAGGGAGTTTGACGAGCTCATCAAATCCAAAACTTTTTTAAGCTAATTATATTAAATCCAATTTATACGCTTTTTAAACTTAAATAAAGATTAAAGGATTTTCGCATTTTCCCTTCTTCTCGTTATTAATTCAAAAGGAAAATTAAGTTGGACCTTTCATAAGTAGCAATTTAAATTCCCTTTTGTTCTTTCTGCACTTTCTCGCGATTCCGAGTCAAACAATTTTAATTAAAAGTTTTTCGCGTTTCCTAGCAGCGCATTTCGTTGCAAATTTACGTAAAATTTACGTAATAGTCTCATCGTCAAGTTGATAAAATCGCTTCCCCGCTAGAATAGCCAAGGTGGCAGACGGCATCTCATTAAAACGATATTGGAGGGAAATTAAGAGCTTCCAAGAAGCAGAAAACCGAAAATCAATAAGCGAAATGTTTACCTTTTGATCACTTAACTCATGATTATGATATTCCGGCACAGCAACAACACCACGAGCAGCCACCAACCAGATTATTTAGAGCAGCCACAAACTCATTATTTATGGCGCGGCGCTGTTGTTGTGAGGCAACAAGGAAAACCACCCCACCGAGCAAACTTTTTATTTATTTTTCCTTCTTTTGGCAATTTTTCATGAAAACATAAAAGAGTCGAGGCTGGCAGCAAAATACGACGAGGAAGAAAAAACGAACGTGGAGGCAGAAATAATGGAAATTACTGTGAAACATACATTTGAACACGATTTACATGACGGAACGAATAGAGGAAGAAAGGAATTGAAATGAAAGCAAGGAAAGGAAGGGAAACCTTTGCAGAAAAACTGTGAAACGAAAGCTTAACATATGACAAATGGACT
This sequence comes from Ptychoptera albimana, assembly GCA_961205885.1. Lineage (NCBI taxonomy): Eukaryota > Metazoa > Arthropoda > Insecta > Diptera > Ptychopteridae > Ptychoptera > Ptychoptera albimana. The sequence goes on from OY540803.1 coordinate 30,047,230, forward strand.
TTTGAGGTTTCTGAAACGCTTTTTTCACTTGTTCTTATTGATTTTTATTTGCTGTGGAATTGTTTCCCGGACTCACACCAGTCACCTGGTGAATGCTAAAATCGGGTGATAAACGTAATGAAACATACGCCAATTTGGTGTTTAGACAGAAAGCCTTTTAAAATGAGTTTTTCACATTTGCGCCGCCTGTCACTGCATAAGCAAATAGGCCCCATGGGGAGTGGGCACAAAGGATCCTCACAATAATCACAATAATGATGCCAACTAAACCATTTTAGTCTTCTTTCTATTTATTTTCTCCTCGTTTTATTTGGTTTCCATTGCCGACTGATCCTGGTTGTCAAAAGTTTGTTTCGTTCCTGAATTAAATGAAAGGCATTATGGGGTTTAAGGGATTTAAGTTTTGGACCAAACAAGCAGCAAAACATGCGTGAGACAAAACACAAGCAAGCAGGCAAACAAACACATATATTAAATTCCCATTCCAACTGCGAAGATAGTTGGAGGGCGGAGAATGGAATTAAATTTAATTCCTTAAAAGTTAAATGCGAGAAACGAATTTCTTCAATTATTTTGTGAAATAGAGAAACAGATCTGGTTGCTGCTTCAAAGATAATGGTTAATGGAATGTGGTGAAAAATTCACCTTCTTGCTGCTTCGACAATTTCAAGTGTTTTTAAGGGTCCAATTCCAATTTCGCCCTAATAAAACCAATTTGCAGCAGAAATTGAACTATCCAGCTACGACGAATGCAAATTTAACCAATTTCGCATCACCTTACATCCGATCCCTTCGAAAATTGTTTACAAAAAGCAAAAAACAAGCGAAGAGAAGAACGGCGATAAGGGAAAAGGGAAACTGTTTTCAAATTGTTGACAAAAAACAGGAGCAAGAGGCCATAAATTCTGCGTTAAATATTCCTCTTCTTATTTATTATCTCTTTGGTGTTTTCCAGCATTTTTCATTATTTATGCAAACAAAACACAATTTATATTCACTTCATTACATGGTTTGGCCCTCCTTTCTGCTCCGTGTTAGGGGTGGAACTCAGATCACTGAAACAGCAACAAACGTGGCACGCAGTCAAAGGAGACTAGCGAAACATGGGAAAAGTTATTTTTAAACGCGAAAATCCATTATCCGTGAAGCAAAATTCATTTATTCAACAATTAAATGTTTTCCGAAGTGGCGTCTTTGAACTTGTTCGGGGAGTCGCAATTGTGTAATCCCGCTGTTGCCAGATTCTGACACTTTCACTTTCGTTGACTTTCTCATTTATTACCAATAAGCGGTAACCCCATCCATTCATCCCTGTTTTTAATTATTCAAAGTATCGGGTCGGATCAAAGGAAATTGATCTCTTTCGCAGCTTATCATCTTAATTGCGTTATTCAACCAGCCACAGCATGGTGGCAAACAATTTTGTGAATTCGGAAGACAGCGGATCGCCACTGAATCAAATTGCTGGATTAATCAAAGTTTTCTTTTTCAATTTATTCTGACACATCCCGAACAATGGGCACGTTAACAAATTGGACTTCGCATTCATTGTGACACTTTATTATGATTATTATTCCAACTATTGTTGTTGCTGCTGAGTATCTGTCGCTGTGCCTGTCGCCGAATTAAAGTAAGTAGAGGCTGCATTCGCTGTGGTGTGAATGGTGGATGTAGGACAATGGCAGGCACCCAAGGGCGATCGCATTTAGGCCAGAGTAATGAAAATGTGATTTTTCTTTGCTTTCATTCTTTTCGAATCGATTTTTCGAATAAATCACATTTCGGGGAACAAAGACGACGCAGACACACAATGGCAGAGCCACACAGCATTCTAAAATGTTTTCCTATTGTTAAATCTGCCGCCTCTACCGCAAATAACAGATTTTTAATTAATTTAATGAACATTCCGTCATAATTCAAAAGTTTGGTTTGGTTTGCTTTGGATAAAAAAAACGAAAATTCATGGTGAATCTGGCGTATCGACATTAGAGATTCATGTGACAAGACCGTGCTCAATCATTTCACTCAAGTTCAAATCAAAGCAGCAAAATTTATTATTCATTCCGTTTCGAGCCGTTTTTAACTACTGGGCCGCGATTCAGCAATAACTGCGAAACAAATCAATAAGGAAACGCCGGAATGCTTGATTGATGATCCGAAATCCATCTCGTTGCGAATTAGAGACAGATTTTCTAATAACGCAAAAGTATTAATAAATCCTTACCATTTAATTATTATTATCGCTGTGAGACTACAGTCGCTTAGCAGCTGAGTGATGAGCATTTGTTGTTGCTGCTTGTGCTGCTGCTTATATCGTGCCGAAGGTGGTGGAATGGGATGAATTTGATGAATTGCACGGATCACGTTATACAAATGACAGAACTTAGAAACAATAAAAGTTGTGTCGAGAGGCAATAAAAGCAAAGCAAACAAATAAAAAAAAATTATTTTCGATTTCGTGTGTGGAGAAAATATGAATGTCGCGACGCTTGCCCTTGAACCCTCGCATGAGCGAATGAAAACGTAATTAGTGGCGACTGTTGCCACATCATATCGCAATATGGCAAAATTTTCTAACATCAACTGGAAAATGTTGTGTTTGCGAAGTACAGGGTGAATGCAATACGAATGACGACAGCATTAATAACGAAACCATTCCACCTGGCCGCATTCGGACCTCCTGGTTGTTTATTCGAATTAAAACTTTTCTTTAAATAATCGGATCGAGTTGAACAAGTGGAGCAAACATTACGGCAACCACAATGGTACTCATAAGTTGTGGCCCTTCTTGTTCGACGACTGCCATGGTCTTGACGCAACCGAACAACAAGACCAACTTTTCATTAGCTTTTCCCACATATGTCCGTATCCGTGTCTACGCTTTCGAGTTTTCAACAGAATTATTAATGTGACCGCAGCTACTGTACAGATGTGAAATGGAAAAAGTTTTCTGCTTGAATATTTCATCACTCAATGGTCGGGACTTTTATACACAGCAGAGGATAATGACCGTCGTACTCAGTTAACATTTAATCGTGTCTTACGCTACATGATCCGTAGGCCAAGGTTAACAGACGGCGCCGTAATGAGATAAATCCATTAACTCGCTGTTGAAATCGATTTGTCAAAGCCAATAACAACGATCGAATGCAAAATTCGCATTTAAAGTCGCTTCCACCGAAATTTAACTGAATTTCACTAAACTCACAAAAAACACAACCCCGAGGCTGTTTACAAATTTTTGTTATTTTCTCCTCGAGTTTGAAGTAAAACTTTGTCTACAGAATTCTATCGATTCGCAAGGAACTTTCAGAATTTATTTTAATTTCAATTGAAATTCAAATTTGAAAATAAATTCAATTTCACATGTCACCCACATCACGGCACTCTAAGGGTTTCGTTTGCTTTTTCGTCCCTCATCTTGCGAAATGGTTCTCTGCTGTTTTCTGGTGTCCTAGATCTTGGACGAAAATTGAATCTCCGAATATTTCTCACAATTAAGTAATGAAAATGCTGAGTTGCAGTAATAAGCGGCCAATTTATGGTGATTGCCACATGAATTCGCCTCAGCAATTACTCATCTGTGTCGTCAGCTCGGTGATAAATTGAAATTTTATTTCATCAAACGTATCTCAGCATCCCCATGTAATAAAATTATGCAATAAAACGACAAAATCACAAATTTGCGACAATTCCACTGTTCTTGCTGTTTGCGTTGTGATTTCAGCATCGTTTATTTATTATTCTGGTCACATCGTTATTTGTGGACCGGCTGGCCAGTCCACGGCATTTCATATCCATCGTAATGGCGAACAGAAGTTTATTCGTTTAAAAATTCAAACTTGCAAATGGATTTGGCAAATAAACCTCTTAGCATCTTAGCGCATCTGGTCACGAAGTATTCAATTTGCAGCCGCCCATCATCGTCACCCCATCGAATTTTATTTTTATTTTTATTTACTTTCAGTTTGATTATGAAATTGCAGTCTCGAGATGTCTTCAAGGAGTCTCTTCTATAGCTGGTAACGGAATAATCAATTTTATATTGGTTACCGGGTGTTCATACGCCACACGATACGCTACCTGCTTAATACCTCGATAGATAGAACTGGCAACGATATTTGAGCCAACCTTTTCGATGTTTCCATGAATTTTCATTATTCATGCAGTTCTCACATTTCACATGTGCTTACCGAAAATATTCGATTATTTCGCAGAGATCTGATAATAACAAGGGAAATTTCATAGTTTCAATCAGTTTCTGATTTCTTTGGTTGTTTACGTGGGGTGTGATTCGCTTAATGAAAAGAAAACAAACAAAGCCAATGCGAAAAGTTTGAACAAAGGAATTTGTTCGTTTGGTTTATGCGGTGAAAGCAGCTCGTCGCTGATATGCTAAACGGGAAAAGCAATTAACTCTGCACTTGTTTGTTGATAATCAGAACTTTTGTGTCAATCACTATGCCGAAATAGATATCGAGTTACAAAGCGAAACCCGAGCCTCGTCAAGGTTAAAGAAAAAGTTTTTTTTTTTTTATATAAAATTGCGCTACGTATACAAAACAAACTAAGCGCAGTAAAAATGAGTTCAGTAAGTAATGAATAAATGATGAAAGAGATGAAAAAATAAAGAATTTTTATCATCGATACTCAGTGCCGTAAACTGCACACTCTGCCCATAATTTATTCGTGATAACCTTCGCCCAAACTATTTACTTTCGTTTTTATCGTTTTGAATCTTTTCAGTGCCCTTAAAAGGCTACTTAAGGAGCCTATTTAACGCACCGGTACATACTAAAAACCATAAAATATAATTTTTTTTGAAACAAATAATCCGATAACATCGACGTCTGCCACTATAAAGTGCACACTCTGAGCCAAACATTCGTTTCTTCTCTTTAATTGAGGCGATGGGTGAGTAAACTTTACTGAAGCGTCAATAATGGTCATTAGTTAGCTGAATTTGTTGCACAGTTACTGTTGTTGTAATAACTATCTAAAATATAAGGCGAAGCATAGTGTGTATATGGTAAAAGTATGATAAAAACAAAAATTAACATTTTATCATATTCGGATGGATCTTTTATGTTTTAATAACAAATTTAGCTCCGCCATATAATTTGTTTATGTCAGTGTTGATAAAACTTTTATACATACTTTCTTTTACCAAATTTCAGTTGTTCAACTAATTAGTATGACAAACTAAAAGATATAAAACAAAGGAGTAAATATCTATCCTTGAAACTTATTGTTTTTTTGTTTTTTTTTTGTTTTCATTGTTTTGTTTTTGTCATTTTACAAACGTAATAATTACGAAGTATGATGAATATCCATTGTTACCACGTTTCAAATATAAACATTTCTAATTAAAAATATGTTTTATCCATATTTAACTGTACTCTGGTGAATTAAAACTTTCTGTTTCGCTTTTAAAAATCCCAACAGCAATAATGGAAGAAACAAAGTTAAATTAACCGTGATGGTTGATGTGCATGTTCTGAAATGTAAACTTATTCGAAAAATCTATATCGTAACCCTTATAAAACATACACACACACAGATATAATCGGTAACTATGTGTTAGAAATATAATTTTATTAATCATAAAAATCATATAAATATACATAAAAGTCTTAAAGACATTTGTTAATGTCAAAAATGATATTCAAATTTATAAAAATTTTTTTACTTTGAAATATTTTCCGTTGTTTGTTATATAGAAGAACGAATGATACAATAAGAAAAACGTTGGCGATATTCTGTGACAATATTTTCCTTTTTTCTAACATTATTCTGTGTTATTATCATCATTTATCATTGTTGCCATTACATGACAGCTGAGTCGTCCTTAGCAAAGTTGTTGCTGTTTTTTTTTCTCTGCATTTTTTTCTCTTCTATCAAATAAATACAATTTCTGTTGTTATTTTATTTATTTATTTATTTTTTTTTTTTGCATTTGAAAATGTAAATAAAATTGAAGTGAAATTTATAGAGAAACGAATGAATGAATGAAAAAAAAAAGAAAAGTTTTTTAAATAAAACTGGTGAAATATCGATGAAATAATAATCAGGCGTCTCCACTGGTTTTTTTTTTTTTTCATTTTCTCTTTCTCTCATTGTACGAATATCGATGGCTTTTTTTTTTTTTGTATTTTAATACCCAAAGCTTACTTTTTATTTAAAATATCTGCGTTTTTTTATTTTTTTTTTTTTTTGCGTTGTGTTAAACACAAATTTGATTTATATCAGTCTGAATGTATTTTATAGCAGCTATAAACATTAAACTAATTAAATATTTGTGTATTTAAAAAAAAAAAATAAAAATAAAAATAAATAAATATTTAAAATCCATGCATAATCAACGTTTTTAATAAATTTCATTGAATCTTTTATTTCATTATATCAAAAAAAAAAAAAAAATGAAATAAAACAGCAAACTATTAGTTAAAGTAATAAAGCATCAACAATCTGTATAGCTTTCAGTTATTATGAATTAATTTAATTAAAAAGCTTTGGGTAATGGAAATTTTATTTATTTATTTATTTTTTTTTTGGTTGATTAAAGCTGTTACGCAGCTTAAAACCGTTTCCTTTGAAACAAGTGTTTTGTTTGTGTATCTCCAGCTGCAAAGTAATTCACATGTGAAGCTTTTATTGTTTTCTTTTTTTGTTTTTTCGGAGAAATGCATTTTCTCTCCCACAGTCAAAAGTGCCGGCACAAATCCGAATATATTTTTTTTTATTAATAAGGAGTAATCCTGTTGCCCACACACTATAAACACAGAAATAAAAATTAATTAAAAAAAAAAAAAAAAAAAAAAACCCATCGTAAACACAGTAAACGTTGAATTACATCGTTTGACTGATGGTAAAAATGGGAAAAAAAAAAATAAGTTTATTTTGTTGTTTAAGAATTGGGCAGTCCCTTTTTTTTTTTTTTTTTGTTTTTTTCGGTCCGTGTATAAGGGTACACTCTTATGCGATGTTAGCGCTTTTACATTAAAATATAAAAATAAATTTCTATCATGCGCTGTGTAAGCAAGTGTTTTTTTTTTTTTTTTTTTTTTTTGTATTAAATGAGAAATAATTTTGTGTTGAAAATGAAAAAAAAAAAAAAAAAAATCTTTCTCCAATTATTAGAAGGCGCAAGAGTTATTTCTCCAGGCAAATAGTGTACGGATTTAGACATACGCAGCGTTTATGTCTTGTTATAGAAGAGTTTTTATTGTTTTTCTTTCCATTTCATCCCTTTTTTTTTGCTTTTCTTTTTTTTTCTATAATAAACATTAATAAGGTAAATTTGTAACAAACAAAACATTAAAATTCCTGTAGCTTTTAAGCATAATTATTCTAATAAAAACCAAATGATAACGCATTTTCTCGGTATTAAATATTTAACAAAAAAAAAAAAAAAAGGGACTACACTCATGTGAGTGTATTAAAAAAAAAGAAAAAAAAAAACCCGCAAAACATTTAATTATCAAATAAAAATTATGGCAATAAACTTTTATTTTCCAGCCTCATCATAATATCTGTTTACTCTTGATGTGCTTTTACCATAAAGCACATAGAGAAAAGAAAAAAAGACGAAGCTTTATTAATGTTCTAAAACATGAAAAAAAAAAATAAAAAAAAATGTGACTGACAAAAGGACAACCGGAAGACACATAAATTTTATAAAACTTTAATGATAATGACCTTTATAGATAAAAAAATAAAAAATAAATAAATATTACTATTGTCAGCCTTCAATAACACGGTTTAATAATGCCCATCATAATAATATTTTATTTTATGTGTTTAGTCATGTTTCCGGTTTCGATTCTGAACTTTTTTTCTAACAGCACATTTTTCTTTTATTCATTTTTAATGTGCTTTATTCGGCTAATCATCACTTTAAAAGTAACACATTTACGGTTAAAGCTCACTTTTTATTTTCTCCTTAAAAATAGAATAACATTTTTTCTTTTTCTTTTTAACATTGTCGTGCTTAAAGCTTCCTTTTTATTAGAACAATGAATAAAGATTTATTATTTTGTTTATTTAGATATGTGTTGGGTAGAGAATAATGGGGTTGGAATATTAGTATGTACGTGATTATTAGTGTAACACAGTCTAGTAGTATTTTCTAGTCAGTGAATAATTTAAAAAATAAAAATTTCTATATACACACACACAAGGGAGGGATGAATTTTTATTACTTCTATTCACGCTACTTGATAAATTATTATTTTGATTATAGCTGCTATAAAAATAAATTATTAACAGCAGTAAGTAATGATTTATTTTCACCTTAAATCAATAAAGGGAACATTTTTTTTTTTTTTTATAAAATAATTTATTAATTAAAATTCAACAATTAACAACACAAACACACACACAGTGAGAGAGAGAGAATGAAAAATAAAAATAAAAATAAAAAAAAATAAAATTTCCTTCCTTCCTTCTGGTATTTATATTTCATGTTTCAAGGGAAATTAAATATTATTCCACGACTGTTTTCTACCAAAAAAAAAAAAAAAAAATAAATAAATTTATTAATTTAAATATTAAATGTTAAATGTGTATCTACCGATGTGCCTATTTTGAATGATGAATAAATTATATTTATACACTCGCCCTTTGATAAAAATTTATTTAAAGCAAAATATTAAAAAAAAAAAAAAAAAAAACAGCAGCAGCATCAGCAGCAGTAGTAACAGAAAATTTCTCTGAAATTCTTTGAATTTTATAAAATTTATTCTCTGTCGAGCCCCTGGTAAATTTATTTTCTTCTTTTTTTTTTTTTTGTTAAATTACTGTTTGATATTGGCCACAGGAAATTTTACTTTTATTTTTCTCTGGTTGTTTCTGAGGGGTTTTTTTTCTTTTTTTTTTTTTAATTCCTGTTTGATAAAGGTGTGGGTTTTTGCTTATGGTTAAACAACGAAACAACGATTTTCGTTAATAAATTAATTAGAAAAGTGAAATAGTTTCGTTACGAGGATGAATATTTAAAAGTAGATTAAAAAAAAAAAAACCCATGTCTAACTCAGGCCTATTAACTAGTTTTCTTTGAATCCCCCAGTTTTTCTTTCTTTTTTTTTTTTTTGCAACCAAATCTGTCTGTCACAGGAATGAATAAAAAAAAAATTTAATTCGTATCCTAAATCTGATTTCAAAAATTTGTAGGAAAAAAAAAAAAAAAACTGAAATTTTGTTTGCTAATCACAAGTGAAAATAATTTCTTGGAAACAAAGACCAAGGATAGCAATAAATGTAGCAAAAAAAATTATATTCGTGCCACGTAATCAACATTAATTTCATTAACAGCGATGTTATGAAGTTGGATGTTGGATGTTAGATGTTTTAGCTCGTGTTGGGTAAAATACGAAAAGAAATTTTCATCCATTGAACAGGCGTTGGCCATTCGCTACATTACATTAAACGTGTAATTCGTGTATTTCGTTTCGTTATCTAATTCTGTACACGCACTGTAACAACATTCTGTTGCCAACAACCTTTAACCCATCGAAACAGCCACCATGTGTTTTGAAGTTCAGACAAACAAAAGTTCTGGCGATTTGTTTGTGTCGTTACGGAGTGAAACACGCAGTCGAAGCGTTAATTATTGAAATAACTCCGCTGATGTAGAGTCAGTACAGTCATTTGTCCAATGCGTTTACTTCTGGTAAATCTTTATCAATAAAATTTTTATCAACAAATCAATTTACTGAAAAAAAATCGAAAAGAAATAACGAAACCAAAAACATTCATTAAGCTGCTATTGATTAACTCGACATTTGTAGCGAGAAATTTTCAGAAGGAGTCAAGACGCAGTAAGAAATTAATAAAAAAACAAAAAAAGTTTCCTTCGAGTATTTAACGAAAATTAAGTGATAAATGGGGATGGTGAGGGTGAGGGTGATGGTGAACTGCTGCACCAAATACAAATTATATTTCAATAAGTTTTTCAACATAATTTGTCCCCCGCACTCCTGTAGCAGAATAAGAAAGTGAAAAAGTGGAAAAGTTTGCCAACATCTCTCGTTATGGCGACGAAACGCTTACCAAACTACTTGGAAAGTCTTGAAAGGAAATTATTAGATTCTTCTACTCAGCAAAGTTAATTGAAAGAAAACAATTTTCCATGTCTTGTCAGTTTGCGTTGGCTGCGTTTCTTTAATCGAATAATTAATTCGAGTTTTTTTCTAATCGAAAATATCTGAATGAGTTTCATCAGCAAATATAATCCGTTCCCAATGGGAGGGCTCACGGAAATTTATTTTCATCTGCAGCGAAAGACTCCATAAATCTACTGAATTTACTATCAGAGCACAATTAATGCCTTTGGTCAAGCCAAGCAAGCAATTTCGTAGTCCGCAAAAACTAAAATATTCATCAACAAACACTCCCAGTGTCACTGGCAGGCTACGCTAATTCTTCAGCAGTCCATAAGCAAATTTACAGCACGACAGGATTAATGTGGAAATTATTCGTTGCTGCTGTGGAAAATTGCGCCACTTACCTCCACCGACGGGAGCCAATCTGTTTTTATGATTTATTCGAAATTGATGCTGCTGAGTGGGATGATGCAGCTCTTTTGGTCTTATTTATGGAATCGAAGCATCGCATGTTGGAGAATCCCAACCAGCAACGACTCTATGCATTAATTATTCATTCGCTTATTTTGTTTGTCTAAATTATTGCTCCTTGTCTCGGTCTCGATATTTATAGTTGGAAACTAGTTCTAAGAACTTTAATTAAGTTATGGCAACGAGATTAAATCCAAGATACAAGTTTTGCGGTCGGTCAGTTTAATCGGTATACAAACAGAGATAGCCAAGACGATGGTCTCAACTCCCCAATGAGCGATTCATAAATTATAAATTCATATGGATTCACACTGGGGAAATGAGCATGGAAAAATTAATTAAATGAAATGAAGAAGCAGAAATCGAGTTAATTCGCTGAAGCGAAAATAAATGCCGCAGCTAATTGTAAAGCCGGCATTAAACAGAAAGAAATAAAAATTAATCAGAGAAAATCGCCAAACAAAGAACAAGTGATTAGAGCGGATTAGATGAGCTGAATGTTCATTTCCACCGTGTACAACTGAATTAACTGTGTCATCCGAGTAGAACAGGTGGGCGAGTAGGCAGCGTTAAGCACTTAATAGATTTCTAAAGAAGTTGCGATGCCTGTGATCTAGAAAGTCGCACACGACACACACCCACCGTCTCTCACAATTTCGCTTTTTGCTACTCGAAAGGCTTCACACGAAGGCTGCGATTACAGCTTATTCGATTGAATTAAAAGAAAATCGCTTGGTGAACAAAAACTAAACAAAATTATTTATGGGATTTGTAAATTGAGATTTTATTGTTTGGTTTGTCTATGATGTGGGTGGCAGGGTGCAAATTTTAATTTTATTTAAATTGCGAGCTCCAAGTGTGATCACATTTATTATGAATCGTTAAATATTATATTAAGCGTTCGTTATTCGCATTATTCGTTGCTAAATATAATTAAATTTATTTACATAATAAATGCATTTAACCGACACAAATTGGGTTTCACAAATAAGGCAGAGAGGCTGAGACTGATGCTTGGCGGTGACGAAAATAATCTCTGCTTATAAATAAATAAATAAATAAATAAAATAGTAATAAAGAAGGCATCCATTCGCATTCGCCTTTGCCTTTGCCATTGCCATTGCCTTAACGACGAATTATTCTAATCTTAATCTTGTAAACGAGTCGTGAATAATTAATAACAAGTTTAAATCTGAGGAGCCAACCAAATTTGCGTTTAATTTTTGAGAAAACAGAATATTTCGGTTTAACTACATGAATGATTATTTAAAAAGGATATTATGGCTTCGCAGATAAATGAGCTCGGCGCTCATCTCACTTTCATCTCGCAACGAATTAAGTTTTGATTAAATTTTCCATTTTGTCGCATGTCGTGATTAGGTGTTTCTGCTATCACACAAAACTAGCTAGAAAAATAGTAATGTGAAGTCGTAGATCTGTAAAATTTGATTAATCCTGAGCAACAGTATGCATTGCATCCGTACTTGGAGCATCTGGTGTTTTGTGTTTAGCATAATTTCGCTAGAAAATGCTGATGAAATGGATAATGCGATTGAAAAGGGACACCGGCAGAAATATGTGGCAATATATTGAAGAAGGAAGGAATAAATAATAAGAAGTGAACTGTCACGAGGAGCAGCCATATGCACGGTAATTCATAATTCGCCCGGAGCAGCCAATTTCTGATAAATGTTCATAATGGATGCATAACATTTTTTATGGCTCTGGTTTTACGACATTTTATTATTTTTCTATATTTCTCCTTACCGTTTCGTTTCGTTTCGATTCATCTCATTTTGTTTTGTTTTGTTTTGGTTAGCAGCCCCACACGGCTGAGCACACACCCACACGGCTTATTTATATTAAAACGTAAAGTGCAAAAACACAGAAAGTAAACAAATTTGTTTTTAGATCGATTCGTAAAGGAGCGACACGAAATCTAAGCAAAAAAGATTCACGAAGGCACATATATCGCTTTGTAACATCAGCAGCAGATAGCTTTGACAAAATCGTATTGATCGATGGCCAGAAATGAGGCCGTGTTTGTTTCTGAAATGAGTAAATATTTGCAGCCATCGACGTTTCCCACTCATTCGTCAAATATTATTTCTTGTCGTCATTCCTATTTTGGTCTGGCAAACATTTCCATAAGCAAAATTAATATTTTCAAAGAAATGACGTTCAAAAATCGAATTACCCTGTCCGGATTAAAACTGGAAAACAGAAAAAGGATTTTCTACACAGCGAACATCGTGAGAAAGACACATTTGTGCTGCGATGTGGATTTACCTCACGCGATCATCATACAAAAAGGAAAACAAAGCGCACGCCAAACAGGGATCAATAAAATGAAACTAATTCAGCAATTTTTTACTGTAATCGAGCCCGCATTCGCCCATCCCCCAGCAGACAAACCCACAATAAACCGAATAAATTGCTGCTTGCTGTTTGTTGTTTTCTGTTCGTTTGATGATTCGCATCGTTTTTCACAGAATAAATTTTACGAATAGTGGAAACAGTGTTTCGCCTTATCTGATTCCAATAGAAATTTGTGTTTGGTGCCTGTGACTCCGACCAGCCCTAATGTTGTTCCATTAACTCTTTATCAAATGCGTGTTATCACCCACTGTACCCCATTTAACGATTATTTTTAAATCATTTCGGTTCCTTGTACATCTAAGTATGACAAAGCGGCGTCACATTGGGAATTCACTTCTTTCACAAATTCCACGAAAATATTGTTTTGTGTGCGAAAAACAATCAAACTGCAATGAAAGCAAACTTTTACTTTTTCGTTGTATTCCGTGTCGTTGTCGCCATTAAAATGTTACAGAGATAACTGAACACAAATTCCCCCATCACATTAGTTTGACTGCTGTTTGGTTTCGTTTCATTTCGGTGTATCGTGGCAGCTTCTAAGACAAACGACTGTCTCTGATGTAATTCAATTTGTCGTTTGTGTAACACAGCGACCCAGTTCAACTATTTATCCCTAAATGAAGATATGAAATATCGAATCGCATTGGATCACTCAATTAATTTAAAGATTTGCGATGGTTTAAGTAAGCCAGTATCATCCCTCCACTCCATCCGATGTGTACTGTTGACTTGGATGCCAAAGTTGTTTGTTTTACGTTTTTTCCGCGTGTGTAAGCAACTTTAAAAGTTGCGAAAAAACGAATGCAAAGTGCAAAAATTAAAATTCCTCTCATACATGGGATGTAAAGTGAGGAATCACTAGAGATTATGATGATGGAGCATTACCACATGAAACAGATAAGCAAAGAAAACAAAAAGAAAGTCAAACAAAAACACAAAACATCTAGATGGCAACGAGTCACATCAAATGTGGAACGAGAAACGAGCGATGCGTATGCCAAACTTTGCTGCTAAAAAATGTTTTCGGTCGTGGGGTGCACATTATGGAAATTCACAGGCGAAAATAATAATAAAAATCTTGTTCTGCCATTAAAAAGTTTTCATCTTGTGATGCATTGTGTTGTTCTTGCGGCTCACAACATGAATGAAATATTTGTTGCCAGCGAAAGTCAAGTTTTTACGTCAGGTTTAAATTTATTTCCCTCATTCTGCTCGCCAGGGTTGAGCGGGCGGACTGCTGACTTTGCACAAGTAGTTTGACTACACAGCAAAGTTGTTTTAGGCAAACAAAAAATTAAGCTGCGGCTACGAATGTTTGTTTCAGGTACAGCAGCAATCGGACGCCTCAAACTCAACACACTTTAACTTTTGTATAATGTTAGCTTTTGGAGCTTTTTCTGCCGTTTAGTGGAAGCTCGCATAATCTTTTGTTTGCCTCGAATAAATTTAAATAATCGGCCACTTCGCGCCTTACCAACGCAGTCAGGTAGCAGACTCATTACAACTATTAAAAAATTCATAAAAACGAAAATATTTTTCCACCTCTGAATGTCACGAGCCTGCGAACAAGGCACAAAATACATTTGAACATCCTGCTGCGCTTTTGTTTCACCTTGATTAATATGCGTTGTGACTGTTTCCACTTGGCCGCCCACCAGCCCAACTCATTGTTTGCCCTGATGAAAATCCTTTTTTATTATTATTTTTCCTCTTTGTTTTCGTCAATTTTTTTAATAGGTGAAAATTTTTTAGGTTCGGCAATCGGGGTGTGATGCTTGCGTTGTGTGCTTTTGTGTGGCTTTTTTGTATACGTTGTCTGTTTGACTTTATTTTCGCAGGGCTCTCATTCAACTGCGGTGTCACAGACACACATTGTCATGGCAAATTGCTAAAAAAGTAGGCAATTGTTGAGCGGCGACCCATAAATTCGTCACAAAACGATTCGTATGAAGAAATTAATAATTCACGTTCACTTTCTTATGTGGCAAACGTTAAATGTGCTAAAGACAGGACAAAACTATTTTTCCGGCATCATAATGCCTCGTTAACTATGCATAAGGTTGCCACAAACTACATAAAAAAATTACTCAAATATGTGCATATAAAGTGGTGTTAAATTTAGACAAAGTTTCGTTAATAAACTTAAAATTTGCTTAAGCGAAATGTTTTTTCTATTTCATTCGCCCCTTTTACTTTGCAACCAGATACGACTGTTGGCATATCTGTTGCTATTCGAAACAATAAAGACGGAGAGTAGAATACTAGCTGGTGTTCTCCACAGTTCTAGGAAAAGAATGCAAAAATTGTAAATAAATGAGAAATGATGGCTTTGTGGAGCAAACGTAACGTGAATAAATAACGCAAGACAAACAAATGTGCCTACGTCAATACGGTATGGATCTACATAAAAGAACACAAAGTAATAGAAAAGTAAATACGAGATAATAAAATTCTATGATGAGACATTGTCATGTTCTCATCGAATGTGTAGTGTGAGACGTCTGGGACGTATGTGATTGTCGGAATAACAAATTTCTTACTTTACATTCTCTAAACAGATAAATAAAAAATAAAAAAAAGTTTTTACAAAATTATTTTGTTATTTCTAATGAAATTTGGTTTTTTGCTGCAAAAAAAGAAGCAACCACATGATGCATGCACCAAGCATTTACTGCAGGCTTATTATGTTTAAATTTCCAAGAAGTTTCCATCTATGACGTCGTATGCAGATAATGGTATAGCCCTGTAGCTAATTTGGCCGCAAACACATTTATAAAATAAACGAGCTTAGAAATTATTCATGCAAGAAATTTTCTAGAAATTTGTCTTGATCGGTTTTTTTTATTTATTTTTTTTTTGGTTGTTATGCGTTTCGAAAATTATCCCGGTGTTAGCATGTAATCAATACAGCTGTATAGAAATTGGATCAGATTGAGCAGAGAAACCGATAGATTTCAAAGTATTTCAATTGGCGGTGTGAGTCCTGTGGGTATTTAGTAACGAGCAAATATTTAAATTTCCATCAAAGTTTCTATCGATTTTATTGAAAATTCCCCTGAAAATGAAAAATTTGTTTGTGGCTTATAAATGTTTATCTAGGCGATTGAATCACTTTTATTGTTTTTAGTTAAAGCGAATGATAAACACGTAGCTGAGTGGTGTTAATTCGATACCACAAAATAGTCGCTTTAATCGATTCATGTAGTGACATCGCAATCTTTAATTAGCAATAAGATTCTGATGGAAGGAACAAACAGAAACAAAATCTAAAATAGAAATCCCATTATGCTATTCGGTAAACAAAAACATAAATTTTCGCCCATTCACCAGGCGACGCTCCATCCACCCACTCCGTACCAATTAAGTAAATGATTTCGCAAAGTAAAGGCACAGCAAAAGAATTCCAACCCAAAACTTTGAACATTCTAAATCAAACAAAAGAAAACTAAATATTTTATTTGATTTCGTACGCAGAATATAAAACCATGAGCACACATTATTAAGGAACCTTTTTTTAATCAAATAAAGTTAATAAAAGTTCACAGCAATAAAAGAACACAAAAGCTCCGCACAGCATCCTAAGCACATACCCGCAGCCAAAGAAAATTAAAATTTTTGGGGAAAGTGTTAAGAAAGCCACACTCACCGAATTACATCTGAATCTGTTTCTTTGTTTGATTCATTTTAATTTGTCTAAAACCTGCCTCGTCGGCACCCTGCCATCCCAGCCATCCCAGCCACACTCTAGCTGACGCAAGTAAAAGTTTCGCAAAACGATTCAATCGGTTCGAATGATTACATCAATAAAATACTTTTTTAAATAATTAAATGGATTTCCGCTCATTTATAAGACCCAGTTACGAATCGTGGTAATAGGCAATTACCGCACCCCAGCACCTCAACTACAGAACTCTGAATCCAAAGTGATTCACTAGTTCCAGTCGTTTAATTTAAATCTGTTTATCAGTTAAACTATGATGTTGTATTGTGGCATTGGATGCTCGAAGGCAGAAAACGGTTTTCTACCAAAAATCAGAACTAAGTGACTGAAGTAAACGAGATTAACCCAGAGTTCACAATAACAAAGTGGTTTTCCCTATTTGTATGTGACAAGCGCAATTCAACGAGAAACTTTTCCAATTCTATTTCTATTTCTATTTTTATTTTGGATGTCAGATCGTGCGAGCGACGTCGTCTATTTCACTATTTCACTAAAGACTCGAATATTGAGATAAATAAACTCCTGTCACGATGCGTCTCGTCGCTACTTTGACAGATGTCGTCTCGCATGACATTTTATTTTTGTTCTGTAAAAATCCCAAATGAAAATGAATTAAAGTAAATAAATTATGAGAAATCACACGAAGAAGTCAGAGACTACTTCCACGCTATAATCCAGGCCGCACTCTACACACTACATGCGAAATCCACTCAAACCGTAATTGACTCTTAGAGCGGTTTGACTCCATCCAACATCCATTTATCTTACTTTCCGTTATCCGTGCTTTAAACTTTGCCCAATAAAATATTCTGCACACCGCCGAATCTATGGCTCGCCTAATCGTCCCCATACAAATTTCGATCTAATATGATGTAATCCGGGTGTTCGTATTCAGTGCACAATTTATTGCCGTAATCACCAGGTACATCGTTTACGGTTTTCTTACCTTTCCCTTTCGCTTCACCGGTGTCACTGCAATGTTTCACACGATTATCGACCGTTAAAGCTCATCCTATTTTGATTTATTCATAATTTAAAGCTCTCAAAGAGAAATCTATATTCAAGGTGAAAGGACGAAATAACGGAAATTTAAAATGCAGATAGATAGGCAGACGGCAGTCGGGAGATCTTAAATTTTTTATGAAAAGCTGAAATAACACTCAAAGTGCATAATAATCGTTGAGCTTAAATATTAAAACCCGAGGAAACTCCGATGATTTCCTTGGTGGCAAATTTCATTTTCTTGATGCACTCCATAGCCCCATACCGTGTGCACCTTTGCAGCACGTTTATGATCCCATCGCCTACGCATAGCAACTAAACGGAAATAACAAATGGTAATTCCGGTAGTTTCTTCTTCCGCTACTCAGCTCACATATCAATAAAAATATTTCCGTTTTCGGCCAAACTTTTGCCTCATGACTAATAAATGCTCGCTGCTGCTGCTTGGTTCGCCATTGTGATCAACTCTGATTCATAACTTTTAGATTAAATGTGCTTCGATTTCCCTTATGCTTACATAAATTACTGATTCTGCTAAAATCAATTGTAACGCCCTGGAGGGCCTGGACTCGTACAGCAGGCGAAAAGAAAACTATTTTTTCTTTTGCAAAATCTTAACGAAATGGAAAAACACTCGAAACGAAGTTAATTCTGCAAAATGCATCACGTCAAATGTGGTAAACGCAAATTGCGAACGCCTTGAAAGCTTGACTTTGTGATGACACAAAAACACAAGAACCAGAGAGGGGAACACAAATTTACACAAATTTACAGAAAGTTTTCAATAATGTTGTCGCCATCAATTCGGTTATAATTTATTTCCTCCTTAATGTCATTCCAATGAGAAATAATAAATCAGATAGAAAGTCAATAAATTCGATACGAAATATGAAAACTTTTTCGTTTCGGCAATAGAAACTTTCTTCGAAACTTTATGCAGGGAAAAGTTTTCTCATTATTCGGGTGCATTTTCCAGCGTCGATGAATTTTTTTTGTGGATTCTACGAGAAACAACAAATTTAATTTCATAAAGTCAATGAAGTTTATCAACCTTTGTGGGGGTGGATGACGATACGCGGGACGCTATTACGCCGCGCTATACATCTGTGCGTTGTAAAAACTGAAAACAATTTATTCTTGCCATGTGAAAACCTGAAATAGCAAAACCACGCAATAACCATAAAAGTTAATTATCATTAACGTCGTCAGTCTAATTGTGGCAAATTCATCATAAAAAACGGCATACGGTGGAATAAAAAAGCCAATAATGGGCGGAATGATTGCTGTACACAAAGCAGCAGCAGCAGCAACAGAGAAAGCACAGAATGAAAAATTGACGAAATAATAATTAAATTTACCTTCAAAGAGCAGCAATGAATCAAAATAAGCGAGTAGGAAGGGTTCCGGTGGCGCCTACTCTCCGCTTCTTTATTGTTTGCGTCTCCAAAGACACGGCATTTACAAATGTTTGCTTCAATCTTCTAATTAGGGTAGCTCACCGGCTACCGTGGATGGAGCAGGTAATGAGGCTTAGATTTTCAATCTAAATTAATTAAATTTTTTCTTCTTTATCACAAATAATTTCGTTTTTAATTACATTTTTGGTCGTTTCTGTTGCTGCCGCTTTGTTTGTTTGCCCAAAAATTTACTTCCGCGAAGACAGAAAAATAGTCAATCGGCTAGCGTTCTGCGCTTTGTCTCTCATTATCGAATTACTTTTGTCTCCACCAGAAGCCACAAGGAAATGTCCTCTATTCAATTTCATAATTAATTAATTTTTGCCTCTGCTATTGCTGGATACAAAGCCACTTACCTCTGACGAGAAACCACTTGCGATGCTCCCATACTCCAATAATTATTTTATTGTCGATAATTTAATTGTCGAACGGAAAATAGAAATAATCCGAGTGTCGACCGTAATGGTCGCCATAAATTTCTAAGAATCAGATGTGTGTCTCTCGCCCGTTAAATAAATAAAATTCCAGGCATTGATGCTTTTTGTGTCAGAGTCATAAGCATAATCATAATCATAATCATAATAAATAAGCATAAAATTTGAGTGCGGTTCGGTCATTATTAATATTTTATCGCACAATAAAGGATTTACTGTTGCGGCGTCAGTGGAGTACTGACTCTGCTTGTCCGTTCATGTGACCGCGACAGAGTATAACGATAATCAGCGTTTTTAAGAGCGAAACCATATTTCCAGTTTTATCACAATTCATTAGAGATTTGCGTCATTGTTCCGAGAAGATAATTAAATTTTCCACAGCATGGTGAGCTGTCACAGCCAGAAATTTTTTAAAAATTTCCATAAGCTTTGAAGAAGAGAAGAAAAAACTCCGATTCTGTGTACTTTGGGATTTGTGTTCTCGTTCTTTGCTTAAGAAAGGAAATAAATGTTGAAAACGCGACAAGGCGAAAGCATCACATAAGAATCATCTGAGATTGTTCGATTATGGATCAACGAAGGAGTAGCGAAGGGGTCGCAGTGGCTATAAAATTTATTTCCATTATGATTTCATTTCTTTTCATTTTATTCATTATTGTTATTAATAAATCGCATTTCAGTCATATTTATGGCGATATCCAACCATTTCCACACACACATAACGCGCGCATTCCTTATAATCTAGTCTTATTGTGCGCCTCAGCCACCCACACCGCCTCCAAGACATTCCATCGCTGAACAGGACGAGCAGCGATAAACCGAGATATTTACTTTATTCATTGACATTTTTATCGTCTCCTTGCGATGTGATTCTTTATTTATAAAATTTAATTTATCTGCGGACAAAGCAAGAGCACAAAGCAAATAAAAGCTGAACTTGAGCTGAGCAAACAAAGTGGTGATTCAGATTCTGATTCCGAATCCCATTGCCATTTCCATTCCCATTGTGCTGCATATAAAGTTCAATAAAGTTTCAAAACTACTAAATATAGATTCATCAGCAGTGAAACTCTGCATGCTTTACTACCGAAGCGATAGCAGCGGTAATAATGCATTCAGAAATCCTTTGACAAGGACGACCACGTCGACGATAAAATAATGTTCGCTTCGAAACGATGATTTAATAAATAAATAAATAAAAATTGCCAAATTATCGCAATTGCACTGCAGAGTGACAAACCGAGTGAATCGCACAGCTCATGCGGCACGGAGCTACCACAGTGCTAACAACGGAACTGCTAACCGCAATTAAATCCGAACAATTTAATTGCTAATCGCAGAGGAAAAGTTAAATCGAATTGACTTAATGACGAAATCTGTTACTACGAGCAACTCATTTAATTCCGTCAAAACCATAAAAGTTTCCAAACTAAAAATATCATTCAAGCGGGAGTGAAATGGGATTATCACATGCTTGTCGGGGCGTGCGATGTGGCGGTGTGGAATGCTTAATTCCCACCCGAAATACGCAGGCAAAGTTCGTCTGTTTGCCGAAACTTTTCTCAGAATTTGCGTTTAATAAATTCGATTCTATTTGCTCTTCGAACTTTGCAGAAAAGTTTTGTTCATCGTTTATGGATGAGGGAGGATAGATTTCCGATTGCTAATTTGTTTTGCTTGGAGTCGATTGATGGCTAGCTATATCTAGAGCAAATATGCACTTTGGTAGTTAATACAAGACGGAAGAAGAGCTTAAGATGGAACTTGATTATGCAAATATCGTTTCGTAGTTGTGACTAGCGACATTTTATTAGCTTGTTATTCCCAATTGGGTGGCCTCCTTCATTGCCATGTATGCTGTTTCGGTGTGGCAGCATCTGCTTAACCTTTTCGTCTTATACGAAGGATGCGAAGGGAAAATACACAAAACACGGAACATTAGCATATGTGCTGTAGTTGATTTTGATTTTTATCTTTATTCTCGTGTAAATGGAAAAGTTTCGAGTGTTATGTTTGTAAGACAATTCGGGAGATTAGAAAGGATTTACCCTGCTATATTCTATTCTATTCCATTCTATCCGTTTCCTCGAAGACGAACATTTGCATTTACATTATGTTTTTATTACGTTTTATTTCGATTTTATAATGCCGCATCCTCCTCGCCTCTCCGCCTCGCCCACCAGGAATAAACAAATAAACGATGAACAAATCTATAACATCGAACTGATAATGCCGAATCGATCACATAATAAAAAGGAGAATAAATTTCGAGCGAAATATTACATTTCCCCAACCACACTGCCACATTGCCACACTGCCACACAGCCACAGAGCAAACATGCGAAATTCATATCATATCTCCCATAAATTGATATGGAATTATTCCTTTTTCTTTATTTTTTTTGGTCTGCCAATGGGAACGGGTGAATGGCAATAATAAATAAAAATTATTAATAAAAAAGGAAAACAAAAACAAAAAACGATTTTATTTATTTTTTCCCATCTGCCCATTTTTTCTTCTAAAGTAGAATCGCTATGACTGAATGAACGAATGATGAATGAAGGAATACCGAAAGGATTCAGGGGTTGCTGTGACAGCGAGGCTAGATGTGGATTATCGCATTGGATCCAAGTGCAAATTTTAAAGTCTACACGTTTCGTTTCACCGTCGAGTGTCGAGCATTGAGTGCAGAGTGTTGAGTGTTGAATACCCCAAACGTTGCTTTTATCCTTTTTTATTCGATTGAATGAAATAACGAATCAAGGAGCCCCCGTGCCGCTCAGCACCATCAAATCATTTCAATTCAATTCAGTTTCTACGACTTCATATTTGTACGATGAATCGGTAATCGCTGATATTCAAAATTCGTGTTTGCTCTATTGAACTCAGCATTATACGGTCACAGCTCTTTAATTCAATTTTATATTCATACGATGGTGTGTGCTGCTTCAATCAAACCATTCATAAGAGCTACACACAGATATCAGGAATCTTGGTTTTCTTAAACGATTAAATTACCGCTGACGGACATTGATTATCATAGATTATGGCATCGAATTATCTATTCTCTGCAAGGAACAAAGTAAATATTTGATGGCGAACAGAACAACCAAATAAAACTAAGTTGTTTACCTGATAATAAAATCACGTCGTGCCTCAAAGCTGGCAAAATCGCAAACATTTGAATGCAAATATTGCGTCAACCATCAGAGACATCACACTTCGATTCATAAAAGCATTAAGTGGGTATCGTTGGATAAAAACGCGGGGCCATTGGAACGTTTCATTGTTTTAGTGCTGTGCGTATCTTCAGCGTCTTTGGTCATAAATAAAATTGAAGAAACATCGATAACGGCTGGCATTCATGACACAAAATGCTTCTGCAAACAGAGAATTAAACGGCGACAAATAAAAATACAAATTCTGTGACATTTTACTGCGCGTCATGATCTGATGTAAATTTTTTATTACTTTCAAGTTTATCCATGCCGCTACCATGCCACCCATACCCCCGGTTTTATCTTGATAAACATTGAAATGCAAAATATTGATATCCGCCGCCACTGATTTAAATCGTTCCGCATCTCGCCTCACAAAGGATCTTAAATTCTAATTAATTTCAAAAATAATTAAATCGCAGTGAATGGGTTTTGTGCTTCGTTATTAACAATTTATTTATTTATTTACAAAAGAGGCGATAGCGAGTCTTGTTAGCGAACTTTGCAATCAATTACGTGTCACCGTTGATACGCTGCGAAATATTATTTTCCGTCACGCACAGCCAAAGTTGTTAAACTGCAATAAACAAGTCATATCAGTCATTCCAGGGAATATTATTAATAAATTGAATTTGCCAAGAGATTTTTCATTATCAAAGTGGGTCGCCTTGTTTTACAGTCTGCTCATGCCATTCACTAAAATATTAATTAAAGTTTTTGAACCTTTTTCATGGTGCCTGCCACAGACTTGTCTAATTCTAGTTTTTTGTCTCTGGCCACAAGGACAATCGCCTAGGCTGCCTTCACTACTGCCTCAAAGCAGTAAAACGGAAACCGTACTCTTGCTACAAATTTACTAGTCATGACCAAGTAATAAAGTTAACGACGCCACCGATTACGATAATAATCTGAATGTATGTCGTGTGGTTTCGATGCGAGCAGCAAAACACTTTGCGTTTAGGCGAGAACCTTTTCACCAATTTTATTGCCTTAATTCGTAGAACCGTAGTGCTGTAAGTTGGACAAATTTCGGCATTTCGACACTA
Organism: Ptychoptera albimana; assembly: GCA_961205885.1. Lineage (NCBI taxonomy): Eukaryota > Metazoa > Arthropoda > Insecta > Diptera > Ptychopteridae > Ptychoptera > Ptychoptera albimana. The sequence continues at coordinate 30,071,062 of OY540803.1, forward strand.
ATGAGGCCAAATGATCTCTGCCATGATAACTTCCTCGGCCCGCCAATAGTTTATTTCCGTCTCTGAGCGATTAAATTCAGTTTTTTCATCGTTTTACGGTTAATATGCGACAGGCAGACAAATTGAAATTAAATTTTAAATTTTTTCATTATGCTTTGACCCAATTAGAAGCGAAAGCTCGTGTTGCAAGCATCTCTGCGCCGCTATTTCATTAAAAAAAAACTCATCGACATTGTCTGTGACATTATTTGCCTTCGTCACACCATCCGCCTGCACGTTGCAATTGTTTAATTTTTCCTTCATCCCGGTTTAATTGGACAAAGATGAGTCTTGACGCGACGAGACTAGTTTAAAATTGAATTTCTTGTAACTTTCATCGGTTTCTTCATAAGGACATAATTACGTCGTCATCGTCGTTATCGTCGTTATCGTTGGCGTTGCCGTTGTCTTGGCAAGGATGGGGAATTTCATTAACAGGAGTATCTTTTGCCCTAATCACAACGATTTTCAATAACTACTCAGCTTACAGCGTCTTCCTAGATCTTGAGTAGATCATTTTGTGTAATTTGCAGTCGGCTGGCAGCGAAATAGGAAACTTTTACGCCATCATAATGAATTTTTAATTAATTCTATCACATGGCATTGCTAATTGGAGACGTAATGATTGTGTGACCCAAATCGCAGTGGAAAATTTATTGCTATTGTGGAACACGGAAAACGGAAAACCTAAGCTCTTTAGCAGGGCTACAATTGAAGTGGGAGAGGTCGTGTAGTTGGACGGAACAAATACGGTTTATTGTAAATACAATCAGGATGCAATGATTGCGATAAAATAAAATCGAAAAGAACGACATGTGCTGCTCGCTTCTTGGATTTCTTTATTTGTTTGGTGAAAACAATAGAAAGTAGTTAACGAAACGGGCGTGAGGGTGTAAGGATTGGCGGAATGCTAGCGAGGAGAGTGCTCGATTGAAAGTATGATTCATTGCGAATTTTCTTCTATCGCATTCAGAGGTTGTTGCTCCATCGCATTCATATTTGACCGTGAATAGCACAGTGGGTCGCAGGTCGCTCACCTTTCCACAGATAATAAAAAAAATTAAATTTGTCAAGCGCAGCTCTAAAAAATTGCAAATTGAAATTTTATTTAATTTATTCCCGCCCCCCATTTAATTAGTTTCCGAGTTTTTACTCGGTGTAATCAAATTGCGTCCAGGACACGTTTAACCAGTGGAATAACTGAAAGAACTTTTGTCCAAACGGAAACACCGTGCTCAACACACGGAACAGTTAAACGAAAAATAATTTAATTCAAATTCAATTTGTCCCAGCACAGCACCAGCACCGGCGCCAGCACAATAAAACATTTGTTTGCAGTTTGATTAACTTTCCCGCACAAATTTCTGCACAACTTTTCGGCAGATTTTCATCATTAAACACAAATTCGTTATCTGGCGATGTGGGATTATGAAGAAGCAAAAGAAAACGCTGTAAACGCGTCTAACAATAGAAATTATGTGAGTCAAGCAGATTCTTCGCAGCTTTGCGATAATTTACGATGCGAAATAAATTTTCATTACAATAGAAAAATGTGAGAAATGGATGATTCTGAATCAACGATTTATTATATGTGACTCCGTAATGTGTGGCATAAACCACTACGAATAGCCCGGGTCAAGGCTGTGTGGCGCGACAGAAAACATATTCTGAGAAAACTTCGATAAGTGGCTGAAGGAGTGAGGAACATATGTTGAGGCTCTAACCATGGTTCGTCGCAAGAATTATCTTAAAGTCATGTGGTATGCAACGAACGTGAGTTTCGTGTCGGCAAACAAGGTAGCGACATCGCAATCATAATAAAACCAAATACAAGTGGAGTATCTGTGCCGAGATTACGTTTTGCATTGTGGAATTGAGATAACAAAACTTAATTAATTGTGCAAAGGTAGACTCGGGCTGTGATTCTGGGCTTATCTGTCGTTCTTCACGTTCGTCTGCCTCCCGAAAGGTATCCACCAATTCTTCTGAAGATAAAACCGAGCAGCAGCAGAAACTTTTTATAAATTTTTATTTATTTTCATTTAATTGACGGTTTGAGGGAAGAATTTTAATTAAATTCTCTTCAAATATGTTTTTAGCATTAAATTAAGACGAACTAATATTATCTCAATGTGCAGGATGAAGCGGATGATGGTGAAACGGTGCCAGTGAACGGTTGATTAAAATTACTGTACAAATAAATTCGTGTTTGTTGAGCCAATAATAAACAGAAATAATAATTGCTTTCCTCGCAAATACCACCAGCAGCAGCAGCAGCAGCAGCAGCAGCAGCAGTAGCAACATCAGCATTCAGTTTAGCCGATGAAAGTCAGATAATCGACACTGGTGTAGCCAGTTCTTCGCCATTCTAAAGTTCAAATTGTGTTCTGGTTTAAAGATTATTATCGGATCAACAGTGATTTATATTTGCTTGCTATGCGATGATGTTGACGATTCTGACTGTGATGACGCACACAACCCATTATTAAAAATTAAGCACCGCAGTGACACTTCCATCACTTGTTTGTCTGTTTGTTTGTTTGTTTGATTTTCATGTTGATTAGCAGGCGACTGGTCAAATGCTGGACAATTTTGCAGATGAAGGAAGATTGGAGAATGGCAAAGTTCAACGTTCGCGTTAAAAGCAGCCATGCGAGCAAATTAATTTCGATTTTATTCAAATTCATCTGCACACACCAGAAACAAATGGGTAAAAAATTTATTTTCTTCCTTTGAGCCCCGTTCGGAATTTCGCCATTAATGATTTTATGCTCCGTGTGGTCTATTGAGGCGGCAGAACATTAAAGGCCTTGCTAATGCTAACCTTAGAGTCATTATCGTTATCATTCTGGGTTTTATTGGTCGCCGAGCGGAGGCGGCAAGACAATAAATTAATTTTTTTAATAATTCTCCTTTCGCCTTTTATAGGCCATCAAATTCTGCATAATTTTCGAATAAAACTTTTTTATAATTTTTGAATCTCCCGACCCCTATTGTTCCTTTATTTAATTAATGTCGACTTAGGCCTGGTCACGAGTGATTTTTATCGACCAAAACTTGTTTTCTGTCGCTTAATGTTGCAAAGCAGATAATTTTAATTTTACTTCTCGGATTAATCTCTGTTGTCTCGCCAAATCCAATTGAATGAGATTCGTGGAGTAATTAGCAGCGGGGCAGCAGCGGTAATGAAGGCCAAAATCGTCATAAATCAAGTTTAATCCAAAATTAAAAAAAGCTTTAAAAATCTTTATGCGTTTTGAAGGTTATTGATGTGGCGGAATGTGACTGCCTCGGTAAGTGAGTTTAGCACCTTTGGGTAAAACATTCACCGCCGAGACACAATCTGCCGAAATTAATGTTGCGAACGTGCAATGGATAACGAAGCAGTGGTTTATGTTTGGGCAGAACTACCAGGATGATGAGTTTAACGATTTTCTCGCATGTTCGCTCGGCTGTAAGTAGTTTGGTACAATTGACTCGTCCAACTGAAGCCGTACTTAAAGTTTGATTAAATTATTCTGCACTTGAACCATTGCCTCCCTCGGTCATTTTCTAATGGATCATATATCCCTCATAAGTGGATTAGTTTGCTTGAAGAAATCGCCACACATTTTCCATTTAACAGTAATTAGCTCGACGGTCTGGCAACTTAGTCAAAATCGAATTATTGCTGCAAGAGACACCAAATTGTGTCGGTTCTGCTTTTTATTTGTATTGCCCTTAATGCAATTATTTAATGTCGTCTCTGTCGCGATTCTTTATGTTAATTCAGGTGAAATTCAACCGACTGCGCGCCGTTGACTGTTAAACAATGGAAATTCTCAACAATTTAATCGAATTACCAACTTTGTTGACCTGTCAACTCGGTGTCTCACGAGACTCGCGCGTCTCAGTCTCAAAACACGAATCTAGTTTATTTTCTAAACAAATTTGCATATTTTCACCATTTTCATGATGATGATCTGGTTGTTTTGGGTTTCTTTACAAACGCAAATAACATGGAAAGTCGTCTTGCCATCTGCATGGCAATTGGGTAAAACAAATTCGTTTGCCGCTATTGATTTCTGCGGTTTCGCTGCAACAACATGAATCTGTCTAGAATGGTATAAAACAGTAATTTGTGTTCATTTGTTAAACTTTGGATAGGGCGCATATATGTCCACACACACTCATACACACACGCTGAGGAATAATTCAAAGAACTTAATGATTCTTTGTAACAAAGTACTTTGCATAAGCTGATTAATGAACACAATTTGCTCTAGTTTTAGCAGTTTTATAACGTTGAAAGGATTTTTATAGTCCTGAAGACGTTTTGATAAATTAACGTGAAATATTGCTTCGGTGTACTTGCTTCTAGCATCGCCTCCTCCAGCCGTTAGCTAGTTTGTAACAAAAATTTCTTGTGCTGCGCTAAAGCCTGGTGCAAATTGAAAATTAATTGAGTTTCCTTTTGAGGAATCTTAAATAAATTATAAATGAGATGAAAATGCAGTCTTGTATCAATGTTTTCCATCACAAAATATTTTAATTTAATTACGTTACAATGCCAGCTGTATCGCCCCCTTGGATGCAGTCCACATAGATTTTTGTTGATTCCTGTCTCTATGCGAAGAGAAGAAGCGAAGAATTTTTATTGTTATCAATTCGATAAGAATGCAAATAATGGATACAAGCGAGCAGATATCATGACGACGGCAAATAAAAGCTTTGCGAGGGGATACGATTAAGCCAAATGTTACCGATGTTATGTTTCTCCGACTCGAACAACAATTGCTTTTTGCAATTTCGTGTATCGAGCGGATCAAAAGTTTATTCAAAATGCAAAGAATAATTCCAATGCGGGTGGGTTTATTTGCTTTTGGTTACTTGTACACCAAAAGTGGTTACTTTTCGGTATATTTATTGCTTCGGAAAACGATTTTGCTATTTTATTGCAGCAGTCGCAGCTGCTCTGCATTTATTTCATTGTTCAGAGATTATCGGTTGAAATTGCTTTTTCATGTTTCTTGTTTCAGCTGAAAGTATTGATCCGTCGAGATATTTACTCCGCCTCATCCCATATTCTCGTAGAACAATTCTTTGCCGATGGTTTTGAAATAAGATACATCGATAACGATTAAAAGGTGTGATTGTGCCGGCAAGTGGATCAGCAGCCAATTATAGAGAAAAAGGTGAAATTCGCCGAGTAAACAAATTTTATGCAACTTGATACGCATCTTAACGGCCAAGTTGTTTGTTTTGTTAAGCCAAAGGTGAAATTTCAGAAAAATAGTGATAGGAATATGTGTTGAGCGTTAGCTACAGTTCTGTTCAAGTTTTTCATGGAACAGATAGAGTTGCTGAAGCATCAAGTGTTTGCATCACAAAACCGAGAACCAACTTAATCAAAAAGCTTTCACTGAATCTAAATTTGCTTTCATTCGTTCAATTTCGTGGTTTTTTATTACTTCACTCAACGTTTTATGTGGCCAGCAGTTTATCTCGGTTCGTTCGCATTTTAATATGACTCATTCGGGTCCTCCACACAAAACCCCCAGTTTCGTTACAATAAAAATTCGCTTTCAGAACTCAAATAACTCGTAAAAAGTGGAAAACTGTCCGAATGTTTAAAAAAGTTTAAATTGCTTTTAAATTGGATTTGACAAACTTCGCAGTAAAAGCTTCAAGCATTGACGGCCTCTCATTAGAGGGGAAAATCGTTTAATGGATTCCACTTTTAGTCATGTTATCAATTCCATTCTCGTGCTGACTTTGAATTCAAACTGGAATCACCTTTGATTAAATTATTTTCGATTCAAGTTAACATTTCTATCGCGGCAACACAGCATTTTCTTAGTTAATGGAAGGCGTTCAGCTCGCAAATGTGTTTTTTCCATTAGCTCAGAGTAATTTTTAATGGAATTAATTACCGTGGAGCGATGACATAACACACTGTGGCATCCGATACAAATTTTTATTTTTGCCTTACACCCAGATATAGATACGAGGTGTTTCCTCCATTAAAAGTTATTATTTTCTGGCGCAAATATAATAAACGTATGAGCTTTTATGGTAATTCGTGTTAGCACTAAAAGGATTCAACTGCTGAACGCGCGATACCAGCGATAAAAGCTTTAAAAATTATCATTTGCATATCGTAAACCAGACACCGGTTTGATTAGTTTTTCCATGAAGATTTTTTGATTAATTTGCTCCTTCTTCGTAGTTTAACCAACGACAAGCATAATGATGTTGACGCCACACAGTCGCAAAATTTAAAATTCCGCAGAATTTGTAGCCATGCACACCTGTCGCCCGATCTTGGAATGAGAATGCTTCTTGTGGGTGGCTCCAGTTCAACAACAACCTCGACTACGACATACTTTGTGTCATTCTGGCGAGAAAATAATTTTTTTCTCAGTTTTGCTCGGTTTAATTTAGTTGAAAACAATTTATTTTTGCTTTAATCCGAGACTAAAGCATCTTGAGTAGTAATGCTGGTAATGCTGGTAATGCTAAACATTAGACAACATTGAAGACATACCGACATTGTAGACGATTTAAGCATTTAATTAAAGCACAATTTGAAAATGAAGAAAAATTTCCGAAACGTAATGAGAACGAATTGTGATTTACACACCAATTGCGACTGGCTATCAGTTCTTTCGCCTCCTCTTTATTTATTTAATTCCAAAAAGTTTTCTTCATTTAATTAATTAAAATCTTTTGAGTCATTTAAGATGAATAATGGCGGTGCGATGAAGCTTAATGCAGAAATAAATCAGAGTAGAGCTTTCGCACTACAATTGATTAAATAATTTTGTGTCTCAATGACTACAGATGAGCTAAAATCTAATTTGCTGACAACGACAGCACACATGACAGATAGTGAATCAAATGTTCTTTAAAAAGCTCCGAGATCAGTTTAAGCGGAGAAGGATTTATAGCTAAAGCCATGGGAATATCATGTGAAATGTATCGAAAGACGAGTTATGTCAACTAGAATAAAAACAGGAAAACATCGTTTAGCGATAAACGACTTTGAATGTCTTGCCACAAACGCTCTAATCGTTCTTGTTTCAAAGTAAAATTAAGATGAAATTACAGAAATTCCAGAAGTTGTGAAATTGAGAAAGGCACGATGCTTCTTAATGACAAGCAAACAAATTAAATAAATTGCTCAACTTTTAGCATTTACGGAAAGATTAGTGAAGATTCTCCATATTGGCGACTTTAAACCTCTCGTGCAAATTCCATTCTGAATATTTTTTAAATTTTTTATTGTTCTTCCAGCAATCCGTTGTTGCTTCTTAAATTTGGATGGAAAATTCTAGTCTTTCCCGATGATTTTAAATTTGCTCAAGAAAATAAATTTATCTAAGATGATGGTTTACACGTTCGGCAGCACCCAGCCACCCTCTGTGTTAGTAAATTGTCTAAAAATTGTTCTAAACAATATTCACCGTCGCACAAGTTTGCAAAGTTCTTAAATTAAATTCGTGTTGCCAAGGGTGAATGTTCACGCCACGATCGTTTTTCTTTCTCATTACCTTCGAGCGTACCTTGAAAGTTTCTCTCGCCGTGACATTTATATGACAATTATGGCTTCGTTATGAATATTTTCAACTTTTTGCCACCACCCGACTGCGGCCGGTCAACGAAATTATTATTTAACTTTGGAAAGAAGAGACTAGAAAACTTTTTGCCGCCTTCTATCATTGAATAAAGTTGTGTTGGCGGTGGTGGGTTGTTATTAAGGGGGTTGCATGCTTCTCGGCAATGAAACAATAAATCTCACAAATTGCCATTAATTACCTGGCGGAGTAAATAGAATTGGAAAATAATTACATTCTCCCATCACTTGAATAATAAAAATCAAAATTAATGTTCAGCTGCTTGCCACTATTATTCCCGCCGAACAATGGTTGGGGCGGTGAGTGAGAAATATGAAAAAGTAATTTAAAATTCAGTTTCGATGGGGTTTACATTTATTTTTATGACCTACCTTTAAGAAATGGGATAACCGTAAAGCACATGCAACCGCAGGTCCACCACTACCAACACCCCCATGCATGCAAATCGCAAGTCTCATGTAATTTTAACGAACACAAAATGTGTTATTCACCTTTGGTTAGTATCAAACGAATACAAATGCATGTTGTTTGCGATAATAAAACCCGATGTAAGAGCTGCCCATGTTATGTTTAATCAATAAACAATTTTCATCTCGTTTACCATTGCGACTGATTAAATATTTGCAGCGATTTTGAGTGCAAATATCGAACCGTATTCGTGGGCATACGTATAATTACAAAAATGGTTGACTCTATCACGGTTGACCTAGCTAATGATAAAATCAATTTAAATAATCTGTTTGCAGTTTGTCAGTCAACTAGTTTAAGCGGTTTTCTAGCCATGCCATGGCGGCACTAATGATAATTTTTACCAGTTGCTGTTGTTTACATAGTAGACAAAGTTTTCAGATCGATTTTAAGAGAACATAAAACCGGCAATTGATACCAAAAAATAATTAAAACCTCTTTACAGTTTTCCCCTACAATCGTCTTGAGACTTTTTCAAGATTTCATTGAAACACGACAAGAAATGTCAATTTTCATTTAAATCCTGACGTTAATTATTCGTTTTGTTTACTAGACAAGTGGTAATTCTATACGGAAAATACTTAAAATGCTGATTCTACATAGTTGAAAAATATCTACAAGGGCGATACATACGCCATTGATAAGATTCCATTCGTATTTTACTCTTATGCCGAGAAATTTATTCAACAACAATCAGATTTTTGCTATTTAAAAACTCACTGCGATAACAGACTTACGTATTATCTATACTCTGGAGCTTTGCCAGAACAATATAATCCAATTTAGTTGCAAGTGGATAGAAAGGAAAAAAAATTCATTCCTAAAATGTATTACAGACAAAATTTGCTATTCAATTCACGTACCCCGGAAAAACAATATGATGGGGGAAATGTTTTTTTTTTTTGTTCTCGTTTTTTTTTTAATTAATGATTTTTGTTATTCAATAATAGAAATTTTGGGATTTCGCTAGACGATAATTGTCTTGTGTTAAAAGGATGGCAGACTGTGCTGTGTTTATCGCGTTATAATTAAGTAAATAAATGAGAAACCGAGCGATGTTTGTGTTAACAAAGTAATAATAATTATTTGTTATCTTCGGAGAGTTTGCTGTGGGCTGGATGGCATAGATATTAAAAGCAAACATGTTCCAGGGTTGTGGGTGGTGAGGTTCAAGGTAAACAATTTTCACCATTTTTGTTAATTATTTGCGTTATGTAATTGTTTTGTGAAAGACAGACAGCTCAATCGATGCCGGATGGATTATGCCAAACCCATTTCAACCGTACCGTACCGTGACTCGCGAATGTTTAAAAATAGCACAATTAACACCTATGAGCTTTATGTGGATTTCGATAAATTGGGCTCAGAAGTTAACGGTGTAGCAACAACCATTAATTCAGCTCATTAAAATAGTTTTGGTTCTTCTTTTTCCGAAGAACAACAAAAATTATCCGTAATTATCGGGTGTAGATACAAAACGGTTAACCGCTTAGATTATTATAGAAACTTTTCGCCATTAATCTCACAAAACTTTCTTTCATTTATTAATTTTTAAATACACAGAATGTTGCTTGTTAAACAGCACAAATCAACTCAATAACACAACACAAGTAAAATATTCATCATGGAGAAAATAATAAGAAATATTCTAATCGACATCCTGTTAAAATCTAAACATGGAAAAATACCAAATTATTATGAAACTAACACAATTTTGTCACGATTTCAATTAAATATTTATTTGTTTAGCTTTATGTTTAGCGAGATTTTCTGTAAACTGAACGAATGAATGAATGAAAAACTTTTTTCTTTTTTTTTTTTTGGTAAGATTAGAAATGAATTTACAGATGAAACGAGAAAACTACCCACAATGATTTTTGTCGGTAATATTTATTCCTGTTTCTCCTCACATTTGAGCTGCACAATTTTCTTTATTAAAAAAACGAAATTCTCTTCATAAACTTTCTAAATTCGTTTTTCATTTTCATGTGTACACATTTACTGCCCACATTTTTTGTTCTCCTTGTATTATCACGAGAGAAAACATTAATCAAAAAAATAAGTAAATGCCTTTAGTAATTAAAAAGGTGAATATTCAGACAGTTCTGATGCTTGAAAGCACAAAACAACCTTGAATTAAAAATGCTAAAAGGCAAAAAGAAAAAAAAAATCTTTATTACCCTTCAGGTGCTGCAAAGAATCAAACGATAAAAACGAAAGTAAATAGTTTGGGCGAAGGTTATCACGAATAAATTATGGGCAGAGTGTGCAGTTTACGGCACTGAGTATCGATGATAAAAATTCTTTCTTTTTTCATCTCTTTCATCATTTATTCATTACTTACTGAACTCATTTTAACTGCGCTTAGTTTGTTTTGTGTACGTAGCGCAATTTTATAAAAGACAAAAAAACTTTTTCTTTAACCTTGACGAGGCTCGGGTTTCGCTTTGTAACTCGATATCTATTTCGGCATAGTGATTGACACAAAAGTTCTGATTAACAACAAACAAGTGCAGAGTTAATTGCTTTTCCCGTTTAGCATATCAGCGACGAGCTGCTTTCACCGCATAAACCAAACGAACAAATTCCTTTGTTCAAACTTTTCGCATTGGTTTTGTTTGTTTTCTTTTCATTAAGCGAATCACAACCCACGTAAACAACCAAAGAAATCAGAAACTGATTGAAATTATGAAATTTCCCTTGTTATTATCAGATCTCTGCGAAATAATCGAATATTTTCGGTAAGCACATGTGAAATGTGAGAACTGTATGAATAATGAAAATTCATGGAAACATCGAAAAGGTTGGCTCAAATATCGTTGCCAGTTCTATCTATCGAGGTATTAAGCAGGTAGCGTATCGTGTTGCGTATGAACACCCGGTAACCAATATAAAATTGATTATTCGTTACCAGCTATAGAAGAGACTCCTTAAAGACATCTCGAGACTGCAATTTCATAATCAAACTGAAAGTAAATAAAAATAAAAATAAAATTCGATGGGGTGACGATGATGGGCGGCTGCAAATTGAATACTTCGTGACCAGATGCGCTAAGATGCTAAGAGGTTTATTTGCCAAATCCATTTGCAAGTTTGAATTTTTAAACGAATAAACTTCTGTTCGCCATTACGATGGATATGAAATGCTGTGGACTGGCCAGCCGGTCCCCAAATAACGATGTGACCAGAATAATAAATAAACGATGCTGAAATCACAACGCAAACAGCAAGAACAGTGGAATTGTGGAATTGTCGCAAATTTGTGATTTCGTCGTTTTATTGCATAATTTTATTACATGGGGATGCTGAGCTACGTTTGATGAAATAAAATTTCAATTTATCACCGAGCTGACGACACAGATGAGTAATTGCTGAGGCGAATTCATGTGGCAATCACCATAAATTGGCCGCTTATTACTACAACTCAGCATTTTCATTACTTAATTGTGAGAAATATTCGGAGATTCAATTTTCGTCCAAGATCTAGGACACCAGAAAACAGCAGAGAACCATTTCGCAAGATGAGGGACGAAAAAGCAAACGAAACCCTTAGAGTGCCGTGATGTGGGTGACATGTGAAATTGAATTTATTTTCAAATTTGAATTTCAATTGAAATTAAAATAAATTCTGAAAGTTCCTTGCGAATCGATAGAATTCTGCAGACAAAGTTATACTTCAAACTCGAGGAGAAAATAACAAAAATTTGTAAACAGCCTCGGGGTTGTGTTTTTTGTGAGTTTAGTGAAATTCAGTTAAATTTCGGTGGAAGCGACTTTAAATGCGAATTTTGCATTCGGTCGATGTTATTGGCTTTGACAAATCGATTTCAACAGCGAGTTAATGGATTTATCTCATTACGGCGCCGTCTGTTAACCTTGGCCTACGGATCATGTAGCGTAAGACACGATTAAATGTTAACTGAGTACGACGGTCATTATCCTCTGCTGTGTATAAAATTCCCGACCATTGAGTGATGAAATATTCAAGCAGAAAACTTTTTTCATTTCACATCTGTACAGTAGCTGCGGTCACATTAATAATTCTGTTGAAAACTCGAAAGCGTAGACACGGATACGGACATATGTGGGAAAAGCTTATGAAAAGTTGGTCTTGTTGTTCGGTTGCGTCAAGACCATGGCAGTCGTCGAACAAGAATGGTCACAACTTATGAGTACCATTGTGGTTGCCGTAATGTTTGCTCCACTTGTTCAACTCGATCCGATTATTTAAAGAAAAGTTTTAATTCGAATAAACAACCAGGAGGTCCGAATACAGCCAGGTGGAATGGGGTTTCGTTGTTAATGCTGTCGTCATTCGTATTGCATTCACCCTGTACTTCGCAAACACAACATTTTCCAGTTGATGTTAGAAAACTTTGCCATATTGCGATATGATGTGGCAACAGTCGCCACTAATTACGTTTTCATTCGCTCATGCGAGGGTTCAAGGGCAAGCGTCGCGACATTCATATATTCTCCACACACGAAATCGAAAATAATTTTTTTTTATTTGTTTGTTTTGCTTTTATTGCCTCTCGACACAACTTTTATTGTTTCTAAGTTCTGTCATTTGTATAACGTGATCCGTGCAATTCATCAAATTCATCCCATTCCACCACCTTCGGCACGATATAAGCAGCAGCACAAGCAGCAACAACAAATGCTCATCACTCAGCTGCTAAGCGACTGTAGTCTCACAGCGATAATAATAATTAAATGGTAAGGATTTATTAATACTTTTGCGTTATTAGAAAATCTGTCTCTAATTCGCAACGAGATGGATTTCGGATCATCAATCAAGCATTCCGGCGTTTCCTTATTGATTTGTGTCGCAGTTATTGCTGAATCGCGGCCCAGTAGTTAAAAACGGCTCGAAACGGAATGAATAACAAATTTTGCTGCTTTGATTTGAACTTGGGTGAAATGATTGAGCACGGTCTTGTCACATGAATCTCTAATGTCGATACGCCAGATTCACCATGAATTTTCGTCTTTTTTATCCAAAGCAAAGCAAACCAAACCAAACTGTTGAATTATGACGGAATGTTCATTAAATTAATTAAAAATCTGTGATTTGCGGTAGAAGCGGCAGATTTAACAATAGGAAAACATTTTAGAATGCTGTGTGGCACTGCCATTGTGTGACTGCGTCGTCTTTGTTCCCCGAAATGTGATTTATTCGAAAAACCGAGTCGAAAAGAATGAAAGCAAAGACAAATCACATTTTCATTACTCTGGCTTAAATGCGATCGCCCTTGGGTGCCAGCCATTGTCCTACATCCACCATTCACACCACAGCAGCGAATGCAGCCTCTACTTACTTTAATTCGGCGACAGGCACAGCGACAGATACTCAGCAGCAGCAACAATAGTTGGAATAATAATCATAATAAAGTGTCACAATGAATGCGAAGTCCAATTTGTTAACGTGCCCATTGTTCGGGATGTGTCAGAATAAATTGAGAAAGAAAACTTTGATTAATCCAGAAAATTGATTCAGTGTCGATCCGGTGTCTTCCGAATTCACAAAATTGTTTGCCACCATGCTGTGGCTGGTTGAATAACGCAATTAAGATGATACGCTGCGAAAGAGATCAATTTCCTTTGATCCGAACCGATACTTTGAATAATTAAAAACAGGGATGAATGGATGGGGTTACCGCTTATTGGTAATAAATGAGAAAGTCAACGAAAGTGAAAGTGTCAGAAACTGGCAACAACGGGATTACACAATTGCGACTCCCCGAATAAATGAATTTCGCTTCACGGATAATGGATTTTCGCGTTTAAAAATAACTTTTCCCATGTTTCGCTAGTCTCCTTTGACTGCGTGCCACGTTTGTTGCTGTTTCAGTGATCCGAGTTCCACCCCTAACACGGAGCAGAAAGGAGGGCAAAACCATGTAATGAAGTGAATATAAATTGTGTTTTGTTTGCATAAATAATGAAAAATGCTGGAAAACACCAAAGAGATAATAAATAAGAAGAGGAATATTTAACGCAGAATTTATGGCCTCTTGCTCCTGTTTTTTGTCAACAATTTGAAAACAGTTTCCCTTTTCCCTTGTCGCCGTTCTTCTCTTCGCTTGTTTTTTGCTTTTTGTAAACAATTTTCGAAGGGATCGGATGTAAGGTGATGCGAAATTGGTTAAATTTGCATTCGTCGTAGCTGGATAGTTCAATTTCTGCTGCAAATTGGTTTTATTAGGGCGAAATTGGAATTGGACCCTTAAAAACACTTGAAATTGTCGAAGCAGCAACAAGGTGAATTTTTCACTACATTCCGCATTCCCATTTTCATCAAATCATTATCTTTGAAGCAGCAACCAGATCTGTTTCTCTATTTCACAAAATAATTGAAGAAATTCGTTTCTCGCATTTAACTTTTAAGGAATTAAATTTAATTCCATTCTCCGCCCTCCAACTATCTTCGCAGTGGGAATGGGAATTTAATATATTTGTTTGTTTGCCTGCTTGCTTGTGTTTTGTCTCACGCATGTTTTGCTGCTTGTTTGGTCCAAAACTTAAATCCCTTAAACCCCATAATGCCTTTCATTTAATTCAGGAACGAAACAAACTTTTGACAACCAGGATCAGTCGGCAATGGAAACCAAATAAAACGAAGAGAAAATAAATAGAAAGAAGAATAAAATGGTTTAGTTGGCATCATTATTGTGATTATTGTGAGGATCCTTTGTGCCCACTCCCCATGGGGCCTATTTGCTTATGCAGTGACAGGCGGCGCAAATGTGAAAAACTCATTTTAAAAGGCTTTCTGTCTAAACACCAAATTGGCGTATGTTTCATTACGTTTATCACCCGATTTTAGCATTCACCAGGTGACTGGTGTGAGTCCGGGAAACAATTCCACAGCAAATAAAAATCAATAAGAACAAGTGAAAAAAGCGTTTCAGAAACCTCAAAAGTCCATTTGTCATATGTTAAGCTTTCGTTTCACAGTTTTTCTGCAAAGGTTTCCCTTCCTTTCCTTGCTTTCATTTCCATTCCTTTCTTCCTCTATTCGTTCCGTCATGTAAATCGTGTTCAAATGTATGTTTCACAGTAATTTCCATTATTTCTGCCTTCACGTTCGTTTTTTCTTCCTCGTCGTATTTTGCTGCCAGCCTCGACTCTTTTATGTTTTCATGAAAAATTGCCAAAAGAAGGAAAAATAAATAAAAAGTTTGCTCGGTGGGGTGGTTTTCCGTGTTGCCTCACAACAACAGCGCCGCGCCATAAATAATGAGTTTGTGGCTGCTCTAAATAATCTGGTTGGTGGCTGCTCGTGGTGTTGTTGCTGTGCCGGAATATCATAATCATGAGTTAAGTGATCAAAAGGTAAACATTTCACTTATTGATTTTCGGTTTTCTGCTTCTTGGAAGCTCTTAATTTCCCTCCAATATCGTTTTAATGAGATGCCGTCTGCCACCTTGGCTATTCTAGCGGGGAAGCGATTTTATCAACTTGACGATGAGACTTTTACGTAAATTTTACGTAAATTTGCAACGAAATGCGCTGCTAGGAAACGCGAAAAACTTTTAATTAAAATTGTTTGACTCGGAATCGCGAGAAAGTGCAGAAAGAACAAAAGGGAATTTAAATTGCTACTTATGAAAGGTCCAACTTAATTTTCCTTTTGAATTAATAACGAGAAGAAGGGAAAATGCGAAAATCCTTTAATCTTTATTTAAGTTTAAAAAGCGTATAAATTGGATTTAATATAATTAGCTTAAAAAAGTTTTGGATTTGATGAGCTCGTCAAACTCCCACGTCCACTACCGTCGTCCACCATCGTCCACCAGCTAACCGTTTTTGTTTGTTTTCAACATTTTTTTGTTTCTAAATTTAACAAATGCTCATTGGGCTTCATCCACCATCCACAACCCTTTTGCTCGATTGCAATGAATAAATTCGCAATTCACAACGATTTAAATTAAGGCGAGGAGGGATGTGTTTTGGGTGTCTGCAAGTTCGAGTAATACCGAAATTTCTAATAAAACCTTAAAACCACCTAAGTTATTGCATGAAGAGCGAAAGTTTTTATTAAAAATATTCAAAATTGCGTGCACGTGATGGAGGATATTTATTGGAATGTGACAACTGTGCTTCGGCTGTAATATGATCCATCGTCGCCCCACACCACACCATACCACGCCTCGCCATAGCACAGCACAGTATTTATTACACCTATGAAGCAGGCACATTTGCTCGCATAAATTAGCATAAATATATTGGAATTTGCGTCATTTATCGGCGAATTTCTCTTGGTGAATCCGATACTCGTCCTGCATGCTGAAATATTCTGTCGACGTGTTGCGTTTCCCCGATAAATAAGATTTTGACTGTCGCAAATTATGGGGAAACCGAAATATTATTTACGAAGCGTAATTAGAGCAGATTTTTGCCATCAACGCATTTATTAAATTTTTTTATCAACTGAATGCCGCCGAGTTATTAATCTGATTAGCAGTTGCCACAATGCGAGCTCATTTTAATTACATTTGTCGGCATCATTTATTCAGGAATTCGCTGTTTATTTATTATTGGAGTTATCGGCATTTGACCCGAAGCTATCATCAATATTATTATTATAATTGCTGAGCGCTTGGTTTGTTTGTGGTTTCTGGTCTGTTTACCAATTTCCATAATGAATTCAATTCCGATCGTCGTAAACGCCGTCGTTGTCGATGTCGATGGAAATCTCTGGCAGCAGTGTGAAAAGAGTCAAAAATCTTTAAACAACAAAATGCGAGGGCTCATGTGTGCTTATATTTTCATAATTTATTTCCTTAATAACGGGAAGCAGGCAAAATATGTGCCGAAGCCACCCACAAACAGCTCGCGGAGTTTCCTTTATTTATGTCGACGTCTTTTCGCTTTATTAAATTTATTAAATTTGGCACACAAGCAGCCGAGTTTGCATATCACGCATATCGAATGAGGAAACCAAAGATCTATTAATACTCTGGCAGATAAAGTTCTGCATGATAATAAATTTCAATATCAAGAGAACTGGCTTAAACGGCATAGAAATTTATGGAATTGCGAAATCTTTCTTGAGCTTTGATGATAGACGAGCTCAACTACTCAGGTGTACTCGTAACTGAATATCTATTAAAGCTCAAACGCCAAGCTTAATGCTTTATTGAAATATGTTTCAAAGTATTTAATCGTTGGAATACTTGAATTCTCCAGTCAATAAGAAGCACGAGAAATAACTGAGTTACAAAGCAATGCTAAAACCCAACGAAATACAATGCGATTGTTATGCTATTCCTAGTTTCTATAAACAATTTACAACGAATAACCAAAAGTAGCACAAAGAAAGCTGATTAATTGATCAAACTGTAATTGATTTTCTCTGTTAACGAAAGTTACGGAAATTTTGAAACAAATTTCTTTAAAGAAAATTTAATAATAATTTTGAGGAAGTCGGATGTTATTTTAGTAAGGAAGTCATGCTTTCTATAAAAGATCTTTGTGTGTTTAAAGTTTTGTTGTGCTTAAAAGCACGATGAATGCATTCCATAAGTAAATATTATAAATTGTTTCTTAGAATGAAATTTCTAGCAAGATGTTTCTAATAATTCCTTAAATTGTGTGATTGACCTGTGTGTTAAATGGAATTTTTTGTTACAATCACTGATTACAAAGAAGTAAAACTTTTTTTTTTTTTTGATTATTGTTGTAATAAAGGAAAAGCCAATTTCAATGTTATTCACAATTCACAATACAAAGGAGAGAATATTAAGTCTTTGTTAAACCCTAAAAAAGGTATGTCAAACCCTTAAAATGTAATTATTAAAATCGCCTTTAAGGGGCTAAATGAATTCAACGGATTTTTTTTTTTTTTCTTTCATTTATTGTTGACAATAGGAACCCCTTCGTCATTGAAAAGGGCACCTCGTAATTATTTTCTTTATAAATTCAATCACCCTTTAGAAAAAATGGCTTCTTAACCGCATATTTAATTAATTTTTATTCAAAGATTACTTTCTCCATTTCTATAATAATAATTATAATGCAGCTACCTAAAAACCTTGCATAAAAAGGAATTCTTTAAGCAAAATCCTCACCGCATTCGTCTACATCAAAAAAAAAATTCGTAATTAAAGTAATTAAATTTTTTCATTATTAAAAATGATTTATAGATGCAACGAGTGGTTTCGTTGTACTGATTTAATGGAAAATAATTAGAAAAACGTTGCACAAATAATGCATACCGCGAATTCAAGCTTTTTTAATGATTACATGAAAAAATAAAAATCAATAGGGAATTCAATTCATTTGCATTGAAACGAGTTTAATGAGTGTCACCCCGTACAAGTGCGGCGTATTATCGACAATTAATGGTGATTTATTTATTTATTTTTTTTTTGGCTAAATAATTGTAAAAACGGAAATTTTGACTGAAGTTCATGGGGAAACAGGAAAAACACATTCGTCGGGCAATCATTGTTTTTGCAGCAATTAATGAGAATTTTCTTCTTTCTCTGCTTCCTCTGCTCCTTCTGCAACAAAATGATTTAAAAACTTTCCGACTGCCAACCAATTTATGTTTTTAATTTCTTTTGTAATCATTTTTCGTTAGTTGTTGTGCCGTTTCCGCTCCTTACATTCATTATTCTTATTCTTCTTCTATGATTTGTTTTTAAATCTTAATTACGTTCTTATGAACAAAAAAAAAATGGAAAAAAAATGTTAAGCGACTGTGGAGGGTCGGCGGACGCAAATTGAACAAGAAAAGTTGTTATTGTTGGGCATGGAGCATGGAGCAATGAAGTGTAATTATCTCGAGGATTTATGATTAATT
Source organism: Ptychoptera albimana (assembly GCA_961205885.1). NCBI lineage: Eukaryota > Metazoa > Arthropoda > Insecta > Diptera > Ptychopteridae > Ptychoptera > Ptychoptera albimana. The sequence continues at coordinate 30,089,999 of OY540803.1, forward strand.
TTTTCCTTCATTTGTCTGTTTGTTTGTCGGCTTCCATTCCGCCAGTTGATTTAATTGTTCTGGGTCTCCATTCGCAGCGAAATTGAATTTAAAAGTTTCACAATAAATAAGACGAAACTCTTTAAGCGAGAGGCAATTAATTGAAGAATTTCTATTAAAAAAGATGCGAAAAGCAATTAAAATCGAAGCGTCAGAAAGTTTCCAACACGCCAGATGCTGCTGGAGGTCATACAGAACAGCACATGTATTGTTTGTTCTGCACGGCTAAGAAGTATCGACAAAAGCATGTCAATGGCCATTAAATTTAAGTGAAATTCTTGGAATTTTCAGTCTTAAAATTCGTGAGTGGTCTCCAGGGGAGAGATTAGCCAGTAGGGCGTATAATCATCTTAAAATTGTAATCGCATAATCCACGAAAAATAATCAAAAACAGAAACGGGGGAAAAGAGCAAAATGTTTGTGGGTGGAAAGCAGCAAGGTAACCTAATCGCCCGGCATTTAAATGACCCAATTAAAAATCTTATCTCAGCCAGTAAAGCCGGGTCCTTTGCTGTATTTTTTGTTAAGAAAGTTTAAAATTATTCTAAAGATGTGACAAAGTGTCCTCAACATATTGTTATTCATTAACTGCCGAGTCGAGTCCAAGATTAAGCAGGTGAACCGAGGTTTTATCATCGAGCTGAAGGACTTGCTAATGCCTTGTGTTTAAATAATTTAGCGAAACAGCACTCGAGCTTGGTCAAACAAATCATCGCGGAGGTTAAAATAGAAAAACTTTTATTAACACCAGAGGCGAGTAATGCCGGCACGTGCTATTTATTACCACGAAACGCGAAGCCTTCACCATTTTTAATTAAGCATCTTCGCGGCTGCAGATAAATGAAAATTACTGTGTGGTCCGGTGTTTACCGCATTCTTAGCAGAATGCAAAATTATATTTATGCAGAAAATTAATTAAAAAAATTGGCTTCGTTGCGAGCGGCGAGTTTATTAATTAATTTCCATGGGATGATTCTTGGGTAAAATAAACGAAGTCAAATCTCTGGAGCAAAAACAATAAATAAAATTTTGGAAAACGATTTCAAATTAAATCTCGATTGCGTGAAGGAATTGTACGGTCTGGCTGGCTGCTTGATTGTCCCCAAATTAATTATTTAATTAATAAAACAAAATGTTGTTTTAACTAGCTGAGACTGGCACTGACACTGGCGCTGTGGCCAAGGGATTACAGACGATGGGGATTATAATTAGAAAACTTTCAAATGTTCGTTATTATTCTTAAAGTTGAGGACATCTAAAGGCTGCGGAGAAACCATCACCATCCCAATATATGTGACCCTTCTCAGCTGTACGGTCTGACATGCTGTGAGCTTTCCTTTTCTTAAGAAATGTGATATTGGGTGCGTCAGGGCTGATATCAAGGTGTCAAACAGCATTGAAACCAACAAAAATTGTCAGCCTTATTTGCCGAATAGAGGTGTGGTGGTGCTATGACCCTGTCGATTTTCCTGACCACATACTGTGGATAACGTGATAGATGATTATTTATTCTGTCCGAATAACGACAACCGACCCAGCCACCAGTTGGAAACTCATTTGAATTATCTCCTCTAATCCATTTAATTTAATTGAATTCACATAAACAACGCGTTTAACTCGATAAGAAATTGTTTTTCAATAATTTTTATTTATTTTTCCTTTTTCTTTTTTGATAAAGCTACCCCCCCACAAATTAGTTACCCTTAATGGGAAAGCGATAAATTTTTTTTTTTTTTTTTTTTTCATTTTAAATTCGCATAAATCTTGGTCAATTAACCTCAGATTAAAACGAGCAATTAAGCTCAGTTTATGTTTTTTTTTTTTTGTATAAACTGCGGGTTAATTAAGGGTAAAAGCACAGATGCCCAGTACATCATTTTTCCCTTTTATTATTTTATTTATTTCTTCCTTGCTACCGTCTTGCCGTATTCATAATTAAATTTATTAAAATGAGAATTATTTAGATTTTTTTTTTTTGTTAATAATTTTAGTGAAATGTTTTGACTGTTTGCCACTTTGTTGGTGTTTTTTGTTTTTTTTTTTCTACTACTAGTGAATAATTAACCACATTTGGCTGCAACAATAATAATAATAATAATAATTGTTTTAAATAAATCATGTATCGTGCAGTATTTTGTAATTAAGATAAATTTTAAACCCACAAAAAAGCATAAAAACATTGTGTAACAAAACACCACGTAGTAAAAAACTTTTTCTATTTTTTTTTCTTATCAAAGTACACAGAGGTACAGTAAAATGGTAACCAAATATACCTGGTTTGACACATTTTAACTCGTTTTAAACTGACTATTTGTTAGTGTTATCATAAAAATCCCCAAATAACCATTTTTCATTATTAATAAATTTCGAATTGATTTTTTATGAAAAAAAAAAAAGAAAAAAAAAAAAACGCATAAAACTGATTACTGTATATTTCTCTATAAATTTTATTAATTTATGATTGTACCAGTTGTAAATAATATTCGTTTTTATCAAAATTTATATCATGATTAGTTTTGACTAACGTGCTATCAGCTAAACGTAAGGGATAATATTTGTATTTGTGCGGGTATAAATCATGATTTGTTCTATCAATACGTGGATATATTGAGTTGAATTTTGATTTACAAAAAAAAAAGGACGAAAACAATATTTTGCAGAGTAGTAGCTAGAAGAAGAAAAAATAAAACTGAAAATCAGTTCATTCAAGCTAAACGTTGAAAATCCATAAGCTGCCCATTTGCGACTTAACTGACCATAACTTCTGATTAAAAAATGTTTTTTTTTTCTTTTAAGAGTGAAACACTGGTTTTTTGGTTCAGATCAACCTGAAACTTTGCTACAATATTTATTCCAAAGTTCTGATTGTTTGCTTTAAAAGTTTTTTTGAGGAAACAAATTATTTTCAAGGATAAAGCCATTAAGAGTGAAAAAAAGAAATTCGTTCTTTAAAAGGATTTTTTCTGAAAGTGTCTGCTTTTTAAACGGCAGAGAAACAGTCTATCCTGTTTCGAGACTCCGGAACAATTTTTTTTCTGAAATTTTTTGCTTGTTTATTACAGTGTTGGCCGCCGTAGTTATTTATATAAAACAAATTTTTTGCTTGTGTAAAAGGATTGCAAACGTTTTTTTTTTTTTTTATTCACCCTGAGTCGTATATCCCTGGTCATTTAGAGAAAAGTACTAGCATTTGTTTCTAAATGATAAATTTAATAAATTTTCAACCAGATAACACTTCAATTAATAAAATCTGCTTTAATTAAACCAAAGTATAATACATAATTAAAATTTTCTGCACATATTTACATTTTGTATGAGTTTTGCAAAAAAAAAAAAAAAAAAAAAAAATGAATAAAAATTGAGTCAAAAACACCCGATAAAAGCACCAACAAATTTCATTAAAATAATGATGAAAATGCATTATTTATGGTAAATTGCACTGGATAATATTCATGTTCACGTTGGATATTATTCTATGCATATTAAACATGATTCTAATTATACGAAAAATGCAATTTTCATTCCCCGTTTTTTTGTATTAAATTTAATTAGATAAATATTTGACAATTTTTTTTTTTCTTTTTTTTGTTGCAAGATATAAAATTGGTTTCAGGAATGAAAAACCGCCAATACATTTAGAGGTATGAAATTTTTTATGATTTTCCAATGTTATTACGAAAATTAATTACAAAACTGATTTATTCAACTAGCTTTAACACCATCCACCACTACCCCTAAGGAATAATTTTTTTTTTTTTTTAAATCTCGGTAAAAAGCTTTTTATTTGAAATATGCAGCAAAAAAAAAAATAAAATGAAATAATGAAAAAGTTCAACAGAAATAACTTTGTCTAGTTTAGCTTTTAATTTTAATTCTTCAAGAGTAGAATTTTTTTCGTTTTTTTCGTTTCTTTCTTTCTTTTTTATAATATGATTAATAAAGGAAAGGATAAATTGAAAAATAAAGCTTTTGTTAAGTTGTTATGCTTAATTCATAATGAACTGTTGAGGAAAAAGTTCTAGTACGATGATTTTGAATAAATGAATGAATATTAAATAACAAAAGAGGAATTAAATATTATATTAAAAAAAAAAAAAAAATATGAGAAAACGAAAAAGAATAAAAGCCTGAAGTACAGAAAAGTTTCAATGAAGAGTTAAAAGTTATATTCGGGAGAGGAAAAACTATAGACAATGGAATTTGATTATTATTTTTTTTTTTTTTGTTTAACAAAAGTTTCACTTACATAGGTTATACGATTGTTATTATTAAATTTTCCCCGTTTCCACGTATTTAACAAATGTAACTTGAGAACAACTGCAAGAGTAATGAACTTTTAATTTAAGGTTACATAAAATGCTTTTTGTATAAACGATACACCGGAATCAAATGGCAACAAAAAAAAAAAAATTCAAAGCTTCAGAAAAGAATTAAATACAAAATCAGGCGCCTCCACTGTTTCTATAAAAGTTAATCGTTTAAGAAATCTTTTTAAAGCTTTTTCGGGAAGTATTAAAGAAACACCAGTCGTCTCCACTGTAAATCTAAGTAAAAAAAATGTTTTTTTTTTATTTCCTATATTAACTTTGAATCAATTATTATTATTATTTAAATATATAAAAGCTTCTTACTAGCTAAATTAAAACAGCTTTATTATGTACCGCAAATAAAGTCAAACGATCATAAAATCACTGTAAAAAATGCGTAAAAAGACATAATAAAATCCATAAATGTCGCCATTATCATTATTAATAGAAATCCTATAGACTTTTTTTTTTTGTTAATGTGCTTAATAACAAATCGTTCCCCTATCTGCTTAAACGGAACAACAACAACAAAATAAAAAAAAGCACATACACAAAAAAAAAATAAAAATTCATTGATTTATGCTTAATACATAATGAACTGCTTAAAGAAAAGCTGCACAACCAAAAACAATTTTAATAAATCTTCCGCATTATACCCACACAGTTTTTTTTTTTCGTTTCGTTTGGTTAATAAATTTGTTATTTCCGGTTCTTAACAGTATTAAATCGATTTTAATGATACGAAACGTATTTTTGTGACATAGAAATCACAAGAAAAAAAAAAAAGTAAACTTTTCTTATCTAAAGGATTTTATCAGGTTTTTCACTGGTTATCAGCTTGAGTTTGCCCCGTAATGCAATTTATTTTTATAATCTTTTAAAAAGTTCTTATTTCCTGTTTTGGTTAAAAAAAAAATTAAATGATTTGAGCTTTTTTAATGAAAAACTTCACAAACAGACGGTGCATCATGGATTTCTTTTTTTTTCGTACGTAATTATTGAAATGTCTTAAAATCCCATTATTTACGGACATTCAAAAAGTGGAATTTTTAAAGCTTTAACGTGTTGCTAAAGTTATAATCAGAAACTTAAAAAAAAAAAAACAACATAAAATTCGTTAATTTGCAGTAATCAGATGAATCAGGCGATTAAAAATGAAAAAAAAATAATTAAAAAACGAAAGCAGCTAAAACGACCCTTCAATGCAATAAAACATAATTTTAAAAAGGGATTAAAAATTAAAATCCAGACCACACCTGATTATTATTATTTTTTTTTATTATATCCGCTACTTGTTAATTTTTTTTTTCTATTATCTCAAAACACAAATTAAAAGTTTTAACAGAGATTAGGCACGGAAAACGTACGTTGAAAAATTTTTTGTTTTCTGTTTTTATGAGAGAGTTACGATTATTTATGAAAATTAATGATTTTTATCACTGGAAAACACTGGATATTTATGTTTATTAAAAAGAGAAAAACAATTTAGTTTTTTGATTGTTTAGTAAGCTGATAAATTGAGCTTATTCTTCCCTATTCATTCATTCATCCGTTTTTCATTTAATAATCGTAGATGTTTAGGGTACGATAGCAGGACGTTTTGTTTTCAAGAATAATCTCCGCTCATTTATCATGCGAATCTTAATATTTAATTCAGATAAATAAGAAAAGCTCGTTAACCTTGATAACGATTTTTTTTTAATGTAATTATAAGCTTCAATAACTGACTACAATACGATAATGAAAATGTAATAAATCACAGTAAAATCAATGAAAATTTTTTGTATCGAAATTAAAAAGTCATTTATCAAGGATTTATCAAGGATTTTATTTTTACTATGGAGAAAGTAAGTTTAATACCTGTACGTAAAAATAATAATTAATTTTAAAAAAAATTTATTAATAAATTATTAAAATGTGAATGATGATTGAGACAGTGCTGAGCTGAGAGTGAAACTAAATGTTTTTTTTATTTGTCAGAGCTTTTACATCATTTATTCCTTTTACATACGCTTTTATTTAAATTTATTAAGACTTTAATAAGATTATAGAATTTACCTTGAAATAATTTTTAACCTTTATGCTTCCTTTGTTTTTTTTTTTTTTTTTTTTTGTTTTTTGCTCAGCTTCTCATTGCTGTTGTCTTTCGCCTGTAATACTTTTAAAATACGTTAAATGCTGCAGGATAACCTTTATGCTTAACAAACATGAAAAACTTTATGAAATTACTAATTATATAATAAAAATGTTGAATTACTTATAGGATTATTATTACCTTGTTGAAATTACATTTTATTTATAAGTTTTATATCAACGATGATATTTTAATTTAATTAATTTGCTTTTCAAGGAGGGTAGAAGTCGTTTTAATTTTGGTTGTTTTTTTTTTCCATCGTTTTTCCACTGTGGAAATTTGACAAATTTCAATTTGTTTTAATTAATTTATTTCAAGGATTTTTTTTCTTTTTTAGTTTGTTGTGATTTTTTTTTTGTGATAACGCGATTTGCTTTATTTTTACTGTTTTGTATCAGATAGATCTGTAAAGGGTAAAGATTTTTTTTATTTTTATTTTTATTTTTATTTATTCATTGGTTGTGATTGCTGATTTTTTTTTTGTGTGTGTTATTTTTTGTTGTTTGCTTTGCTTTTTATCGTTTCTTTAGTTTTTCCAATTTTTTTAGCTGTTGTTTTATATTTTTATTTTATTGCCCAAGTTCATGTTTTATAGATCTTAGAATATATGTTAATATCAGATGATGCCTGATAACTAGGGTTTGAATATTTTTATTTCTGTTGTTTTCAACACAGCAGAGATACAATCAGAAAAAAAAAAAAAAAGGAATTGTTTATACAGAAAATTTATAATAATTGCGGCATAAAATTATGTCCAAAAAACCCTAAAATAATCCTATAAAAATATAGCAAAATATTTGCGTTATAAAACGAATAAGAATTTCTATATACAAAAAAAAAAAAAAAAAATTAAAAATCTTCCATTTCAGGTGATTAAAATTCGACTGGACTTAAATCAGTTTTAAAAAAAATAATTTCCAATTGTCTGTTTAAAGAGAATTTTATCATTTAATCATTGTAATTACATAATTATTAACGTTTTAACGTTTATAACAACGACTTAACAAAACGTTTGTTTCTTGTTCTGTTTTTATGTTAATCTATGCAATGTTTCTGGCTCTATTTTAACAGTTTTGTGACACAGCAAAGGCGGTTTTTAAACACACAGAGTTAAATAAATTTTCTCATCGTTGTTAACCAAAAAAAAAAAAAAAACGTTTTTTTGTATTCTTTTATTTATTTTTGTTTATTTACATCTTACAGCATATATACATGGCTTTAAATAATAATAATAAAAAAAAAAAAAAACTCCAACATCTTCCAGTTTTGCGCTTATAAGAAAATTTAACTGTCCGAAGAGATTTAAGACATTAAATCGTTTTTTTTTTGTGCGCGCTGTGTTGATGGTTTTAACCCGGTTTTTTTTTTTTTTTTTTATTGGCAAAAGCTTATTAAATATTTATAGCAAAATGTTTTTTGGTTACAACGAAAAATAATAAAAATAAGAGGATTACGATTTCAATTTCATTTTATTATTTTTTATGCAGGAATCTCACGCAGAAAGTCATTAATTTCAAGCTTTCTAATCCAAGTAAAATATTCAACATAATTAATAATTTTTTACTCTGGAATTATCTGTGTTGTAAGAAAGTTTTAGATAAAACAAAAATATTTTCTCTGTCATATCGCAAAAGGAAAATGACTTTGTTTGATTTTTCCTAGATTTATGCTTTCGTTGTGAATGGTAAAAAAAAAATGCAAATCCTTTGTGTATTCACTACCGGTAAAAGTTTTTTTTTTTATTTTCTTCTCATATTTATTATGAATTACGATTGTCTGTGGCAGAAAGAATATTATACAAGAAATAACATAATTCTACTGAGAGTACGTCAATCAATAGACAATGTAACAAAAAAAACCCCATTTTAAAGTTGTGGAAAATATGTTTTGGCTATGAAAAAAGAGGAGAAAACAATCGTTGGGAAACAGTACAGTGGTTACGATAAAAAGTTTATCATTTCGTAAATAGATTAAGCACCGTGTTTAACTTTGATAATCTTATTATTTTATGTGGATAATTTATTTAGTTAATCGTTATCCAGTATCGATATTTGTTTTATCTCAAAATGTTTTCTGAATAACAATCGACACACAATTTTCTTCCTTAGTGTTTTCTATCTATAATATTCAATAGTTTATTCATAATCATAGTAAAATATTCTTAGATAAATATAATTAATATTAATGAAGAGATGACAGAAAGTGAATTAACTATTTAACAAAGGCAATGCTTAACGATCTTAACTTATGTAGAAATAATTTTGATAAGACTAGAAAAATGAATCAGCAGTTAATAGTTTCCGTTTAATAAAATTTCTTATTTAACCTTTATATATAATGTAAAAAAAAAAAATAGTTTTCGTAATAAATAGTTGACAAAGCATTCTTTCCACCTAATTGACAATATTTAATATCACTGTACTAAATCATAATCAACACTAATTACTATAAAGAAAGAAGAGAAAACATTTCGTTCGCTTTAAAAGCTTTAATTAAATTTATTTTTTTTTTCTTCAAAATTCCATTCATCGTTGATTTTAATGAGAATTCTTTATATGAAAATAATTTTTCGGTTAATTCCTTAACAATTTAATCTTGTGATAATTGTCAAAAAGCACAATTATTGGAAAAATTTTGTAATAATTTCTCCTTTATTTCTGAACTTAAACTGAGTCATAAGTTCTAGCAACCACGCAGCGTTGTTTTTTCTTCCAGAAAAGCTTCTTAACGACTAAAAGTTTCTTTTACCAATTTCATGTTGAAAAAATAAAAAACACTTTTTTTTCTACTTGCTTATCAACTTTTTTTACAAAAAGTCTGTTTTTTCCATTCATTCAGTTGGGGAGGTTTTTTTTTTTTCGTAGTTTGTTTATATTTTTTGCGTTGTCGTCGTCGTTGTCGTTGTCTTCTTCATTATGTTCAAAATGAGATTAAATAAATTTTGCACGTTGTTATTGTTAATGTAAACAATTTATGTTGGAATGAGTTTTTTTTTTTTTTTTATTACATAAGTTTCTTGGAACATCCATTTTTATTATGTCTAAGAAAAAAAAAAATAAAATAAATTTTTTTTTGCCAAAAAAAAAAAAAAAGAAAGAAAACTTTACACAGCGGCAAGGAAGAAACGCAAAGAAACATATAAATTGTTATCTTAATAGATTAAGGGTTATTAGTTTTTTAATTTTTTTTTTTTTTGTTTGTTTTTCTACTTTTTCTTTTCTTGTTATTTTTGTTGCTTATGCTTTCTCCTTGGGGTGAAATATATTCGCCAAGCAACAACACAAGGAAAAAGTTAATATAGAAAAAGTTTTTTCTTTTTTTTCGTTGATTATTAATATAAATGATGGTAGTTTAATGATTTTTAAATAATAATAATAATAATTATTATTATTATTATAGAAATAGAAACTTTGCCCGTCTTTAAAAAGTAATTTATTTAAAACATTACGTTACTAAACGAAACGATAAAATAATTATACATAATGTTCGTGTTTATCGCAAGTTAATATTTTTTCACGTTGGTGGCAGATACTTTTATGAATTTTAGTGAGATTCGTAAATGAGGAAAAAATTCAATAAACTGAAATCCATCGAAATCGATTTTATTCTACTGGTTTGGACGGGAAAAACAAATTTATTTCTCAAGTTCTTGCCACAAATAACGCCAGAAATAATAGTTTTTAGGATAGTTGATGAGTTTATTAATTGTTACTTCGTAACAAATCCTGCACTACATTCAATACTTTTCTATTTCTATGTTCATAAATATTTTTTATTACAAAATATTAAACAGAAAGACGGTTTAATAAAATTATTCAACATATGCAACATGCATCATTATTGCTTTATGTTAATTTTTTTTAGCCATTCAAAAAATTCAATTCCAACCGCATTGCTGAATTTTTTTTTTTTTTTTAATAACATTTCAGTTATAATTTAAGTTTAAAACAAAAACAAAAAAAAAATTATTTCTAATTTCATTCATTGATTATTTATTTTAATTAAATTGTGTTTTGTCTCCTTGTTGTTTGTCCACATTAACAGCGATAGATGTACTAAAAAAAAAAAAAAGGAAAAAAAAAATGAAATTATTTTTCTAATTAAAACTAAAAACATAAATTAGGTTGGACTTTTAATATTTATTAATGCAGTTTGAGCTGTAGTTTTTTTTTCCGATGTAAATCACACTCAACATCGTATTACTCATCATTACATGTTTTTTTTTTTTTTTTTTTTTTTTTATGGAATATTAATCCACTAAAGCACTGTGCATTTAATATTAAAAAAAAAAATGTTTTAAAAAAAATATGTTTGTATGCGAAACGGTTTTAACGGTTGTATAACCAAAAGCTTTTATTTAAAATTAAGCTTATTATTACTAAAAAACAATTTTGTCATTGAAAATTAAACAAAAAACCAAAAACCTTTTTTTGCTACAGCATTATGAATAGGAGGAGAAAAAATTATTTTTATTTATTTTTTTTTTGTCGCAAAATTATAGCACAGTGCATATGCTTTTTTTTTTCTTTTTTTTTTTTTTAATTATAAAAGTGAACTACACACACACACATAACACATAAGCAAACAGTGATTTGTTATCCAGCTAGAGATTTTTTTTTTTCATTTAATTACGTAGCACTTTTTTCGTGTACATCTCCTGGAAAACACTTTGTTGTTACATAAAATTAAACGAAACGAAACGATACCATAGAAAAAATTAATTTTTAATTCGCAGAGAAAATTCTATTTTATCATAATTTTCTGGTGAAACATTTTTTTTCTGTTTGTCTTTAAGCTTTTAGTTAAATTTAAAAATTAATTTTCATGTTTTTGGTAAATTGCGAGAAATGTTTATTAGAGGTTTTTGTGTTGCTTGGTTGCAAGAATGCAAGAATTATTTCACCTAAGCTAAGATATGTTATTTATCGGGTGTTAAATGTAACCAGAAAATGACAACAAGTTAAATTAACGAAGAATACAAACATCACTTTTTTTTAATAAACTATGAAATATTTCTGATCTGTTTTGCAGCAGCATTTATTAAGAATCAGCTGTGCTCTGTCTGTCTGACTGAAGTTTTTTTCTTTTTTTTTTTTTTTTTAATAAATTACTTTTCTACCAGTTGCAAAAGAATGCAGAAACAAGTAAATAACAATCCATTTTCGACAATGAAACGTTTCTTTTATCCCTGTGTAAATAATTGAAATTTTGAAATATTGAACTTTTTGTACAAGCTTCTATTGCTTCCACCCACCACCCCGTCAGACCATTTGTTACATTTTAATTAATATTTTCTTGTTGTTTGTTTGGCTTTAAGTTGCTTTAAAATTGTAAGTACAAAAAAAAAAAAAAATGTTCCGATTCTTTTTCTGTTTTGTAAAATAAATAATAAAAAAAAAAAAATGAAGAAAATATCATACGGATACCATAAATCAGTGTATTTGCTATACAAAAGATTTGGTATTTATGGTTGTACATCCTGTAAAGGTTTCTTATTGTCTTATTACGCGTTCAAGTGTAGAAAAACATTAATTCACACAATGAAACCACTCAGCTCAACGATAATCGATATGTTTCGCAAAAATAATTTATAATTATAAGAATAATAAAACTGTTTTTGGTGCGGTAGAGATAATGCTGAGACCAGACGAAATAATCAATTGTTTAAAATCTTAAGCTTTAATCATCATCATCGTCATCATCCGCATTACAATGTTGAAACCATTCTCATACAATTAACTGATTGCTATAACAGAGTGCTTCAAAAACAACGAATAGCATCAACAATGGGAAAAACAATTAGAAACGTAAACATACCCATTGTTACATTAAAGGACGATTTTAGGATGCTCAAGGAACATCTTGTTTTGTCAACATTTACCTACATTTTTTATTTTTCTGTCAATTGTTTTCGCTTTTTACTTGTGCTTTTCAAGTGTTTTGTTTGCTTACAACAAATTTAGATAAAATTAGTGGATGGAATTTTCCAAGAAACCAATTTACCAGTTTATCGAAGCGAATCTCAACATATTTCGTTATCGCTCAGTCAACATCGGTACATCCTTTTGTGAAATCAAATAATATTTCTGGCAAAATTTAGAAATAAAATAAATAGGGCAGAACAAATCACATTTGTTTTGTCCAAACACAAAACTAATCATCACTGGAATAAATGGAAATTATTCTGGAGTTGTAAGCAAAAAGAATGCCGTACATGGTAGATGCAGGTGTTAAATGAATTCTTGAAAATCTTGTTTTTCAATTTGAATAATTTTTGTTTTTAATATGGGCGTTGATGTGTTTATCTCTCGTTGCAATTCAATTCAATTCCTCGTATTCCAACTATTAATTCTTGAAATAATTACATAGGAAGCTGCGTTTACATTTGATGAAATTATTTAAAATCTCTCTACCTGAATGGGTTTTAGCTTTCTTTAATTTAAATTTAAATTCACTATAACAGTAACTCGACGTTACCATAAAGAATACAGTGGAGAAAAAAAGCAAGCTTAAAATCAATGCACGTGCTACGGTTGTTGAATTTTATCTCACATATGATTGAACTTTACTGAGTTTCTGTTTTCGTTCAACAAAAATGATGAAAATACTCTAGCCACAGATCACGTTCAGTTCATTTAAAATAAAAAAAATTAAAAATAAAAATAAAATAAATTTTCTAAATACGAATTCGTCGAATGTGCGAATGTAATCCATTAGAAATAATTGGAAGCAATTTTGTAGTGACGCTTCATTGATTGTGCAGGGAAACATTAGGTGTTATAAAAAAAAAAGCTTCTATAGAAACCAACACAATGTTTATAAGAAAGGAAGAAAAACTCTTTTCCCTTCTCATTCTCATTAATCCACGTTGACACGTTCACGTAAGTCAATTAAGCTGCTAATTACATTTTTAAAAAGACAGAGAAAATGGATTTTTCAACGAATTAAAAAAGAAAAAAATAATAAAATGTCAAAAACTTAACAGATTTTACTTTTTAGTTTCTTTATGCTTTTTCTAATTTTGTTCGTACAAGCTTTATAAGCTTTCTCTCTACTATGTTTTTTATTTTCTTTTTTTTTTGTATCATAAATATGTCATCGGTTTAATGTTTTTCTTGAGTGCATTTTCCATTTACTTTATCCAATCTATTGATTTTCATGTTATGTAATGAACTTTCTTTAATGTAATTTTAACAAGAAATTTCCTGCAAAAAGTTCTTTTTGCTTCTTTTATTTATTGATGAAAAAAGCACTTGAAAATTTATATAAGAACGACTTTTAGTCAAATTAATTATTATTATTATTTGATGAAAAAAATTTATTTCTTTACTTAGAGTAAAATTACTTTAAGCTTTACAGCTGTGATTGATGTGCTTGGTAAATGATTTGATGTAATTCAGTGTTTTCAAACTTTTTATTGCTGAAGTTTAATTAATAATTAAAATTTATTATAATTTACAACAGGTATTTAAATGTCCTGAGTAAATAATTAACGCTTTGCTTTTGAAAAATAAAAAAAAAAAACAAGAACAAGAGTTTTCACCCCATTTTTATTGCTTTTGCACCGTAAACGAGCGTTTTTAATCACAATTTTCTATTAAACTGAGCATATTTAATCATTTTATTCACTGTTATGTAAATTTATTGTAAATATTTAACAGAAATGAATGCAAAAAAATTTATAATAAATAAAGAAAAATATTCTTTACACTAGTTGTCTGTAGAAATTATATATTCCCGGCCAGAGGGGTTATATATTCACTGTATAATCACAAAAGCAAATGTATACACACACACACACACACACACCCACACAACAAATATAAACCGATTTTAAAATGTGGTTTAGTGTTGCATTGCATTTAAATGATCATATTAAAAATAATTCTCTAAATATTTGTTAAACTATTTTGTTACACCCATAAGCTTTAACAATGATATTTCTGTATACCAGCAGCAACAACACAAAAAAAAATACTCAAATTTTTTTATCATTTATAGTAGGAGGTGACTTAGTTAAGTAAGAAGTAATTAATAGAAAAGAAACAGCAACAAACGCATATCTGGTTGTCTTGTGTTGTTGATGGTTGCTCATTTGATTTTATCTGCTAAAATAATTTTTTTAATCATTCAAGGTTGCACTTCGATCATCTCAGCTGTCTTTTGTATTCAGTTAAATTTTTTCGATTAATTATTAAAGTTTATTGTTTTTGTATACTTTGGTGGGATGATTCTGTCGTCATTCTTTAAAACATTAATGGGAAAATGATAAATAACAAAAAAAAAAATAAAAAATAAAATAATAAAAGGTGTTTCAATGGTCCTATATTGACACGTAACTTTTATTGGAAATCGTAAAATATAATTTATATCCCCATTCTATGCGTATATCGATAAAAGTTTGATCATAAATTTTTATAAGCAGGAAAAAAGTTGTTTATAATGTGTTAAACGAATAAATAAATAAAATATTTTGATTGTCTTAGCATATGTCGGATGGTTTAAAAGTATTGAAAAAGTTTTTTTTTCTTTTTCTTTTTTTTTTTATTAGCTAATTATGTTTAAGTAAACAAACTACATTCCCCGTGTAATCAAGATTCGGTTTAATATCATACAAAATTTCTGTATCAAAAAAAAAAAAAACTCACACCGATAATATTTGAATGCAATAAACTCACAACAAAATGCTTTTTCTACTTGCTTTTTTTTTTTTTTTCTTTTTCTTTTTACTTTTGTGTATAGAATATTTGATTCTCTACAGTACATTGTCGTGTGATTCTTGTTTGTACAATGGAACAAAGTAGAAAACTGTCTCGCCATATAAATTCAAAGTGAAACAACTCTCTGGAGATGAATTTAATAGAAAATAATAATAAAGTAAAATAAAATAGAAGTAAAGTAAAGTAAAATAAAAATGGGATGGGATAAATTTATTGAAATTACTTTATTTGTCTATAATACTGGATTCTAATTAAAAATTTAAATAATTTGCTAAAAAAACTGGTCATGTATCAATAATAGGAATAATCGTGAAGTGAAATTTGATATACACTATAAACAATCCCTGTCATGTTTACTTAAGTAAATTTACATGTTTTCATAACCCTTTCAATAACATTTAATGTAAATAAATATTTGGACAAATAATTTATGGTTTGCTTATTCCATTAAGATGTATGGCTGTTGGTTTAGAGAAAGATTTCTTACATTTTCTGCTGTTGCTTTCTAGAAATAATAACCAAAAACTATAGATAAGAAGATTTTGTAGCTTTTCGTTAAACTTAATACAAAAATTTATTCATTTACATTAAAGCTTTTAACATTTGTATTACCAATGTACTTTTACCGATGGCATTATAATGTTACTGAAACTGGTATTAGATGATGTTTAATAAAAGCTTTAATGTTAAATAATATTCTTATGGTTTATATTACGTATTATGTACAATTAATTTCTAAAGCTTTTAAATGTTATTTCAGTTGGTGATTGTTTAAGCAAAGTGTAACGGTTTATTAGTGTGTAAAGTCAAATAAATAAAGAAACAGGAAAATCAATTCGGATTAATATTATTATTAAAGCTTTTATTGTTTTGTAACTTTTCGGGGTATATATTTTAAAGATTTATTACTTGTTTCTTGAACGTTCGTTTTTATAGCTTTTTATTCATTCCTGTTCACTATTGTTTAATCAATAAATCAACGAATTTTCTTAGTTGTTTTTCTTGTTTGCTTTCTGTTTATAGTTTGATGAACTTTTAAATAAACTTTTCATTTGCATTATTTCTCACAAAACAATATATAATCAATGTTGAGTAAGAAAATTTCTTTTCGATTTTTCCCATGTGAAATTAGATAGAAAAGTTTTCACAAAACTTAATTCATGAGCAACAAAAAAAAAAAAAAAAAAAAAAATGTTTATGACTTTTAGATAAAAAAAAAAAAAAAAAAATTCTCATTTTTCATTATTCTTAATAACCGTGAGTAATATCTTTTATCTTAAAAGTTTAGAAATTTTTTTTTCTATCACATATGAGCTTTTGTTTATTAAAAAAAAAATTTTTTTTTTTACCTCGGTTTTATTTATCGATTTTGTTTGTTTTTATTAAAAAAATTTTTTTTATTATTTTTTGTTAACAATTTCCAATTAAATGTAAACAGAAATAATAATTGAAAAATACATATTGAGTTTGTTTATAAACATTTCTGTGTAAAATAATTAATAAAACAAAAAAGAAAAAAAAAAAAACAAACTATTTGGAATCTGGATAGTGGAGAACAGCAGACATGATTTTTAAAGCATATGCTGTGGAACAGAATGTTGAATTTCTAAGGCCTTACAACGAGACGACTATACGTGTGATAATGCATACACAAATCTACACTTGATAGTGTACAGAAATAGTTTTAGAAAAATATAAAATAATTTCCTGACCTAGTTCTTAATTAAACATTTCCAACCGCAAAACACATACAATAACAATAATAATAATTTTCCATGAGTTATTTGTTAATTATTTATGTTTTAGCTTATGTTTTCGACAATTACCAGTAATAACAAAATGTGGAAAATTATTAACTCGTTAATATACAGTAAGAAAAATTATATATAAAAAAAAAAAAATAATAACAAGCATATTGCGTATGCTCATTAAAAAGAAAAAGAAGAAAAAAATAAATTTCTAAATAATTACTTGGCTAAATCACTATAACGAGTCGTTAATTTAAGAGCTTCATTAAAAGCACAATTATTTTAAAATTACAAGAATTTTTTTATCAATTAAAAAGTTATTAGCGATCAAAGTACAATCGTTCTGCATTTCCTATGGTTTTTTTTTTTTTTTATGATTTATTGCAATATTTTTCTCACCATCCCCCTTCACAATATTTCACTTACTTTCCATTGCAGTAATTGATGAACAGCAATTAATTTGTAATCAAGAATCTACTGCAATGATAATTAAAAAAAAAAAAATAATTAACAACCATCTAGTAAAAAATAATTAACGCTGTTGCTGATTTTAATCTAGAAAATCAATGGAATTTTATCAATAAAATTTACTGAAAGAATTTATCAATCAGATTTTCTTAAATTCTTATTTTCTTAATTTAAAACACGTAAAAGTTTTTATTGCATTTCTAAAATTCTAAAAAAAAAAAAAAAAAAAAACCCCTCTCCCGGTCAACGGTTATTATTGTGGTAAAGCTTTTGCTGTCACTTGATACAAACACAAATTTTTTTTTTTTTTTTTTGTTGTTTAATGACAAGGAAGCTTCTTGCTGTTTTAACGACTCGCCACATTCTTTTTTTTTATAGTTTAATAAAAAAAAAAAATAAATAAAGAAATAGAAGCAAGCTTTGAACTTAATACGATTTTAATTTTGTATAATAAAAGCCGACCGACACCA
The DNA here is from genome assembly GCA_961205885.1 of Ptychoptera albimana. Classification (NCBI taxonomy): domain Eukaryota; kingdom Metazoa; phylum Arthropoda; class Insecta; order Diptera; family Ptychopteridae; genus Ptychoptera; species Ptychoptera albimana. The sequence continues at coordinate 30,107,885 of OY540803.1, forward strand.
AATCATTCACCATCATTAGAATTTTTTTATTTAATTGAAATAAAGCGATGATGGGAATTTTTTTTTTTTTCATTTTCATTTAATTTGTTTTTAAATATCTGGAGATGTGTTGGATGTTTGCTTCTTTTTTTGTTGATTAAACAATTTGAAAGTTATGAAGTGGCAAATTATAGTGCTTTTTTCGCTATAAAAAAAAAAAAAAAGTAAACGAAAAATTCTAAATAAATGTCACATAAACGTCTGAAATGCGCCACTAAAATAGTAAGGTAATGAGATGAAAAGCGACTTTTTTTTTTTATTTTGCTTCAGTATTATTTTCACCATACATAGAAATTGTTGAAATGAGCATAAATTATAACAAGTTGATTGATGCATTAATCATTGAAACAATAAAGTAATTACTGGTAACCATGAAGCATGTACAGAAAAAAAAAAAAGAAAAAAGATTTAATAAGCGAAATTTACATCATTGTGGATACGGTTTTGATAATGAAACTTGTGGTAAATATTTAAATATTTAAAACACTCTATAAATGTGTGATCCACCTGCTGCGCTTTTATTGTTATCGCATGGATAATGGAAAATTGTTTTAATTCCATAATAGAAATGGTAAAAGGATTAATAATAAAATTCTGATAATCAAATGCAGAATACAAACGATATTGTTATTGAATACTTATCAGTTTCTTGTTTATTCAACTATTCTAACCTAATGATGATAGTAAATCGTTTTGTTTGTTTCGTTTCATATTATAGAGAAAAAAAGGGTGCAGGAAATCCCTTTTATATTTAGAAATAGTTTTGTTTCTAATTGCTTTTTGTAATAAAATTATTGTTCGCTTCATTAATTTATCTGTTATGATTGCATCTGATATTTAATAAAAAAAAATTTTTTTTTTCTTCTTTTGTGCACCAGTAACAGGGTTTTTCAAAGGCAGAGAAATGAAATTTACTTGATTATTCGGAAGAGTTACGCAACCATTAAGACTTGAAACGAACGCTTAATGCCAATAAATCATTGGAAAACGAATTAAAAAATGATTAAAATTTCAATGGCAAGTGGCAGGGGGTCCCGATTAGATAATAAATAAAACCGAAAAGCCACTGAAAACGCATTAATAACGATTTGACTTTAGTGGATACGCACGGCCCATCAAAAGAGTTTTTAACATTCTCGCAGCTTCGCATACCTCTGTTGTGTTATTGTTTGCTGCCACTATCTGTCTGCCTGTTTGGATGAACGACACACAACCGCACAGCCAATAACTTACAAAAATTTACAAAATAAAATGGATTGAAGAAGAAAAGAATTCTTTTTCGTTTTTCATAAATAATTCAAGGCAAAAAAAAAAAGGAAAGAAAAATGTTTTTCATATGAGAAATGTTTCTCATTTCCTGTCGCACCGAACCGCAAAACTCATAATTTTTCTTCCTTTTGACATACATACATATATTCCATTCTGTGGAGCAACAAAAGCAATGGGAAAAAAGGAATAAAACTTTGAAATAAAGCGAAACGAAATGTATGCGATGCAAAAATTTATTTTTTATGCTGCGAGATGTTTCAGGTTTTTTTTTGCTTCTTCGTTTGGTGTATGACAAACGGACTTTTGTGGTTTGACTGAAGTCATTTCCTCTCGTTATAACCACAGTTCCAAACATGTAAACATCGCTGTTTTTGTATCATTTGGTAAATTCGCTCAGTCAAATATAGCTTGAATGCGATTAAGACAATAAATACCAAAAACAATACTCGTGTGTTGTTACAAGTGGGTGGCTTTTGCTGCTACACCTCCTCCTCCTACTCCTCAACATAATTCCATTTAATTCAAACCAAAATTATTTTATTCTTATTAGGATTTTGTTTTTAATTTCAACCAAACTTTATTCCCATTATAACATCAAACAAATATTTTTCACAGAAAATAAAAATAAAAATAAAAAAAAAAAAATTCCCAGACCTAAATTTGTTGTCAGTCATCAAAATCGTTGAGTTATTTCGTTTGTTCGCTTGTTGAATAGTAAAAATCTGTTAAATAAACTTTAATAAAAATTATTTGTGTGTGTGTTTGTGTCGGTGTATGTATTGTATGAGGAAATTACGAGCTATTATCGTTTGTTTATTTGCTTTTAAAAAAAAAAAATTGTTTTCAGGAATTTAAGGGATTTCGCTTTGATGAAACATTTCTATTAAAATGCATTCAGGTTTCTAAATGAAATAATATAAAATAAAATTAGAGAGCACTAACTGTTGGTAATTCTCTATCCACTCTAGTGTTATTCATAAAAACACTTTAAATACCCCAAAAACATTAAAGCTTTTTTTTTTCTTTTTTTTTGTATAGTTTTTATGATAAGATTTTAATATGCTGGGATAAATTTACGTTAAATATATTTATCGACACATAAAATATGAAACGAAACATAAAATCAATGGGAAAACAAAAAAAAAAAATCTTTTGAAGCTTTAAATAACGATTAAGCTTATAATTTCAAATTAATACAAAAGTATATTTCAAGAGAAGCCAAGTGTTATTGTTATAGAAATAAAATTTATTTTTAATAGGGTGGGGATAATCAAACTATTTCTTTTCTCTGTTATTTAATAATCTCACTAGAGATCTTAAGCTTTGTTTTTGGTTTTTCTTTTTTTCTACTTTGTAGATAATAAGCAAAAGCTGGGAATAATTATTTATATTAATTTTGTATGTTATTTTTGGTTGGGTTTTTAAAACAAGATAATCGATCTAGATCTAGAATATGTGTTAGGGATGTTTATTGATTTTTACAATGAAATAATGTTGCAGCTTCGTTGACACAGTGAATGCTTTTATTATGCTTCGTTGTTATTATCTCCAGCACTGTATCCATGCTACAGTTTTATTAGTGTGCAACAGTAACACAAAATTATTTTTACATCTTGTCTAAATTTAATCAAAAAAAAAAAAAAAAAAAGGAGAAAAATTATGTAGAAGAAACAATTTTCTCCTGGTTTATTTATTTTTTGTTTAATTTGAAAAATGTTTACAAGTGATTAAGCTTTTATATGCAATTTATATTCCATTATATAAGAGCTGGCAACAGCCACATAATTCGTATTCTTATTATTATAATTTTTTTTTTTTTTTTTTGTTATATTTATTACACTTGATTTAAGATTATTATTCGCTTTGCGGATAATTTTTTTTTGTTTTTGGTAAGCTTTTTGCTTTTATATTACTATAGAAAGTCTGAATAAAAGTCTTTAATGATTTTTTTTCCATTTTTTTTTTTGTTTTTGTTTGAAAATAAATTAAGTTTGGACTTGGATTTTCATAAAAGAGAAACTTTTACTTAAGGTTTTTTTTTTTTTTTTTTTTTGTTACTTACGGCTACAACGATGCTTTAAATATTTAATCAACTTTTAAACTTATTATTATTTTTTTTTTTTTTTTTGTTTAATTATATAATGTAAGGATTAAATGGAAAAAGTTTTTCGTTTTTTGCTTCTACCTTATTTATCTATAAATTGAGTTATTTTGTTATTTTAATTAAATTAAAAGGAGATAGAAATGAAAATTTATAGTAGTCTAGTACGGTACGTTTTATATATGTTGTAATGTAGTACAAAACGTACTAAATGCATCAACTGCGCAAGATTACATTTTCTCTCTACATACAAAGCGAACTATACAACACATTTCTCTAATAAACTCGATAAATAATTAATTTAAATATGCTAATTCCCTATAAAATTTCAATATTTACATTCAACGATTCAAAATATAAATGATTAATTAGTTTTAATTTTTTTGTTATTTCCATCGATGAATCGCATTATCTCTTATCATTGAATAACCAAATAAAAGGTTTTCTCCATCGTGTGTTAATTTTTTTCAATTTTTTTCTTTTTTGCCAACCACCTACTCTGTCTGCCAAAACTTAAACCAAATGACGCTTTTTCTTGTTTTATTCACAAAAGAAAATCAATTAAAAAAAAAAAAAAAAGTTTTTTTTTATCTCCATCGAAAATCATCGAGAAAATTAATTGAAAAATAAATAATTTTTTTTTTCTCTCTTCTCATATCATTTTATGTAAATTTTATTTTTCGTTTTTTGTTACGAAAAGACAAAAGTCTTTATTTATTGTAACTTTTAGGCTTTTAAGCTATGATTTATTTTCTTTATTGATTTTTCATCGCCTTTAAATACGAGTCGGATATTTTTTATTATTTTTTTTTTTTTCAAAACAATTATTCAAACTTGGCTTACAAGTTGGACAGTTAGAAATATTTTATTAGTAAAGGAAAAAACGAAAAGAAAACAAACAAAAAAAAAATAAAAATAGGAATCATAAGTGAGGAATTAAATAAAAAAAAAAAAAAAAAATTCTTATAAATCGTTAAGATCACACTTCATTGGTTGCCAACAATAATTCATTTTTCTCTAGCTCTTTCAGGCAGTCATTAAGTTTCCAATGAATAAAAAAAAAAATTCCCATTCATAAACATAAGCATGGAAAAAAAGTTAATCTTAAAAAAACCCGGGGCTAATAAATGTTTCATGTTTGAGGGTGAAAGTAAAAACCTTCTTCCGCTTAATTCCACCATCAACGGATTTCTTTAAAAATCTTTCTGTTTCTATATTTAAAAAAAAAAACTTTACTCTCTCTCTCTCTCTTATAAGCTGCAGTTTCTACTGAGTGATTAAATCCACACTGGGGAAAACGAAAAACTTTAATTTTAAATCTTCTCGCTTAAAGTGTTTTCGTAAAAAAAATTTTAACAAAACAGCGACAAAATAAAAAAAGAAAAACTTCGCTGGTACAATTTGCTAATAAATCAATAAAAAAAAAATTATGTACGGTGATTGTTTATTGTGGCATAAATAAGTTAACAAAAAAAAAAAAAAAAAAAAACTGGGTGTTAGTCAGTGGAAATACATGTTTAAAGGACATAAAAGGATAAACTTGAAGCATTACATCGGAATTAAATTAATTTTGAGGTTAGACAAAAAAGGCAACAGGACAAAAATCCACCAAAGTATTATTCATGAAGGAAAATGAAAGGAAAAGCTATTAAAAGGGAGCCAATATTAAACATTGAACGGACAACGATGATGAATTTTTTAAAAGGATAAAATCGAATTGATTTTCCTTCTTCTAGTTTTTTTTTTGTGTCTTGTTTTTGTCTGACTATCCGTCTACTTTATTTTCTATTTGGTAGAAGGAAAACTATTCGACGTTAGAACATTTTTTTTTTGTATCAATATTAACTAGGAAATAACGTAACTAAGAACAGCAACGACATAACGATTGAAATGGACATCATAGAACAAAAAAAAAAAAAACTTTAATATTTCATAGACAATTGCTTCAGGATGAATAGCAAAAATATTTCAAGCATAAACCTTTTGTGTAAAAACAGCTAAACAAAAAAAAAATGATTTCTTTTCTATTCTAGAAAATCATCTAGAGCTTTAATTTATGTTTTCTCAATAACTAAGCTTTAATACAGTAAAAATTCTCCTGAAACCTGCAGTTTAAGGTGAAGGAAATTCAGGTATTTTTTGTATAGCAATCCTTGTTCACCGATTCTTTTGTTTATTTTTTTTTTTTGTAAATAAATTTTTTAATTTCAAAAGAAAATTTCATGAAACTTTCAAATCCTAATCCTCGGGTTTCCAATAAATTTTTTTTAACATAAACGAAGCAAATTGATCCAGTGTAATCTTTAAATACAAAATTAAGTACATAAAAGCTGGTGCTGGTAGAAAGTTTTCTATTTTCCCTAATAACTATTTGAAAGTAAAAAAAAAAAAATTGTGACACAGCTTTCGATTAAACATTAAACAAAAAAAAATCATTTTTTCTTCTACGATTTGTTTAAGGAACTAAAGCAACAAAAAGTTTTTCCCCAAAAAACTTTCTTTGTTCATCGTTTTTCCATAGTTTTTGTGTTTAATTTTTTTTTTTTTTTTTTAACTTTTTCCTTGTGCTTTTAATCGATGTGATTTTAATTAATAATTACTTTCATAAAACTTTATCCAAAGAATATGATTTGCTGTTGTTCGTGTATTTGCTATAGACAGTGTAATTAATATTTAAATAAACAACGGAAAATTCGCATATTCAATGTATTAACCTGTCTATAATTACTTGTCGAAACTAAAAGATTTATAAATATTTTGTGTGTCTACACCCTCAGTAGAGAATTAACAAGTTTTTGTCTCTATTTTTTGTTTTTTTTTTTTTTTTTTTTTTGGTAAAAACATAACAAGAAAGCTTTTTGTTATCCGATTTATTTTATTAAAATTTTCGACTGTTCTGAATGATGGGATTAGTCAGGTTTATTCAAAGTTTTTTTTTTTTTTTTTTTTTATTTTCTTTCTATCTTTCACTCTGCCAGTCCTATGACAACTAAACAAGCATCAAGGTGCCCGAAAATAAAATAGAAAATAAATGGAATGGGAGTTGAAAAATATAAAAGAAACGATGCACAACGTACAATAAAACTATTTCTTATTCATGTTATTTATGTATTTCTTTAAAAAAAAAAAAATAAAATAAAAAATCGAAACAAGCTTATCGTGAAACTTTCTCGATACTTTCCTCGTTATTTATTTCAGATAATGTAATAAAAAAAAAAACGAAAAACGAAAAATAATAATAACGTAAAACCCTTGTCCAATTTGATAAAATATTAATTTTGGGTTGAAAATAAAAATGCGTAAACATTTGTAAACGAAATAAGAATAAAATTGGAAGTAGCAGCAGCAGTAGCAGTAGCAGTGGGCCAATTGTACAAACTGAGCAAGGAGACACAACAAAAGGATAAACAAAAAAAATGAAAAATACATTTTTTTTTTTTTATCATATAAATTGTATCCCGAGAAGAATTTTTTTTTTTGGTGTTTTTTGGTGTAATAATAAAAATTCTAATAAATCAATGGGTTTTATGCTGGGTGGTCGTGTATTGCAGTTCAAAGCTTCTGCAATAAAACGGTTATAATCGGTTGTTACAATTTAAATGCTTGACTCCGATATAAACATATTAAAAATAGAAAAAATTTCATAAATAATATTATCGAAGAGACGAGGAATCACCGAGAAATTACCGAGGAATAAACAAAACATTAGGCGGAGGTGGAGGAGAAACAAAAAAAATATGAGAAAATACCTTCTGGGATTCGGTTTTGTTTTTCTTTTATCGATTTTATTTTGATAAAAGCTTTTTGTTGTGCTGTTATTTCTTAGTTTTTTTTTTTTTTAATTTATTTTGGGAATTTTATTGAAAATAAAAAAAATTTTTTTTTTTTTTTGGTTTGTTTATTTGTAAGAAAATTCCCATCAGTGTTTTGCTTAAGCTTAATTGATTTAGACTTAAATAAAATTTTAGAATTTGTTAGGAAATTTAGAAGATTTTCGCTTGGTGAGCACAAAAAACAAAAGTTTTGTGAGATTAATGGCGAAAAGTTTCTATAATAATCTAAGCGGTTAACCGTTTTGTATCTACACCCGATAATTACGGATAATTTTAGTTGTTCTTCGGAAAAAGAAGAACCAAAACTATTTTAATGAGCTGAATTAATGGTTGTTGCTACACCGTTAACTTCTGAGCCCAATTTATCGAAATCCATATAAAGCTCATAGGTGTTAATTGTGCTATTTTGAAACATTCGCGAGTCACGGTACGGTACGGTTGAAATGGGTTTGGCATAATCCATCCGGCATCGATTGAGCTATCTGTCTTTCACAAAACAATTACATAACGCAAATAATTAACAAAAATGGTGAAAATTGTTTACCTTGAACCTCACCACCCACAACCCTGGAACATGTTTGCTTTTAATATCTGTGCCATCCAGCCCACAGCAAACACTCCGAAGATAACAAATAATTATTATTACTTTGTTAACACAAACATCGCTCGGTTTCTCATTTATTTACTTAATTATAACGCGATAAACACAGCACAGTCTGCCATCCTTTTAACACAAGACAATTATCGTCTAGCGAAATCCCAAAATTTCTATTATTGAATAACAAAAATCTTTAATTTAAAAACTTGAAAAAAAAAAACATTTCCTCCATCATATTGTTTTTCCGGGCGACGAGATTTGAATAGCAAATTTTGTCTATGGATAAAAGAAAAAAAAGGAAACCAGCTAAAAAGGATTCACTTCTGGTTATAAATACGGTAAAAGATATCAATTCTTGTTTACATAAATTAAGTAAGACATATGCTCTGTACATGATTCTATATTTAGATGAATTATTAAGTCGTGAGCCCATAAAACGTTTATTGAATATTCTACGGGGCGCCGTTTCTCACCGAGAAACCAATCAAATTATTAACAGAAGAGCGAAAGGAAATTTTTTTTTTTATTTCAGAGATAAAACAGAATTTTTAGTTTTTTTTTTCCTGTTTGAGTATTTTGAGGAATACGCATGATTTTTCTATGCTCAAAAACAAATTCTTTTTTTTTTTTTGTTATTGCCAACACAGTCTTAAATCCATAAAGTAAATTTAACTCAGTAATTACTTAGCATAGTTAACACAGAACTGAATGACGTCAGTATTGAAATTTAGTTTTATGAGAATTAAGTTCATAGACGATTAATAAATCGAAAAGTTTTACTTACAAAAAAAAAAAAAAAAAAAAAATTATAGTGGAGGCGACTGGTTTTACTTGTTCTGGTTTGTGTGAAAGTTTAATTGATAACAATTTTACAGTAATCAATAGAAAGTCTTTAATTATAATACCAATCAAAAAGGTTATTTGTGTCACAATCAGCATGATTAATTGCGAATGAGATTGACTTTGTTGCTGTTGCCAATAGTTTAGTCTCTGGTTATGCAACATCAAAGATACTCAGAGGATAATCTGTGAGAATTTCAAGCCATTTATAATTGGAAATATTTTTAAAGCAGCTTTAAAGACTTATTGGTAGTTGGTGCATTTTAAAATATTTAATCAGCAAAATGGTAATCGAAAACAAAATTGTTTATTGATTAAACATAACAAGGCAAGCCCTTATATCGGGTTTTTGTGCTCGTTTGAAACTAACCAAAGGTGAATAACACATTTTGTGTTCGATAAAATTACATGAGACTTGCGATTTGCATGCATGGGGGTGTTGGTAGTGGTGGACCTGCGGTTGCATGTGTTTTACGGTTATCCCATTTCTTAAAGGTAGGTCATAAAAATAAATGGAATCCCCATCGAAACTGAATTTTAAATTACTTTTTCATATTCCTCACTCACCGCCCCAACCATTGTTCGGCGGGAATAATAGTGGCAAGCAGCTGAACATTAATTTTGATTTTTATTATTCAAGTGATGGGAGAATGTAATTATTTTCCAATTCTATTTACTCCGCCAGGTAATTAATGGCAATTTGTGAGATTTATTGTTTCATTGCCGAGAAGCATGCGACCCCCTTAATAACAACCCACCACCGCCAACACAACTTTATGCAATGATAGAAGGCGGCAAAAAGTTTTCTAGTCTCTTCTTTCCAAAGTTAAATAATAATTTCGTTGACCGGCCGCAGTCGGGTGGTGGCTGAAGTTGAAAATATTCATAACGAAGCCATAATTGTCATATAAATGTCACGGCGAGAGAAACTTTCAAGGTACGCTCGAAGGTAATGAGAAAGAAAAACGATCGTGGCGTGAACATTCACCCTTGGCAACACGAATTTAATTTAAGAACTTTGCAAACTTGTGCGACGGTGAATATTGTTTTGGACAATTTACTAACACAGAGGGTGGCTGGGTGCTGCCGAACGTGTAAACCATCATCTTAGATAAATTTATTTTCTTGAGCAAATTTAAAATCATCGGGAAAAACTAGAATTTTCCATCCAAATTTAAGAAGCAACAACGGATTGCTGGAAGAACAATAAAAAATTTAAAAAATATTCAGATCGGAATTTGCATGAGAGGATTAAAGTCGCCAATATGGAGAAACTTCACTAATCTTTCCGTAAATGCTAAAAGTTGAGCAATTTATTTAATTTGTTTGCTTGTCATTAAGGAGCATCGTGCCTTTCTCAATTTCACAACTTCTGGAATTTCTGTAATTTCATCTTAATTTTACTTTGAAACAAGAACGATTAGAGCGTTTGTGGCAAGAAATTCAAAGTCGTTTATCGCTAAACGATGTTTTCCTGTTTTTATTCTCGTTGACATAACTCGACTTTCGATAGATTTCACATGATATTCCCATGGCTTTAGCTATAAATCCTTCTCCGCTTAAACTGATCTCGGAGCTTTTTAAAGAACATTTGATTCACTATCTGTCATGTGTGCTGTCGTTGTCAGCAAATTAGATTTTAGCTCATCTGTAGTCATTGAGACACAAAATTATTTAATCAATTGTAGTGCGAAAGCTCTACTCTGATTTATTTCTGCATTAAACTTCATCGCACCGCCATTATTCATCTTAAATGACTCAAAAGATTTTAATTAATTAAATGAAGAAAACTTTTTGGAATTAAATAAATAAAGAGGAGGCGAAAGAACTGATAGCCAGTCGCAATTGGTGTGTAAATCACAACTCGTACTCATTACGTTTCGGAAATTTTTCTTCATTTTCAAATTGTGCTTTAATTAAATGCTTAAATCGTCTACAATGTCGGTATGTCTTCAATGTTGTCTAATGTCTAGCATTACCAGCATTACTACTCAAGATGCTTTAGTCTCGGATTAAAGCAAAAATAAATTGTTTTCAACTAAATTAAACCGAGCAAAACTGAGAAAAAAATTATTTTTTCGCCAGAATGACACAAAGTATGTCGTAGTCGAGGTTGTTGTTGAACTGGAGCCACCCACAAGAAGCATTCTCATTCCAAGAACGGGCGACAGGTGTGCATGGCTACAAATTCTTCGAAATTTTAAATTTTGCGACTGTGTGGCGTCAACATCATTATGCTTGTCGTTGGTTAAACTACGAAGAAGGAGCAAATTAATCAAAAAATCTTCATGGAAAAACTAATCAAACCGGTGTCTGGTTTACGATATGCAAATGATAATTTTTTAAAGCTTTTATCGCTGGTATCGCGCGTTCAGCAGTTGAATCCTTTTAGTGCTTACACGAATTACCATAAAAGCTCATACGTTTATTATAATTGCGCCAGAAAATAATAACTTTTAATGGAGGAAACACCTCGTATCTATATCTGGGTGTAAGGCAAAAATAAAAATTTGTATCGGATGCCACAGTGTGTCATGTCATCGCTCCACGGTAATTAATTCCATTAAAAATTGCTCTGAGCTAATGGAAAATCACATTTGCGAGCTGAACGCCTTCCATTAACCAAGGAAATGCTGTGTTGCCGCGATAGAAATGTTAACTTGAATCGAAAATAATTTAATCAAAGGTGATTCCAGTATGAATTCAAAGTCAACACGTGAATGGAATAGATAACATGACTAAAAGTGGAATCCATTAAACGATTTTCCCCTCTAATGAGAGGCTGTCAATGCTTGAAGCTTTTACTGCGAAGTTTGTCAAATCCAATTTAAAAGCAATTTAAACTTTTTTAAACATTCGGACAGTTTTCCACTTTTTACGAGTTATTTGAGTTCTGAAAGCGAATTTTTATTGTAACGAAACTGGGGGTTTTGTGTGGAGGACCCGAATGAGTCATATTAAAATGCGAACGAACCGAGATAAACTGCTGGCCACATAAAACGTTGAGTGAAGTAATAAAAAACCACGAAATTGAACGAATGAAAGCAAATTTAGATTCAGTGAAAGCTTTTTGATTAAGTTGGTTCTCGGTTTTGCGATGCAAACACTTGATGCTTCAGCAACTCTATCTGTTCCATGAAAAACTTGAACAGAACTCAAGCTAACGCTCAACACATATGTATTCCTATCACTATTTTTCTGAAATTTCACCTTTGGCTTAACAAAACAAACAACTTGGCCGTTAAGATGCGTATCAAGTTGCATAAAATTTGTTTACTCGGCGAATTTCACCTTTTTCTCTATAATTGGCTGCTGATCCACTTGCCGGCACAATCACACCTTTTAATCGTTATCGATGTATCTTATTTCAAAACCATCGGCAAAGAATTGTTCTACGAGAATATGGGATGAGGCGGAGTAAATATCTCGACGGATCAATACTTTCAGCTGAAACAAGAAACATGAAAAAGCAATTTCAACCGATAATCTCTGAACAATGAAATAAATGCAGAGCAGCTGCGACTGCTGCAATAAAATAGCAAAATCGTTTTCCGAAGCAATAAATATACCGAAAAGTAACCACTTTTGGTGTACAAGTAACCAAAAGCAAATAAACCCACCCGCGTTGGAATTATTCTTTGCATTTTGAATAAACTTTTGATCCGCTCGATACACGAAATTGCAAAAAGCAATTGTTGTTCGAGTCGGAGAAACATAACATCGGTAACATTTGGCTTAATCGTATCCCCTCGCAAAGCTTTTATTTGCCGTCGTCATGATATCTGCTCGCTTGTATCCAATATTTGCATTCTTATCGAATTGATAACAATAAAAATTCTTCGCTTCTTCTCTTCGCATAGAGACAGGAATCAACAAAAATCTATGTGGACTGCATCCAAGGGGACGATACAGCTGGCATCGTAACGTAATTAAATTAAAATATTTTGTGATGGAAAACAAGCTCGCACTCCATTGATACAAGACTGCATTTTCATCTCATTTATAATTTATTTAAGATTCCTCAAAAGGAAACTCAATTAATTTTCAATTTGCACCAGGCTTTAGCGCAGCACAAGAAATTTTTGTTACAAACTAGCTAACGGCTGGAGGAAGGCGATGCTAGAAGCAAGTACACCGAAGCAATATTTCACGTTAATTTATCAAAACGTCTTCAGGACTATAAAAATCCTTTCAACGTTATAAAACTGCTAAAACTAGAGCAAATTGTGTTCATTAATCAGCTTATGCAAAGTACTTTGTTACAAAGAATCATTAAGTTCTTTGAATTATTCCTCAGCGTGTGTGTATGAGTGTGTGTGGACATGTATGCGCCCTATCCAAAGTTTAACAAATGAACACAAATTACTGTTTTATACCATTCTAGACAGATTCATGTTGTTGCAGCGAAACCGCAGAAATCAATAGCGGCAAACGAATTTGTTTTACCCATTTCCCATGCAGATGGCAAGACGACTTTCCATGTTATTTACGTTTGTAAAGAAACCCAAAACAACCAGATCATCATCATGGAAATGGTGAAAATATGCAAATTTGTTTAGAAAATAAACTAGATTCGTGTTTTGAGACTGAGACGCGCGAGTCTCGTGAGACACCGAGTTGACAGGTCAACAAAGTTGGTAATTCGATTAAATTGTTGAGAATTTCCATTGTTTAACAGTCAACGGCGCGCAGTCGGCGGTTGAATTTCACCTGAATTAACATAAAGAATTGCGACAGAGACGACATTAAATAATTGCATTAAGGGCAATAAAAATAAAAAGCAGAACCGACACAATTTGGTGTCTCTTGCAGCAATAATTCGATTTTGACTAAGTTGCCAGACCGTCGAGCTAATTACTGTTAAATGGAAAATGTGTGGCGATTTCTTCAAGCTAATCCACTTATGAGGGATATATGATCCATTAGAAAACGACCGAGGGAGGCAATGGTTCAAGTGCAGAATAATTTAATCAAACTTTAAGTACGGCTTCAGTTGGACGAGTCAATTGCACCAAACTACTTACAGCCGAGCGAACATGCGAGAAAATCGTTAAACTCATCATGCTGGTAGTTCTGCCCAAACATAAACCGCTGCTTCGTTATCCATTGCACGTTCGCAACATTAATTTCGGCAGATTGTGTCTCGGCGGTGAATGTTTTACCCAAAGGTGCTAAACTCACTTACCGAGGCAGTCACATTCCGCCACATCAATAACCTTCAAAACGCATAAAGATTTTTAGAGCTTTTTTTAATTTTGGATTAAACTTGATTTATGACGGTTTTGGCCTTCATTACCGCTGCTGCCCCGCTGCTAATTACTCCACGAATCTCATTCAATTGGATTTGGCGAGACAACAGAGATTAATTCGAGAAGTAAAATTAAAATTATCTGCTTTGCAACATTAAGCGACACAAAAAAGTTTTGGTCGATAAAAATCACTTGTGACCAGGCCTAAGTCGACATTAATTAAATAAAGGAACAATAGGGGTCGGGAGATTCAAAAATTATAAAAAAGTTTTATTCGAAAATTATGCAGAATTTGATGGCCTATAAAAGGCGAAAGGAGAATTATTAAAAAAATTAATTTATTGTCTTTCCGCCTCCGCTCGGCGACCAATAAAACACAGAATGATAACGATAATGACTCTAAGGTTAGCATTAGCAAGGCCTTTAATGTTCTGCCGCCTCAATAGATCGCACGGAGCATAAAATCATTAATGGCGAAATTCCGAACGGGGCTCAAAGGAAGAAAATAATTTTTTTACCCATTTGTTTCTGGTGTCTGCTGATGAATATGAATAAAATCGAAATTAATTTGCTCGCATGGCTGCTTTTAACGCGAACGTTGAACTTTGCCATTCTCCAATCTTCCTTCATCTGCTAAATTGTCCAGCACTTGACCAGTCGCCTGCTAATCAACATGAAAATCAAACAAACAAACAAACAGACAAACAAGTGATGGAAGTGTCACTGCGGTGCTTAATTTTTAATAATGGGTTGTGTGCGTCATCACAGTCAGAATCGTCAACATCATCGCATAGCAAGCAAATATAAATCACTGTTGATCCGATAATAATCTTTAAACCAGAACACAATTTGAACTTTAGAATGGCGAAGAACTGGCTACACCAGTGTCGATTATCTGACTTTCATCGGCTAAACTGAATGCTGATGTTGCTACTGCTGCTGCTGCTGCTGCTGCTGATGGTGGTATTTGCGAGGAAAGCAATTAATATTTCTGTTTATTATTGGCTCAACAAACACGAATTTATTTGTACAGAAATTTTAATCAACCGTTCACTGGCACCGCTTCACCATCATCCGCCTCATCCTGCACATTGAGATAATATTAGTTCGTCTTAATTTAATGCTAAAAACATATTTGAAGAGAATTTAATTAAAATTCTTCCCTCAAACCGTCAATTAAATGAAAATAAATAAAAATTTATAAAAAGTTTCTGCTGCTGCTCGGTTTTATCTTCAGAAGAATTGGTGGATACCTTTCGGGAGGCAGACGAACGTGAAGAACGACAGATAAGCCCAGAATCACAGCCCGAGTCTACCTTTGCACAATTAATTAAGTTTTGTTATCTCAATTCCACAATGCAAAACGTAATCTCGGCACAGATACTCGACTTCTATTTGGTTTTATTATGATTGCGATGTCGCTACCTTGTTTGCCGACACGAAACTCACGTTCGTTGCATACCACATGACTTTGAGATAATTCTTGCGGCGAACCATGGTTAGAAGCCTCAACATATGTTCCTCACTCCTTCAGCCACTTATCGAAGTTTTCTCAGAATATGTTTTCTGTCGCGCCACACAGCCTTGACCCGGGCTATTCGTAGTGGTTTACGCCACACATTACGGAGTCACATATAATAAATCGTTGATTCAGAATCATCCATTTCTCACATTTTTCTATTGTAATGAAAATTTATTTCGCATCGTAAATTATCGCAAAGCTGCGAAGAATCTGCTTGACTCACATAATTTCTATTGTTAGACGCGTTTACAGCGTTTTCTTTTGCTTCTTCATAATCCCACATCGCCAGATAACGAATTTGTGTTTAATGATGAAAATCTGCCGAAAAGTTGTGCAGAAATTTGTGCGGGAAAGTTAATCAAACTGCAAACAAATGTTTTATTGTGCTGGCGCCGGTGCTGGTGCTGTGCTGGGACAAATTGAATTTGAATTAAATTATTTTTCGTTTAACTGTTCCGTGTGTTGAGCACCGTGTTTCCGTTTGGACAAAAGTTCTTGCAGTTATTCCACTGGTTAAATGTGTCCTGGACGCAATTCGATTACACCGAGTCAAAACTCGGAAACTAATTAAATGGGGGGCGGGAATAAATTAAATAAAATTTCAATTTGCAATTTTTTAGAGCTGCGCTTGACAAATTTCATTTTTTTATTATCTGTGGAAAGGTGAGCGACCTGCGACCCACTGTGCTATTCACGGCCAAATATGAATGCGATGGAGCAACAACCTCTGAATGCGATAGAAGAAAATTCGCAATGAATCATACTTTCAATCGAGCACTCTCCTCGCTAGCATTCCGCCAATCCTTACACCCTCACGCCCGTTTCGTTAACTACTTTCTATTGTTTTCACCAAACAAATAAAGAAATCCAAGAAGCGAGCAGCACATGTCGTTCTTTTCGATTTTATTTTATCGCAATCATTGCATCCTGATTGTATTTACAATAAACCGTATTTGTTCCGTCCAACTACACGACCTCTCCCACTTCAATTGTAGCCCTGCTAAAGAGCTTAGGTTTTCCGTTTTCCGTGTTCCACAATAGCAATAAATTTTCCACTGCGATTTGGGTCACACAATCATTACGTCTCCAATTAGCAATGCCATGTGATAGAATTAATTAAAAATTCATTATGATGGCGTAAAAGTTTCCTATTTCGCTGCCAGCCGACTGCAAATTACACAAAATGATCTACTCAAGATCTAGGAAGACGCTGTAAGCTGAGTAGTTATTGAAAATCGTTGTGATTAGGGCAAAAGATACTCCTGTTAATGAAATTCCCCATCCTTGCCAAGACAACGGCAACGCCAACGATAACGACGATAACGACGTAATTATGTCCTTATGAAGAAACCGATGAAAGTTACAAGAAATTTAATTTTAAACTAGTCTCATCGCGTCAAGTCTCATCTTTGTCCAATTAAACCGGGATGAAGGAAAAATTAAACAACTGCAACGTGCAGGCGGATGGTGTGACGAAGGCAAATAATGTCACAGACAATGTCGATGGGTTTTTTTTTAAATGAAATAGCGGCACAGAGATGCTTGCAACACGAGCTTTCGCTTCTAATTGGGTCAAAGCATAATAAAAAAATTTAAAATTTAAAATTTAATTTCAATTTGTCTGCCTGTCGCATATTAACCGTAAAACGATGAAAAAATTGAATTTAATCGCTCAGAGACGGAAATAAACTATTGGCGGGCCGAGGAAGTTATCATGGCAGAGATCATTTGGCCTCATTAGTGTCGAAATGCCGAAATTTGTCCAACTTACAGCACTACGGTTCTACGAATTAAGGCAATAAAATTGGTGAAAAGGTTCTCGCCTAAACGCAAAGTGTTTTGCTGCTCGCATCGAAACCACACGACATACATTCAGATTATTATCGTAATCGGTGGCGTCGTTAACTTTATTACTTGGTCATGACTAGTAAATTTGTAGCAAGAGTACGGTTTCCGTTTTACTGCTTTGAGGCAGTAGTGAAGGCAGCCTAGGCGATTGTCCTTGTGGCCAGAGACAAAAAACTAGAATTAGACAAGTCTGTGGCAGGCACCATGAAAAAGGTTCAAAAACTTTAATTAATATTTTAGTGAATGGCATGAGCAGACTGTAAAACAAGGCGACCCACTTTGATAATGAAAAATCTCTTGGCAAATTCAATTTATTAATAATATTCCCTGGAATGACTGATATGACTTGTTTATTGCAGTTTAACAACTTTGGCTGTGCGTGACGGAAAATAATATTTCGCAGCGTATCAACGGTGACACGTAATTGATTGCAAAGTTCGCTAACAAGACTCGCTATCGCTTCTTTTGTAAATAAATAAATAAATTGTTAATAACGAAGCACAAAACCCATTCACTGCGATTTAATTATGTTTGAAATTAATTAGAATTTAAGATCCTTTGTGAGGCGAGATGCGGAACGATTTAAATCAGTGGCGGCGGATATCAATATTTTGCATTTCAATGTTTATCAAGATAAAACCGGGGGTATGGGTGGCATGGTAGCGGCATGGATAAACTTGAAGGTAATAAAAAATTTACATCATATCATGACGCGCTGTAAAATGTCACAGAATTTGTATTTTTATTTGTCGCCGTTTAATTCTCTGTTTGCAGAAGCATTTTGTGTCATGAATGCCAGCCGTTATCGATGTTTCATCAATTTTATTTACGACCAAAGACGCTGAAGATACGCACAGCACTAAAACAATGAAACGTTCCAATGGCCCCGTGTTTTTATCCAACGATACCCACTTAATGCTTTTATGAATCGAAGTGTGATGTCTCTGATGGATGACGCAATATTTGCATTCAAATGTTTGCGATTTTGCCAGCTTTGAGGCACGACGTGATTTTATTATCAGGTAAACAACTTAATGCCGCAGTTTTATTTGGATGTTCTGTTCGCCATAAAATATTTACTTTGTTCCTTGCAGAGAATAGATAATTCGGTGCCATAATCTATGATAATCAATGTCCATCAGCGGTAATTTAATCGTTTAAGAAAACCAAGATTCCTGATATCTGTGTGTAGCTCTTATGAATGGTTTGATTGAAGCAGCACACACCATCGTATGAATATAAAATTGAATTAAAGAGCTGTGACCGTATAATGCTGAGTTCAATAGAGCAAACACGAATTTTGAATATCAGCGATTACCGATTCATCGTACAAATATGAAGTCGTAGAAACTGAATTGAATTGAAATGATTTGATGGTGCTGAGCGGCACGGGGGCTCCTTGATTCGTTATTTCATTCAATCGAATAAAAAAGGATAAAAGCAACGTTTGGGGTATTCAACACTCAACACTCTGCACTCAATGTTCGACACTCGACGGTGAAACGAAACGTGTAGACTTTAAAATTTGCACTTGGATCCAATGCGATAATCCACATCTAGCCTCGCTGTCACAGCAACCCCTGAATCCTTTCGTTATTCCTTCATTCATCATTCGTTCATTCAGTCACAGCGATTCTACTTTAGAAGAAAAAATGGGCAGATGGGAAAAAATAAATAAAATCGTTCGATCAGTACGAAAATTCTAGGAATTTGTTTTCCTTTTTTATTAATAATTTTTATTTATTATTGCCATTCACCCGTTCCCATTGGCAGACCAAAAAATAAAGAAAAAGGAATAATTCCATATCAATTTATGGGAGATATGATATGAATTTCGCATGTTTGCTCTGTGGCTGTGCGGCAGTGTGGCAATGTGGCAGTGTGGTTGGGGAAATGTAATATTTCGCTCGAAATTTATTCTCCTTTTTATTATGTGATCGATTCGGCATTATCAGTTCGATGTTATAGATTTGTTCATCGTTTATTTGTTTATTCCTGGTGGGCGAGGCGGAAAGGCGGAGAGGCGAGGAGGATGCGGCATTATAAAATCGAAATAAAACGTAATAAAAACATAATGTAAATGCAAATGTTCGTCTTCGAGGAAACGGATAGAATGGAATAGAATAGAATATAGCAGGGTAAATCCTTTCTAATCTCCCGAATTGTCTTACAAACATAACACTCGAAACTTTTCCATTTACACGAGAATAAAGATAAAAATCAAAATCAACTACAGCACATATGCTAATGTTCCGTGTTTTGTGTATTTTCCCTTCGCATCCTTCGTATAAGACGAAAAGGTTAAGCAGATGCTGCCACACCGAAACAGCATACATGGCAATGAAGGAGGCCACCCAATTGGGAATAACAAGCTAATAAAATGTCGCTAGACACAACTACGAAACGATATTTGCATAATCAAGTTCCATCTTAAGCTCTTCTTCCGTCTTGTATTAACTACCAAAGTGCATATTTGCTCTAGATATAGCTAGCCAACAATCGACTCCAAGCAAAACAAATTAGCAATCGGAAATCTATCCTCCCTCATCCATAAACGATGAACAAAACTTTTCTGCAAACTTCGAAGAGCAAATAGAATCGAATTTATTAAATGCAAATTCTGAGAAAAGTTTCGGCAAACAGGCGAACTTAGCCTGCGTATTTCGGGTGGGAATTAAGCATTCCACACCGCCACACCGCACGCCCTGACAAGCATGTGATAATCCCATTTCACTCCCGCTTGAATGATATTTTTAGTTTGGAAACTTTTATGGCTTTGACGGAATTAAATGAGTTGCTCGTAGTTACAGATTTCGTCATTAAGTCAATTCGATTTAACTTTTCCTCTGCGATAAGCAATTAAATTGTTCGGATTTAATAGCGGTTAGCAGTTCCGTTGTTAGCACTGTGGTAGCTCGGTGCCGCATGAGCTGTGCGATTCACTCGGTTTGTCACTCTGCAGTGCAATTGCGATAATTTGGCAATTTTTATTTATTTATTTATTAAATCATCGTTTCGAAGCGATCATTATTTTATCGTCGACGTGGTCGTCCTTGTCAAAGGATTTCTGAATGCATTATTACCGCTGCTATCGCTTCGGTAGTAAAGCATACAGAGTTTCACTGCTGATGAATCTATATTTAGTAGTTTTAAAACTTTATTGCAATTTTATATGCAGCACAATGGCAATGGAAATGGCAATGGGATTCGGAATCAGAATCTGAATCACCACTTTGTTTGCTCAGCTCAAGTTCAGCTTTTATTTGCTTTGTGCTCTTGCTTTGTCCGCAGATAAATTAAATTTTATAAATAAAGAATCACATCGCAAGGAGTCGATAAAAATGTCAATGAATAAAGTAAATATCTCGGTTTATCGCTGCTCGTCCTGCTCAGCGATGGAATGTCTTGGAGGCGGTGTGGGTGGCTGAGGCGCACAATAACACTAGATTATAAGGAATGTGCGCGTTATGTGTGTGTGGAAATGGTTGGATATCGCCATAAATATGACTGAAATGCGATTTATCAATAACAATAATGAATAAAATGAAAAGAAATGAAATCATAATGGAAATAAATTTTATAGCCACTGCGACCCCTTCGCTACTCCTTCGTTGATCCATAATCGAACATTCGCAGATGATTCTTACGTGATGCTTTCGCCTTGTCGCGTTTTCAACATTTATTTCCTTTCTTAAGCAAAGAACGAGGACACAAATCCCAAAGTACACAGAATCGGAGTTTTTTCTTCTCTTCTTCAAAGCTTATGGAAATTTTTAAAAAATTTCTGGCTGTGACAGCTCACCATGCTGTGGAAAATTTAATTATCTTCTCGGAACAATGACGCAAATCTCTAATGAATTGTGATAAAACTGGAAATATGGTTTCGCTCTTAAAAACGTTATACTCTGTCGCGGTCACATGAACGGACAAGCAGAGTCAGTACTCCACTGACGCCGCAACAGTAAATCCTTTATTGTGCGATAAAATATTAATAATGACCGCACCGCACTCAAATTTTATGCTTATTTATTATGATTATGATTATGCTTATGACTCTGACACAAAAAGCATCAATGGCCTGGAATTTTATTTATTTAACGGGCGAGAGACACACATCTGATTCTTAGAAATTTATGGCGACCATTACGGTCGACACTCGGATTATTTCTATTTTCAGCTCGACAATTAAATTATCGACAACAAAATAATTATTGGAGTATGGGAGCATCGCAAGTGGTTTCTTGTCAGAGGTAAGTGGCTTTGAATCCAGCAATAGGAGAGGCAAAAATTAATTAATTATGAAATTGAATAGAGGACATTTCCTTGTGGCTTCTGGTGGAGACAAAAGTAATTCGTTAATGAGAGACAAAACGCAGAACGCTAGCCGATTGACTATTTTTCTGTCTTCGCGGAAGTAAATTTTTGGGCAAACAAACAAAGCGGCAGCAACAGAAACGACCAAAAATGTAATTAAAAACGAAATTATTTGTGATAAAAAAGAAAAAATTTAATTAATTTAGATTGAAAATCTAAGCCTCATTCCCTGCTCCATCCGCGGTAGCCGGTGAGCTACCCTAATTAGAAGATTGAAGCAAACATTTGTAAATGCCGTGTCTTTGGAGACGCAAACAATAAAGAAGCGGAGAGTAGGCGCCACCGAAATCCTTCCCACTCGCTTATTTTGATTCATTGCTGCTTTTTGAAGGTAAATTTAATTATTATTTCGTCAATTTTTCATTCTGTGCTTTCCCTGTTGCTGCTGCTGCTTTGTGTACAGCAATCATTCCGCCCATTATTGGCTTTTTTATTCCACCGTATGCCGTTTATGATGAATTTGCCACAATTAGACTGACGACGTTAATGATAATTAACTTTTATGGTTATTGCGTGGTTTTGCTATTTCAGGTTTTCACATGGCAAGAATAAATTGTTTTCAGTTTTTACAACGCACAGATGTATAGCGCGGCGTAATAGCGCCCCGCGTATCGTCATCCACCCCCACAAAGGTTGATAAACTTCATTGACTTTATGAAATTAAATTTGTTGTTTCTCGTAGAATCCACAAAAAAAAAATCATCGACGCTGGAAAATGCACCCGAATAATGAGAAAACTTTTCCCTGCATAAAGTTTCGAAGAAAGTTTCTATTGCCGAAACGAAAAAGTTTTCATATTTCGTATCGAATTTATTGACTTTCTATCTGATTTATTATTTCTCATTGGAATGACATTAAGGAGGAAATAAATTATAACCGAATTGATGGCGACAACATTATTGAAAACTTTCTGTAAATTTGTGTAAATTTGTGTTCCCCTCTCTGGTTCTTGTGTTCTTGTGTTCTTGTGTCATCACAAAGTCAAGCTTTCAAGGCTTCGTGATGCATTTTGCAGAGTTACTTCGCTTCGAGTGTTTTTCCGTTTAGTTAAGATTTTGCAAAAGAAAAAATAGTTTTCTTTTCGCCTGCTGTACGAGTCCAGGCCCTCCAGGGCGTTACAATTGATTTTAGCAGAATCAGTAATTTATGTAAGCATAAGGGAAATCGAAACACATTTAATCTAAAAGTTATGAATCAGAGTTGATCACAATGGCGAACCAAGCAGCAGCAGCGAGCATTTATTAGTCATGAGGCAAAAGTTTGGCCGAAAACGGAAATATTTTTATTGATATGTGAGCTGAGTAGCGGAAGAAGAAACTACCGGAATTACCATTTGTTATTTCCGTTTAGTTGCTATGCGTAGGCGATGGGATCATAAACGTGCTGCAAAGGTGCACACGGTATGGGGCTATGGAGTGCATCAAGAAAATGAAATCTGCCACCAAGGAAATCATTGGAGTTTCCTCGGGTTTTAATATTTAATCTCAACGATTATTATGCACTTTGAGTGTTATTTCAGCTTTTCATAAAAAAATTAAGATCTCCCGACTGCCGTCTGCCTATCTATCTGCATTTTAAATTTCCGTTATTTCGTCCTTTCACCTTGAATATAGATTTCTCTTTGAGAGCTTTAAATTATGAATAAATCAAAATAGGATGAGCTTTAACGGTCGATAATCGTGTGAAACATTGCAGTGACACCGGTGAAGCGAAAGGGAAAGGTAAGAAAACCGTAAACGATGTACCTGGTGATTACGGCAATAAATTGTGCACTGAATACGAACACCCGGATTACATCATATTAGATCGAAATTTGTATGGGGACGATTAGGCGAGCCATAGATTCGGCGGTGTGCAGAATATTTTATTGGGCAAAGTTTAAAGCACGGATAACGGAAAGTAAGATAAATGGATGTTGGATGGAGTCAAACCGCTCTAAGAGTCAATTACGGTTTGAGTGGATTTCGCATGGAGTGTGCAGATTGCAGAGTGCGGCCTGGATTATGGCGTGGAAGTAGTCTCTGACTTCTTCGTGTGATTTCTCATAATTTATTTACTTTAATTCATTTTCATTTGGGATTTTTACAGAACAAAAATAAAATGTCACGCGAGACGACATCTGTCAAAGTAGCGACGAGACGCATCGTGACAGGAGTTTATTTATCTCAATATTCGAGTCTTTAGTGAAATAGACGACGTCGCTCGCACGATCTGACATCCAAAATAAAAATAGAAATAGAATTGGAAAAGTTTCTCGTTGAATTGCGCTTGTCACATACAAATAGGGAAAACCACTTTGTTATTGTGAACTCTGGGTTAATCTCGTTTACTTCAGTCACTTAGTTCTGATTTTTGGTAGAAAACCGTTTTCTGCCTTCGAGCATCCAATGCCACAACACAACATCATAGTTTAACTGATAAACAGATTTAAATTAAACGACTGGAACTAGTGAATCACTTTGGATTCAGAGCTCTGTAGTTGAGGTGCTGGGGTGCGGTAATTGCCTATTACCACGATTCGTAACTGGGTCTTATAAATGAGCGGAAATCCATTTAATTATTTAAAAAAGTATTTTATTGATGTAATCATTCGAACCGATTGAATCGTTTTGCGAAACTTTTACTTGCGTCAGCTAGAGTGTGGCTGGGATGGCTGGGATGGCAGGGTGCCGACGAGGCAGGTTTTAGACAAATTAAAATGAATCAAACAAAGAAACAGATTCAGATGTAATTCGGTGAGTGTGGCTTTCTTAACACTTTTCCCAAAAATTTTAATTTTCTTTGGCTGCGGGTATGTGCTTAGGATGCTGTGCGGAGCTTTTGTGTTCTTTTATTGCTGTGAACTTTTATTAACTTTATTTGATTAAAAAAAGGTTCCTTAATAATGTGTGCTCATGGTTTTATATTCTGCGTACGAAATCAAATAAAATATTTAGTTTTCTTTTGTTTGATTTAGAATGTTAAAAGTTTTGGGTTGGAATTCTTTTGCTGTGCCCTTTACTTTGCGAAATCATTTACTTAATTGGTACGGAGTGGGTGGATGGAGCGTCGCCTGGTGAATGGGCGAAAACTTGTGTTTTTGTTTACCGAATAGCATAATGGGATTTCTATTTTAGATTTCGTTTCTGTTTGTTCCTTCCATCAGAATCTTATTGCTAATTAAAGATTGCGATGTCACTACATGAATCGATTAAAGAGACTATTTTGTGGTATCGCATTAACACCACTCAACATCAAAGTAAAAGGGACAAATGAAATAGAAAAAACAGATATTTTAAGTTTATTAACGAAACTTTGTCTAAATTTAACACCACTTTATATGCACATATTTGAGTAATTTTTTTATGTAGTTTGTGGCAACCTTATGCATAGTTAACGAGGCATTATGATGCCGGAAAAATAGTTTTGTCCTGTCTTTAGCTCATTTAACGTTTGCCACATAAGAAAGTGGACGTGAATTATTAATTTCGTCAAACGAATCGTTTTGTGACGAATTTATGGGTCGCCGCTCAACAATTGTCTACTTTTTTAGCAATTTGCCATGACAATGTGTGTCTGTGGCACCGCAGTTGAATGAGAGCCCTGTGAAAATAAAGTCAAACAGACAACGTATATAAAAAAGCCACACAAAAGCACACAACGCAAGCATCACACCCCGATTGCCGAACCTAAAAAATTTTCACCTATTAAAAAAATTGACGAAAACAAAGAGGAAAAATAATAATAAAAAAGGATTTTCATCAGGGCAAACAATGAGTTGGGCTGGTGGGCGGCCAAGTGGAAACAGTCACAACGCATATTAATCAAGGTGAAACAAAAGCGCAGCAGGATGTTCAAATGTATTTTGTGCCTTGTTCGCAGGCTCGTGACATTCAGAGGTGGAAAAATATTTTCGTTTTTATGAATTTTTTAATAGTTGTAATGAGTCTGCTACCTGACTGCGTTGGTAAGGCGCGAAGTGGCCGATTATTTAAATTTATTCGAGGCAAACAAAAGATTATGCGAGCTTCCACTAAACGGCAGAAAAAGCTCCAAAAGCTAACATTATACAAAAGTTAAAGTGTGTTGAGTTTGAGGCGTCCGATTGCTGCTGTACCTGAAACAAACATTCGTAGCCGCAGCTTAATTTTTTGTTTGCCTAAAACAACTTTGCTGTGTAGTCAAACTACTTGTGCAAAGTCAGCAGTCCGCCCGCTCAACCCTGGCGAGCAGAATGAGGGAAATAAATTTAAACCTGAAGTAAAAACTTGACTTTCGCTGGCAACAAATATTTCATTCATGTTGTGAGCCGCAAGAACAACACAATGCATCACAAGATGAAAACTTTTTAATGGCAGAACAAGATTTTTATTATTATTTTCGCCTGTGAATTTCCATAATGTGCGCCCCACGACCGAAAACATTTTTTAGCAGCAAAGTTTGGCATACGCATCGCTCGTTTCTCGTTCTACATTTGATGTGACTCGTTGCCATCCAGATGTTTTGTGTTTTTGTTTGACTTTCTTTTTGTTTTCTTTGCTTATCTGTTTCATGTGGTAATGCTCCATCATCATAATCTCTAGTGATTCCTCACTTTACATCCCATGTATGAGAGGAATTTTAATTTTTGCACTTTGCATTCGTTTTTTCGCAACTTTTAAAGTTGCTTACACACGCGGAAAAAACGTAAAACAAACAACTTTGGCATCCAAGTCAACAGTACACATCGGATGGAGTGGAGGGATGATACTGGCTTACTTAAACCATCGCAAATCTTTAAATTAATTAAGTGATCCAATGCGATTCGATATTTCATATCTGCATTTAGGGATAAATAGTTGAACTGGGTCGCTGTGTTACACAAACGACAAATTGAATTACATCAGAGACAGTCGTTTGTCTTAGAAGCTGCCACGATACACCGAAATGAAACGAAACCAAACAGCAGTCAAACTAATGTGATGGGGGAATTCGTGTTCAGCTATCTCTGTAACATTATAATGGCGACAACGACACGGAATACAACGAAAAAGTAAAAGTTTGCTTTCATTGCAGTTTGATTGTTTTTCGTACACAAAACAATATTTCCGTGGAATTTGTGAAAAAAGTGAATTCCCAATGTGACGCCGCTTTGTCATACTTAGATGTACAAGGAACCGAAATGATTTAAAATAATCGTTAAATGGGGTGCAGTGGGCGATAACACGCATTTGATAAAGAGTTAATGGAACAACATTAGGGCTGGTCGGAGTCACAGGCACCAAACACAAATTTCTATTGGAATCAGATAAGGCGAAACACTGTTTCCACTATTCGTAAAATTTATTCTGTGAAAAACGATGCGAATCATCAAACGAACAGAAAGCAACAAACAGCAAGCAGCAATTTATTCGGTTTATTGTGGGTTTGTCTGCTTGGGGATGGGCGAATGCGGGCTCGATTACAGTAAAAAATTGCTGAATTAGTTTCATTTTATTGATCCCTGTTTGGCGTGCGCTTTGTTTTCCTTTTTGTATGATGATCGCGTGAGGTAAATCCACATCGCAGCACAAATGTGTCTTTCTCACGATGTTCGCTGTGTAGAAAATCCTTTTTCTGTTTTCCAGTTTAAATCCGGACAGGGTAATTCGATTTTTAAACGTCATTTCTTTGAAAATATTAATTTCGCTTATGGAAATGTTTGCCAGACCAAAATAGGAATGACGACAAGAAATAATATTTGACGAATGAGTGGGAAACGTCGATGGCTGCAAATATTTACTCATTTCAGAAACAAACACGGCCTCATTTCTGGCCATCGATCAATACGATTTTGTCAAAGCTATCTGCTGCTGATGTTACAAAGCGATATATGTGCCTTCGTGAATCTTTTTTGCTTCGATTTCGTGTCGCTCCTTTGCGAATCGATCTAAAAACAAATTTGTTTACTTTCTGTGTTTTTGCACTTTGCGTTTTAATATAAATAAGCCGTGTGGGTGTGTGCTCAGCCGTGTGGGGCTGCTAACCAAAACAAAACAAAATGAGATAAAACGAAACGGTAAGGAGAAATATAGAAAAATAATAAAATATCGTAAAACTAGAGCCATAAAAAATGTTATGCATCCATTATGAACATTTATCAGAAATTGGCTGCTCCGGGCGAATTATGAATTACCGTGCATATGGCTGCTCCTCGTGACAGTTCACTTCTTATTATTTATTCCTTCCTTCTTCAATTTATTGCCACATATTTCTACCGGTGTCCCTTGTCAGTCGCATTATCCATTTCATCAGCATTTTCTAGCGAAATTATGCTAAACACAAAACACCAGATGCTCCAAGTACGGATGCAATGCATACTGTTGCTCAGGATTAATCAAATTTTACAGATCTACGACTTCACATTACTATTTTTCTAGCTAGTTTTGTGTGATAGCAGAAACACCTAATCACGACATGCGACAAAATGGAAAATTTAATCAAAACTTAATTCGTTGCGAGATGAAAGTGAGATGAGCGCCGAGCTCATTTATCTGCGAAGCCATAATATCCTTGTTAAATAATCATTCATGTAGTTAAACCGAAATATTCTGTTTTCTCAAAAATTAAACGCAAATTTGGTTGGCTCCTCAGATTTAAACTTGTT
Organism: Ptychoptera albimana; assembly: GCA_961205885.1. Taxonomy (NCBI): domain Eukaryota; kingdom Metazoa; phylum Arthropoda; class Insecta; order Diptera; family Ptychopteridae; genus Ptychoptera; species Ptychoptera albimana. The sequence continues at coordinate 30,136,162 of OY540803.1, forward strand.
ATTAATTATTCACGACTCGTTTACAAGATTAAGATTAGAATAATTCGTCGTTAAGGCAATGGCAATGGCAAAGGCAAAGGCGAATGCGAATGGATGCCTTCTTTATTACTATTTTATTTATTTATTAATTTATTTATAAGCAGAGATTATTTTCGTCACCGCCAAGCATCAGTCTCAGCCTCTCTGCCTTATTTGTGAAACCCAATTTGTGTCGGTTAAATGCATTTATTATGTAAATAAATTTAATTATATTTAGCAACGAATAATGCGAATAACGAACGCTTAATATAATATTTAACGATTCATAATAAATGTGATCACACTTGGAGCTCGCAATTTAAATAAAATTAAAATTTGCACCCTGCCACCCACATCATAGACAAACCAAACAATAAAATCTCAATTTACAAATCCCATAAATAATTTTGTTTAGTTTTTGTTCACCAAGCGATTTTCTTTTAATTCAATCGAATAAGCTGTAATCGCAGCCTTCGTGTGAAGCCTTTCGAGTAGCAAAAAGCGAAATTGTGAGAGACGGTGGGCGTGTGTCGTGTGCGACTTTCTAGATCACAGGCATCGCAACTTCTTTAGAAATCTATTAAGTGCTTAACGCTGCCTACTCGCCCACCTGTTCTACTCAGATGACACAGTTAATTCAGTTGTACACGGTGGAAATGAACATTCAGCTCATCTAATCCGCTCTAATCACTTGTTCTTTGTTTGGCGATTTTCTCTGATTAATTTTTATTTCTTTCTGTTTGATGCCGGCTTTACAATTAGATGCGGCATTTATTTTCGCTTCATCGAATTAACTCGATTTCTGCTTCTTCATTTCATTTAATTAATTTTCCCATGCTCATTTCCCCAGTGTGAATCCATATGAATTTATAATTTATTAATCGCTCATTGGGGAGTTGAGAAGACCATCGTCTTGGCTATCTCTGTTTGTATACCGATTAAACTGACCGACCGCAAAACTTGTATCTTGGATTTAATCTCGTTGCCATAACTTAATTAAAGTTCTCAGAACTAGTTTCCAACTATAAATATCGAGACCGAGACAAGGAGCAATAATTTAGACAAGCAAAATAAGCGAATGAATAATTAATGCATAGAGTCGTTGCTGGATGGGATTCTCCACAGATTGGCCAACATGCGATGCTTCGATTCCATAAATAAGACCAAAAGAGCTGCATCATCCCACTCAGCAGCATCAAATTCGAATAAATCATAAAAACAGATTGGCTCCCGTAAGTGGTGGAGGTAAGTGGCGCAATTTTCCACAGCAGCAACGAATAATTTCCACATTAATCCTGTCGTGCTGTAAATTTGCTTATGGACTGCTGAAGAATTAGCGTAGCCTGCCAGTGACACTGGGAGTGTTTGTTGATGAATATTTTAGTTTTTGCGGACTACGAAATTGCTTGCTAGGCTTGACCAAAGGCATTAATTGTGCTCTGATAGTAAATTCAGCAGATTTATCGAGTCTTTCGCTGCAGATGAAAATAAATTTCCGTGAGCCCTCCCATTGGGAACGGATTATATTTGCTGATGAAACTCATTCAGATATTTTCGATTAGAAAAAAACTCGAATTAATTATCCGATTAAAGAAACGCAGCCAACGCAAACTGACAAGACATGGAAAATTGTTTTCTTTCAATTAACTTTGCTAAGTAGAAGAATGTAATAATTTCCTTTCAAGACTTTCCAAGTAGTTTGGTAAGCGTTTCGTCGCCATAACGAGAGATGTTGGCAAACTTTTCCACTTTTTCACTTTCTTATTCTGCTACAGGAGTGCGGGGGACAAATTATGTTGAAAAACTTATTGAAATATAATTTGTATTTGGTGCAGCAGTTCACCATCACCCTCACCCTCAACAATCCCCATTTATCACTTAATTTTCGTTAAATACTCGAAGGAAACTTTTTTTATTTTTTTATTAATTTCTTACTGCGTCTTGACTCCTTCTGAAAATTTCTCGCTACAAATGTCGAGTTAATCAATAGCAGCTTAATGAATGTTTTTGGTTTCATTATTGCTTTTCGATTTTTTTCAGTAAATTGATTTGTTGATGAAAATGGAAGCAGCGATTTCTCAGTATACGATTTACCAGAAGTAAACGCATTGGACAAATGACTGTACTGACTCTACATCAACGGAGTTATTTCAATAATTAACGCTTCGACTTCGTGTTTCGCTCCGTAACGACACAAACAAATCGCCAGAACTTTTGTATGTCTGAACTTCAAAACACATGGTGGCTGTTTCGATGGGTTAAAGGTTGTTGGCAACAGAATGTTGTTACAGTGCGTGTACAGAATTAGATAACGAAACGAAATACACGAATTACACGTTTAATGTAATGTAGCGAATGGCCAACGCCTGTTCAATGGATGAAAATTTTTTTTCGTATTTTACCCAACACGAGCTAAAACATCTAACATCCAACATCCAACTTCATAACATCGCTGTTAATGAAATTAATGTTGATTACATGGCACGAATTTTTCCCATATTTTATTCTGTACACCCAAACATGGACAATTTTTCTTCGTTTTTTTTTGCTGTTGCAAGTGCAAATATTAATTATTTTTAATGTTTTAAAGGAGAATCGCTTATGTTATGACAGAAAATAGCATAAAGTTGGGTTGTATCGTCCAGTAAAACTTACAATGAGAGTCCAGACAAATGTATTAGTCACTTGCGTTCAACTAATTGATTGATTGTTTATTATCCAGGAAAAACTACCCCATAAATCTGTTTGTTTATTGATTGTGTTCTCTTGCAGACTTAATAAATGCGTAAAGTTTTATTTTTTTTATTTATTCTCCTGTATTTACTGCATAATTTATTAATTTATTACAAAATTTGATAATAGCGTGAATATTCATAATAATTTTTTGTCACCAAGTGTTGTTTCTTTTTCTATTTTCATATTTTTCTATATTTTAATTTAATGACTTTACTCTGTAATAAATAATAAAAATCCTGAGGTATTTCTACTTTTTTTTTTTTTTACATCATTTCAAATCACGTGCAAATATGTAACAATTTATTTTCGCCCCGTTGTTTCCACATTCATCGGTGGTTCTTCTTACCATAATAATTCATAAAAAAAAAGTAATAAATAGAATAATAATAATAAAGTTATAAATATTATAATTTTTTGCATGTGACGTGATTTCATTTTTATTTAAATCTTTGAACAATAATACAAAAAAAAAAAAATGAAAGGAAAAATTAAAAAAAAAATTTCTGGCCCTTTTAAAAAAAAAAAAAAAAGAAAACGGGGTGTGCCGTTATCGGTAAGGAAAAAATTTCGGAAAAAAATTCACTGAAACAGAAATTTTATTATTATTATTATTATTGTTGTGTTGGCTCCAAGCAACAAAACTATTTACCAACCGTAATTATTCTTGGTAAAAAATAATAAAAAAATATTTAACTTAATTATATGTGAGGGTAGAATGTCAGAGTTACCCTACCCACCCACACACATTATATCCCCAATATAATGATAATATTTCTATATAAATTACATCACATAATTCTGTTTAAAAAATTATAATTATTAGGGTTTCTTGCAGTTCATATAAGATCCTGATATCATCTCGGTTTAAATCCTTTTTTTTTTTTTTTGGTTGGTTATTTCTTTAAGCTTGTCCTCCACCCCTAATGCATTAATATTAAATACTCACATGCTCTGAAAATGTCCAAATAAAATTGAATTAAACAATTTTTTTATTGTCCCTAAGAAGTGTTTTTTTTTTTTTTTAATTTGTTTAACCCTTTATTCGGTTTTATTAAAATTTGTTGCTGTTTTTTTTTGACAGTTTGTATTCCATGGGCACTTTTGTTTTAGTGTTTGTTGCTGGGTAGTTTTTTTTTTGTTCTTTTTTCAATTAAATCCGAGGCACAGTCATAGGCGAAACTTATTATTGACTAATATGTAAAATTGTTTATTACGGTTTTAAGGGTAAGCGAATTTGATTTAAACGGGAATATATCGTGGAGTATATCCACTATACGATAACAGTGCAGCCCATCGTTGAAACTTAGTAATATTTTGTATAGAGTTTTTATTATGTGGTGGGGTTTTTATTTCATGCGCTTTATAGAAAAGAGAATTTTGTTTAGAAAACTCCACCATTTATTGTGGTTTTTATGGAGAAATATTACAATACGCACGCGTTATAATTATTATTCGATCCATTTTAATATAGTTATGGCGCTTTAATCATTTAAGAGAAATAATATTACTTAACAAATATAATACTCCTGCTCCCCAAGACCTAAATATACATTTTGTCATCAGTCTAAGGATGAAATTTGTCGATGGGAGTGTATATCCGTACAACAATTTGTATGACGGATAAATACAAAACTAAATCAATCAATGTAAAAGATTAAAGAATTTATTTTAAAACAAAACAAAACAAAAAAAAAAATAGAAAAGGCAAGAGCTTTTAAGTTTAACTAAAAAAAAAAAAATTAAAAAAATAAAAAACAGTAAAAAAATTTATTTAATTATTGTGTGTGGTGGTGTGATTAATAAAAGTTCCTAACTTACGTTAGATAAAATTAAAAAAAACACACACACACACACACTGTAGATGTTTCAACTTCCCAACATGTTTATTTGTATTTTGGATTAAAATAAAACAAAAAGAAAAAGCTACAAAGCTTTTCACTGTGCTGTGCTAAAATTAAATTAATTTGTGATACGAGAAACAAAAAAAAAAAATATCGAAATGTGTTAAAAAAAAAAAAAATGTGTTTACTATTGGATTACGTGATTCTAGCATAATTAAAAGCTTTTTTTCTATATAATAATAAATAAAATTTTATTCCACACACAAAAAAATAGAGAAAGAAAAAAACGAAAAAACAAACTTTCACAGGCGAAACATGATATTTTAATGTTTTCCCTATTAATTATAATGCGAATCAATTAGGCTAAAGTAATAAAGTTTTCTTTTGCATTTAAATTGTTAAATATTGCTGGTAAAACGCACACACGTATTGATCAATATTAGAAAGCCCTTTTTTTTTCTTTTCTTTTCTTTTTTTTTTCAGAAAATCTTTTCTTATTTTCGCTTAACAACATAACAACGAAGGGTTTTTTTTTTTGTTTTTGTTTTTGTTTTCATATTTAATGCTTTAAACAATAAACGTAAAAAGGAACTTTGTTATGCGAGCATAAATAAACACAATTTAATAATAATAATAATAATAATAAAATACTCTATTATAGAGAGGGTGTGCTTTCATCGAAATAAAAATAACAACAAACATTTCTGCTGAGTGCTTTTTACATAAATAATACAAACATAATACACACACGAAAAAAAAAAAAAAAGTCATCATCCTATAAAAACAACATGCATGTTAACATAAATTCCCATGTTTTTAATTTCACATAATTTCTCAACGTTTGTACTTTGTGTGATTTTTTATGGATTAAAAAAAAAACAGGAAGAAGAAGCAAAAAACAACAACAACGAAAAGCTTTTTTTTTTTGTGTACAACAAATAATAAAAAAAGCAACCAATTGTCATGATGGTTTAATTATAATTATTTTGTTGTTTACGGGTTGTTTGTTTATTTTAAAAGCGCGACTCACGAACCATTACACTTTTTTTTTTTTGTTTAATAAATTATAGAAGCTTTAACAAACAAAAGCACATAAAGTTAATAAACTGAGTAGCAAAAAAAAAAAAAAAAAACAAACAAATTGAAACAGGATGACTTTGTTACTTTTTGCTTCGTCATAATTTTTGCCATGTTTAAAGAAAAGTTTTTTTTTTGATAAATAATTGCTTTCTGTCGTTCTTTACCCCAACAAAAAAAAAAAAAAAAACCTCCCCTAATTCTTCTGATTTTTTTATAGGTTGACTTAACGAAAAAATTAATTTTATTTTTTTTTATAGTTGACTGTTGTAAGAAATTTTAGCGAAATTTATTGTGCAAAAGTGCAACAAAAAAAAAAACCATGTGAATACAGCTTAAAGCTTAGTACTTAGTTTTAAAAATTAAATTAGTGATAAAGCAGAGATAGAGAGCAAAAAAAATAATTCGGTGTTGTGACGAGCAGCTGTTCTGTGCTAATTAATTAATTAATTAAATAATTAAAAAAAAAAAGAAAATGAAAAATGAGAATAAAAGTTTGTATCATCATCACAGACCGATGGTGTTGATGGTAGTGTTATTAATGTCCTTAAATCAATTACCACTGTTTGGCCAATTGCCTATTATTGTGTGGCGTTAATAAAAAATAAATTTTATTTATTTATTTTTTTTTTTTTTTTATTTATATATTTTATTATTTTTCGGTTTTGTTTGTTTGTCTACTTTGTCCAATTTATTTCCTGGTGTTATAATAATTAAAAAAATAAAATATATATAAATAAATAATTAATAAATCACAAAAGGAATAAAAAAAAAAAAAAATTTCCCAAATGTATGCAAATGTGTTTAAAATAAATAATGAAATGTGTTGTGTGAGAATGGTGATAGCAATATTAATAATATTTCAATTTTTAACACCTACAATATGGGGTGGTGGTGGTGGTGGTGGTGGTACGAACGGTGGTGGTGGTGGTGGTGTTGCAAGTGGTTTAACTGGTAGTAATAGTGGTAATAATGGTGGCAGTAATAGTGGTAATAATGGTGGTGATTCAATAAATTCATTAGCATCACGTGTTGTTTATACAAAGTATGGTGCAGTGTCCGGTGTTATTGTACATTTGGAAGGTCGTCATTTGGATCCGGTTGAAGCGTACAAAGGTATACCGTACGCATCACCACCGGTCGGTTCATTACGTTTTATGCCACCAGTAACCGGTGCCCTATGGTCCGGCGTTAAAAAAGCAGACAGGTAATTTTAATGCCTTTTAAATCCAAGCTTTAATTAATTAAAAAAAAAAAAATACTTTCCTTTAGATTTGGTCCTGTGTGTCCTCAACGTTTACCAGACATCTCCAATGAAACGGCGGCACTAGAAAAAATGCCCAAGGGCCGCCTAGAATATTTACGTCGGCTGTTACCATTGTTAAAAAATCAATCAGAGGATTGTCTGTATTTAAATATTTATGCGCCGACACAAGGTGAGCAAATTAAGCTTAAATAATTAATTAAATTAAGTTTGTTAAAAAACAAAAAGCTTTAATGGTAGCTTTGGTATTTTTCCTTTCGTTTTGTTTTTTCTTTATTTAAACTGTTTTGAGGAGTTTTTTGGGGCAGAGAGTTTTTTTTAAAGCGATTAAAGCTTTTTTTAGGGGTGGTTTTTAACAAAGTTGCTGTATCTCTCCACTGTTTACTGTCATAATCTAATTTACGTTTAATTTCCTTGTTACAAACAATCAAACAAATCGTAAATTAATTGAAAAGTAAATTAATTATTGAATTATTAATTGTAAATCAATAAATTATAAACAAATATTAGCATAATGTATGAGTTTAAAGTGTTAATAATCTAAATTACCCCATTTCATCAAACGTTCCGTTGAGCTTTTTTAATAAACATAAACGAAAAAGAAAAACGATAGAAAAAATGTGGAAAAAACGTTTTTTTTTTATTATTAATAGTAATAAAGCTCGCATGCATTCTTTATTTGTTTTTAACAAACAAGGATTTATAGAATGCAGTTTATTTATTTATTTATTATTATTATTTTTTATTATTGTTTTCTTCACGTAATCACAAAGCACAATAATAATAATAATAATAAAATGAAATAACCGAAGAAAAAAAGCAGCACGTTAAAGGTTAAGCAAATATTAAACTCAGAAAAGTAATAAAACGATGGAAAATTGTGTTCGTGGACATAAAGCTCAATAGTTTATTTGTAGCTTTGGTAGTATTCTGTTATTGGGTGTGGTTTTGTTGTTGTTATTATTTGTGTGGAAATTAAATGAATTTTTGATTAGTTTTTAGCATTGTTACCATTAAATGTCAATGCAGTGTCGTGCAACAAACATAAGAAGAAAATTCACAAAACAAATTGATTATTGAATAGCAAACAAAACTTACTGCAACTAAAGTAAGTTAACAATACGCTCAAGACAAGCTTGTCTTGTTATTCTATTTACCATATAAGATGTAAAAGTCAAACTTTTTAGTTAAACATGAGCATTTTTCTTCTTTTTTTTTTTATTGATTTTTGAAGATTCAGCAGGAAATACTTTTTTTTTTTTTTTTTTACAAAAATGCAAGCAAACAACAAATTATTTAAGTCTTATCCGGAAGTTTTCTATCGTTATTTTCGTACACAAAAACTTATCTTTGACACATTTTTATTTATTTTTTTAACGAAATATTTTTATTTAAAGGAGAAAAAAAAAGTTTTCAGCTATCAACAAATCCTTGTAAAGTGTTTACTCCGTTTTGTTTGAATTTTTATTATTTTTTTTTTTGAAAGTTTACTGCTGCTCCTGTAATACTTTTTGTTTAATTTATTATTTTAAAAAAATAAAAAATTCACAACATCTGTACACAGTATTATTCGGTTGTTAATCTATTTGTATTCACGAAATTTTTTGTAAATAAATAAGAAAAATTTGTTGTTTCGTATTTACTTTTTTTTTTTTTTTTTTTTTGACTAAAAATTTAAGGAATATTGTTGATTTGCACTTAAAAAGGGATTTAAAATACAAAAAAATTAGGAATAAGTTCTTGATGAAAGCAGTTTTGTATTAGCTTATGTGAATTTATGATTATGTTCACTAATGAAACTTTAACTTTTAGCTTTTAATGTCCTGTTTGAACATTTACTTTAGCATTTGGCTATTAAAAATTCATCACTACACAGCTCTCTGAATATGTCTGAATATTAAAGTCTCTTAAAGTCACAATAAAACCGTCAATTAAGAAAAGATTTCTGAATGTATTAAAAACTGAAAATGATTTCGGAAAAAACATTCCAAAAAACTGAATTTAGGTAATTACATTCTAATTAAAATATAACGCCCACTCAAAGAATATAATCCACCACCATCCCATACCGAAACATATAATATTTGTTAGCATGTAAAAAACAAAAGACACTAATTTAATTTAATTTAATTTAATTTGTTATCTTATTGATTCGTCGCCACCCCTTCCAGAAAACAACAATAATAATTGCGGTGTCTTTGTAAAATTAGTCAAATTAGAAAATAATTTATTCATTAATGTGATGCACATAGAAAATTTTCCAATAAAAAAAAAAGATAATTATCATTATCAACAGAGAGTATACATAAATGTATAGTGACACAGAATCGTAACAAATAAGGATGTAAAATGTAGGAATACAAAAAAACACCAAAAATCCATACAGCAATATGAAATTTTATTCAAGTAATAAACAAAGCAATAAATAAAACAATTTTCAATTGACAAATGACAAATGAATTGAGAGCTTTTATTATTAAATTTTTGAAATAAATTTAATAATAAAATGGAAGCTTTATTTAATACACAAATAATAAAATTACAACAACGAAGAATAAAAAGGTTTTTTTTTTTTGGTTCTCTGTTGAAATTTCTATTTGATTTTTAATTGAACATTATTGCTGTCTGCTAGAAACAAACAAAAAAAAAAATTATGATTCGTTTCTCCGATTTTAACCATTAAAATATAAATTATTTGCTAGTTATTTCGCTAGTTATTATATAAATTAATTAAAATATTGTTGCATTTAAGCACACTTTCTATGTATAATAAAAAAAAAAATAAAAAAATAAAATGCTATAAAATGTTGTATTCTGTAATGAATTTGTAATTAAATATTTGAAGGAAAATGATTTAACAAGCGAGGTAATCTCGTTCTTTTAATTTACGGTATGGTGTAGTTGTGATTGTTGATTTTTCACATTGTTTTCGTCTTTGAATTAATCAATTGTTTTAGTACAATTACATTAACAAAAGCACTGTATTTATATTTTTAATTGGATATTATACGGTTTCAATACAATTTTTAGTACAGAAAGCTTAATTTTAGTATACCCATGCTAAAAGTCGTATTTTTATTATTACAAAAGAAATATTTACTTAATCCCTTAACTTCTAAGCCGATAACATATTAATTCTATTTTTAGTACAACAATAAAAGCTTTTTTCTTGTTTTTTGTTGATGTACACACGAAAAATAAAAAAAAAAACTTATTGCTTTTTAAACTGCTTCACAATACAGGATGTTAAAATAGAATAAAATTTACAATAAATAGAAACGAAAAAATAAAAATAGCAGAATAATATTAAGCAGCTTTTTTAGTTCTTTTCCTAGATGTTATTGTGCTTTCATATTATTTTCTTTTTTTTTTTTTTTATTGGTTATTTAGGTTATTTAAAATAAACAAAGGATACGAGTTGTATAAACCGTATGTGTTTGCTTTTTTTTTTTAGTTTTCATAAACAAACACAAAAGCTTGGGTGAAAGAAAATTGAAAGCTTTAGTTTCCTCAAAAAAAAAAACTACTGTGGTGCTTTATAAAGGCAACCAAATGTTAACATTTTAAGATATTTTCGTATTCTATCTAAAGACTGCATAGAATTTAAATTAAGTTGTGTGCCGTCAACATGAAACTACATTATGAAATGTATGACACAAAAAATACAAAAAAAATTTTCTATAATAATAAAAAAAAAGAGAAAAAGCTGCGAGTCCTAAGAGTGGTAATAAATGAATATTGTATTTTTTTCTTCTATAACTTTAACCATAGAAATAAATCATTTTCGTTTAGCTACATAGAAAATAAAATAGAAAAACATAACAGAAAAAATTGCTTATTAAATGTTGTTATTTGTCGTCAGACTGTCTATTCGTTGACTAAAGAAGAAAAAAAACCGAAACTATTTGTTTGTGCTTTATAAATTATTATTACACAAAAGCTCAAATGTAAATACGATGTCAAAAAAAAAGAATTTTTATTTTTGAAAATGTATTGAAAATTAATTTATATGGGAACAGAGAGAAATAGAATAGATGGGACGAAAAAATAACTTCGAAAAGGCTGCATTAAACATGATTATGAGAAATTATTTTTTTATTTTTTTTTTAAAGATGTAGCAACGTCTTAATGATGATAAAACTGAAAATAAAAACCGAGTTCTAGAAAAAATATACAGAAATAAATCAAAATATTTCCTAAAAACGAAAAAAAAAAAAAAAATTATGAAACGAAAACAAGACATAGACAAAATATAAAAATAACTTCAACGATCTTTAGCTGGTGTATTAACAGACGACCCAAGTAAGCAAAAGAAATACAAAAAAAAAAAAAAAACCAAAGACAACGAAAAAAGAAAAAAATAATAAAAATAAATTCTTCGCTGTGATTTTTTTTTTTTACTTTTGGGGTTTTCTTTGCCATTGGTCCCTATTTTTGTATTTTGCTTCATATTTTTTGTTTGAAGCATAGCTTTAGCAGAAGCTTAATTATTATTATTTTTTTATTTTTTTGCTTTTTTAATGATGCTTTACCGATGTAAAGTAAAAAATTTTTTCTGGAGGCACTACCAGGTCTTTTTTTTTTTTATAATTGGCGTAATTTGTGCTGCTCGGTTTAAAGATTTTTGTTTGTTCGTTTGAAACATGTGTTTGCCGTAAAAATGGCTATTTATTTGCTTTTAACCTTTTTTGCATTGGGATATTTTTTGTTTTTTGATTAAATCTTATTAAAATCCGTAAAACTGTGCAAAAGATGGCTTAGAGAGTAGAAAATCCGTCAAAATGGCTTCTGTATTTGATAGTACCGACAAAATGGCTTTTTTTTAATTAATTATTAAAAACTAATTATCGCCTACATTACTGTAAAATGCAAAAAAGTTGAATTAAAAAAACGATTTCGCTACAAAATTCATTTTTTTTTTTATTAAATTAAGACAAAAACAACTTTGTTTACCATTTTAAAAGTGTCTACGCATTTCGATTTACTTTACTTTCAACAAGAAAAACAGTTTATGCGACTGAATAAACAAATTTATTAAGCTGTTTTCGTATAAAATAATTTTGTAACAAAATCGTTATTTTGCAGTCGCCCTCGCCGCGCACCACTAGCACTTCTCATAATTTTTCATTATTTTTTTTTTTCGCCTTACTTCTCCTTATCGCCAAACAAATAAAGCGACAAAAACTTTAAAGCGCAAATGATTTATGAATATTTTAAAACTTCGTCAAGTTTTTTTTTTTATTATTATTATTTAAAGTAAATTTTCTTCTATCTATTTTCGATTCGTGCAGTCTCTCTGTTTAAAAATTGTTTCTTTAATAATTTAATAAAATTTCAAATAAATCATGATGATGACAATTTAACATTAAATATTTTGTATTAAATAAAAGTTTATTTTTATATAAAAATAATAATAATGCACCAAGAGGAGCAAACACTGACACATCAAACATTTTATTTTTCCATCTAAAACATAAATAAAATAAACAAACAACCAAAAAAAAAATGGAAAGGAAAAGAAAGAAAAAGGAAAAACAAATAAACGAAGGCAAAAGACACATCCATAAAAACAATCTGGTTGAATAACATATACGTCGAATAGAGATAAAAAGCTTTTAAGAATGGCAAGCCAACGAGTTTTTTTTTTAGTATTTTATCAAAGAAAATAAATCAGCAATATGAATAAAAATTGTTTTTTTTTTTTTCATTTCTTTTTTTGTATATTTGGCACAGTAGTTATAAAATTGAAGCTTTTGTTTCACTGTAATACGTTATTGTTGACATTTTTATGTACTTCTGACAATATTCTATGCATTTATAATTTATTAGGCCGCAGCGACAATTTTCTTTTTTCTTTTTTATTATTAAAAAAAATGATCGAAGATCTTTTTGATGATGTATTGCGTTTCGGTTGATGTCGCATGAAGATTGTTATTAATTGAACGAAAAAAAAAGCTTTAAACATATAAATGACATGAATTTTTCATCTTACTGTGAGCGGGGCAAATACTTCTACGTTTCTAAACGTAATGTGTTAAATGAGGACATGCTTCACAGAAGAATATGTTTTTTTTTTATTTTTATATATATAATGGGGTAATATTGGTGTGAGATTGGGTAGCTAAAACACCAGCATCGTTTTTTATTTTCCCTTATTTTAAATTGAGATAGGAGCAGGCAACAACGAAAAAAAAAAAAACGAAATAATAAAGAAGAATAATCGAAGATAAAAAAAAAAAAAGAAAAGAAAATGTCGCTCTTATATCCGGTTGTGAAGCGGATAAAATCGATCATGGGGGTGACAAATATATATAGCAGATAGAAACAAGAGGAAAAAAAAAAAAAATAAAATAACAATTCCTTCCTACTTTTATTTATTTTCATTGTATCTTGTGCTGAATCCTTTGGTTTTTTTTTTTTGCTGTACAAAAGAAATGAGACAAAGGATAGTTAAGACGTTGTAATACTTTTCTTAGCCGATTAAGAATATTCGCTGTGTTTGCTAAGAAAGTAAAAAAAAATAAACGAAAATTGTCTGTTCAGCTTCTTTTTTTTTTTTTGTAACTTAAGTTACTTTTGTGTCCTTCCTTTTTTTGTTCGTTTTGTTTTTTTTTTTTTAAACATCCGAGATTACTCCTTTGAATGGTCGTTTTTTCTATTAGAACGAATAAATTTGTTTTACTTTTATTCATTTATTAACGTGAATGTTAACGTTGACGTTTGTGTAAACCGATGCAATGCTTGAATAAAAAAAAATCGCCAACATTTATATCCTGTTGTAAAAAGCATCGTGCCTTTCTCTTAAAACACCTTAACGTTTACCATATTAATGAAGTTAATGCATTTATCAAGAATATTTTTTTTCAACAGGATTAAATAAAAATTCCTTTTCGAAAGGACTCTTTGAAATTTTCCGGGTTTTGACAAACCGGAATAATAAAAGTGCACAACATAATAGATAAAAACCTTGAAATGAATTTAATTTTTTTCTTAATTTTGGTTTTAAGCTTTGTGTGTGTGTGTATCTAAACGGATCTTTAATACAAAATTTAAAGCATTTTTTTTTCTGTTTATAAATTCTTGTCTACGTTTACCACACAGTATTTTGCTGGTGCTTTCTTTTAGCTTAATATCGGATAACCAACATAAAAGTCTCTACTTATATAGTTTCGTAACATAAAAGATTTACTATTTTATAGATACGTACATATATATGTGCTATATAAAGTTAATACTAGTAAATTGGTTAAAATGATGAGAAAATAATAAAAAGCAAAAAATATAAAGAAAAAACAAGCACACGACGACGACGACGCTTAGATGATGAGTCGATGTGGTTAAGCTTTAGAAAATCTTCCTGTTTACACCTAAAATCCGTTGTTTTTTTTTGTACAAATAGAAAATGAATTTTTATGCAATGTATTCAATGTAGATATTAATATGAAACATTACAAAAAAAAAAAACCCTTTGCTTTCAGCTAAATGCTCAGTTTTATCCTGCAAAAATCTTTTTTCCTCCACTTATTTCCAACAAGTTACCTTACCTAACAAATCACAAACACATTGATATGAATTTACGTACACAAAAAATAAAAAGCTTAACCACAAAACAGGCGTACGGCTTAACGTAACCAAAATGAAAAAAAAAAATTTAACTTTTTTACTTGCTAAAAAAAAAAAAAAGAAATTTTGTTTCTTTTTCGTATTTACTTTTGTATATCGGGTGTAGCTTTTCGAATCATTTTTATGTGGTTTTAACACAAAAAAAAGCGCTATCAGTGACGTCAGATAATGGTTTTGGGACTTCAATATAAAATAAATGGCCCATTTATTTACATTAATGGTTCAAACGCAACTATATAATATTTCAGCACTTTGTCAATTTTTCCCTTTATTTTTTTTTCCTCATTCTTTACATTCGTGGGTTTCGTGTTTACTTTTTTTTTTTAATTTCACTAACAAACACATAACGAGTGTTAAATTATTTTCTTGAAATCCCAAAAAAGAAAAGCTTCAGCGAGCTTTACTATAGAAGTTTTATTATTGTGAAATAAAGAATTGGTTTATTGGCAGTGAAATGAAAAGTTTTTGTTTTATTACTTTTGATTAGAATAACTGGTGAAAGCTCATAAACAATTTATTTTATTAAAAAAGCAACAACAAAATACACTGTTGTTCGTGTGCTTTTTATTTTAATTTCTGTTTATTATTTTTTTTTTTGTTTTATCGATTTTTATCTTATTAAATACACAAAACAAATAATAATAAAAAATTGTTTTTATAGTTTTATTAAGGAATTGTTGATAGCTTTTACCTGTTTAATTCAAGGTTTTTTTTTTTTTTTTTTATGTATATTACACCTAGCACGTGTAAATCTTTTAGTCAATAATAAAAATACACACGAAACATTTAATTATATCCTGCCAAAATTTATTATAGTAAACGACGGTAGGATGTAAAAAAAAAAATCTGTTTGGCTTTTAATAACACAATACATAATTAGGCAGCGGTTGGTTGGTTTGTTTGTTGGGAACGTACGTATATAGCTGATTATAATATTATTATTACCCCTTTTTTTTTTAATTTATGTAAGTCATTATACGAAATGAGTTTGTTAAAACTTACTTAGTTTCTTCCTTGTGTTAATCACTATGCTTTTTTTTTATTTTCCATTCGCCCTTTTTATTAAAATTATCCACTGTGTTCGTTAATTTTCAACACCAAAAAAAAAAAATAAATGAAAAATATATAAAAAAAAGCTTATAAAGGCAGCTTTTATTTACGTCAGTAAATTTGTGCCTTTTTCTCATTTACTTTGCTACAAAAAGAAAGAAAAAATGATTTTTTTTTTATTAATTTCGTTTTAAATGCTTATCAATAGCAACAAAAATGTTGGTGGTGACATTCAGAGCTTTTTTACTTGATTATAAACCGAAATGGTGTCAAGTGTCATTTTATAACGCAGAATAAAAATCGATTTCCTCACTAGATTATATAAAAAAAAAGCGTAGGAAATCTGCAGGATGACTTCCTTTTAAAAACTAATTCATCAAAATCAGATCACAGACAGTAAAATTCATTTAAAAACATTTTTTTTTTAACGCTTTTTAAATTTTTGAATTCTTAATCAAAAAGTTTGAAGCAGGGGACTTTCGAGTTTTCTATTCATTTTTATCACTATGAATTACTACTTAAAGTTTATACGTGAAAAGTTAGATAAAATTATCATAAATAAAAAAAAAAAAAACGAAGAATAATCAGCTAAGGAATAAAAGAAAAAAAAAATAAATTTTTTACAACTAATAATGACGAAGTAGAAAATCTTTATATTCATGTTTTCTGTGCTTTTTATAATCGAATAAATTTCTCTCTTTTTCCGATAAAACATTGGAATTGGAATATTTTTTTTTTTATTTTTTTTCTAGTTTGAAATTATTTAGATTTCGCTTAGTTATCAGTTTATAGACAAACGAATGCTGATTGACTTGAATCATTAATCAAAATGTATTAGCTTCCTTGTATTATTTATTCTTTTACGGTCGCTGCTATTTCTCATCGTCGCAGCCACGCTTTTATTTTTTTACGAATAAATCAATCAATTATCTGAAATTTCGTTTTGGTTATTATTATTCTTTTCTTTTTTTTGTTATTCTTCCTCAACTTTTACTTCTAGTTCTTCCTATTATTATTATTATTATTATTATGATAGCATTAATGGTGATGAACTGTTTTTATACATTCAATTGGATGCTATTTGTTATGTGTTTTGTGTTTATTTTTAGAGAATTATTTTTTTCCATTTATTTTTCGCTTCTTTTATTGTTACAGAAATTTAAATGTATTTTTACTGGGAAATACGTGGTATTTTTGTTAAACGGAAGTGATTGTCAACATTTATTGGATGTTGTAATGATAAAAGAAAATGCGTAATATTTCCAGCTTTGTGCTTTAAATGTATTAAAGCTTTAATTACAATACAGCAACAAGACAAAAACCGTGTAAAACCCAAACGATTCAGAATTATTAAACAAAAATTTCCAATTTAATAATACACAAAGCTAAACGAAAAACCATTTCAGAAGCCCTGTCCTTAAAATCCATAAATTTCATTAAATTAAAATGAAATAAATGTAAGTATGTGACGCATATGTTACAGAAGATTTTTATTGAAGGATTTTAATTGAATAAATCAATTTCAGTTTCGCGTATATTAAAAAAAAAAGTAAAAAATATTTTTCAAAAAACTTCCTTACTGTGCTATTTAAAACGAAAAAAATATAAATATAAAAAAAATAATTAATTGGCTTGTCGTTTTGTGATTGCAGACATTACCCGGTTTATATTTTATAAATAAATATTTAATTATATAGATAGAGACAGGAAAGTTTGTTTTTAACTGCAGACAATTAAATAACAAGAAAAGCATGACAAGAAGTCATTTAGCGACAACAAGGATATCGGAATTATTAAAGCAGAAAACAAAAAATAATTAATTTGTTTATCATAGTAAATAGTAAAATTAGTTGTGTTAATAATCAATAATCAATAATCTTCTTGATTCCTATTTATGCAGAAACCACTAGAGATAGCCAAGATAACAAAAAACAGAAGAAAAAACATCCCTTCCTTAACCGCACACATCTGTGCTTTGTGTAATAAATAAAAATATTTTTTTTTTTTTTTTTTTTTTTGCTATTTCCGTATATAAACAATAAAATTAATCAGAATTCGTTATATATTTATGATTTGTCTCGTCCCCAACTTTAAATCGGGGGAATCGTTAAATAAAAATTTATATCGAATGTTCTCTCTCCATTCCCAACATACATTTATAGTCGTAGTGTTCGGATGCATTTTCTAACGACAATTGTGTTTGCTACATAAAAACGGGAGAAAAGAAAAAAAAAATAAAATTCATGTCGCAACGTCGTTTAAAAATTATTTTGTTTTTTACGTGAGTAGAGAAAAGCCAGTAATAAAATTCACGTAAAACACATAAAAAAATTACAATTTGTTATCTGCGTGTGTGTGTGTGTTTTTTTTTTTATTTTCTGTACTGATCATACACTTTGTAATGCCCTATAAAACATATTATTAAGAATAAGATGTAGGAAAAGTATGTTTTACTGTATATACAAAAAAAAAAAATAAAATAAAAAGGGTTTTTCGTCTTCTTGTTAGTCTCCATCTGTACAAATACCTTACGTCGTTTCGTTTCGTTTTTTTTTATAATTTATTACGATAAAAACCGATAAATTTGTTGTTTTTAAATATTTTATTTGGTTTTCCTTACACCAATAAAATGAAAAATAATCAAACAGACCATCCCACCTACAGAAATCATTCACAACCCAAAACGAACATAATTTTATTTTTATATTTTTTCTATTAAACTACTAATGTTGCATGTTATGAGCTTTCGTTGCTTTTTGGTTTTTCTCTCGTCATTCTAATTAAAAAAAAAAAAAAAACATGACGAAGGACTCGATTAATGCCTGGAAATACAATTTTTTTAATTTGCTTATTAGATTTGTTGACACGAAATTAATTATTTATGTGATTAAAGATAAATAAAATGAATAAAAAAGAATTTTTTAGGTGTGATACTTTGATTAAATTTTTGTTTATTCAGAATAAATACCTGGGAATTAGATTTAAATGAAATTTTATTATTGGTAACGAAATATTTATTTAATTAAGACAGGAGTGTTTGATTAGAAAAGTTATAAGAGTTTTACAAGATTTAAAAGGTTTTGCTATCTTTGGCTAATGTGTGTTATTTTTCATTAAAAAACTTCTGAAAAACATTTTTAAATCTTCGAGAAATGCGTAAAAAAGATAAAACAATTATTTGAAACCAGAAATAACTAGAAATAAGGAGTTTTTCCAGTACTTCAGGAAGTATTTGAATTTCAGAAGTTTTTCTTGAAATTTTTTATTTTTTTATTTATTTAGTTTATTATTTCTTATTAATTGTTAGAATTTGATGTTTAGGCAGTGTCTTTAATTATCAGAGGTTGCCTTCATTCTCTTTAAATATTTCCCGTGCTGTAGCTACACACACACACACACACACACACACTTTGTGCTTCAATTAATTTGAATGATTCTAACGTTTATTCTCTAATGAAAGATTTATCATATTTATTATTATTATTATTATTATTATTATTACATTCGGTTGGCTCCCTAAACGGTTGTTTTATTTTTTTTTCTCATTTCTTTTCTTTTCTTTTTTTCGTTTTTTTTCTTTCTTTCTATTTTGTCGGCGTTTTGTTTTCTTAAATCATTTTTATTACATCAAAAATAGAATAGAAAAGTAACATCTGGTCGCTGAATAAATCTGTGCGTGCGATTTTTCCTATCTTTTTTTTTTATCATTATTATAACTTTTCTTATAATTTATTTTTTTTTATTTTTATTTATTATTATTATCATTGATAGCGTAAAAAAAAAAAAATAAAAAAAAAATAGAAATATAAAGGAAGTTAAATCAATATATTCGAATAAACGATGAATGGAAACTGAATCGGGTTTGTTATTTCCCTTCTATATTTTTCTTTTTAATAATCTTTTCTTTTATCAGTTGATTGCTGCATTGTTTGACGAAGATAAATTATTTTTACCAATGATTGACTTTCTATATTTATGTTGCTATCAATTTTTTTTTTCTTCTAAAAATAGAGAATTTTTTCGAAGATGTGTTGTGGGTGGAAAAGAATTTTTAATTAGAATAATTTTATGAAAATTTCGTGTTTAAATTTAATTACAGCTGGTTCAAGGGATACAGCATCTGGTCCAACAAAATACCCAGTAATGGTGTTTGTTCACGGGGAATCGTATGAATGGAACAGTGGAAATCCATATGATGGATCAGTGCTAGCAAGTTATGGACAGATATTGGTTGTAACAATTAATTATCGTTTAGGAATATTAGGTGAGTCTCTCGCTTATTTTATTATTTTACCGGTTTTTAATAAATTTTTTTATTTCAGGATTTTTAAATGCAAATACTGATCGATACTCAAAATCACCGGCTAACTACGGTTTAATGGATATAATCGCTGCGTTACACTGGTTACAGGAGAATATTGGTGCTTTTGGTGGGGATCCACAAAGTGTTACTTTAGCCGGTCACGGTACTGGTGCTGCATGTGTTCATTTTTTAATAACCTCAAGCGCGGTCCCAGAAGGTAAATATTGAAACAATTTAATTGGAACAAACGGAATAAAAGTTTTTTTTTTTTTTTGATACAATTGTAAAAAATTTGCATTTGTTAATAGCGAGCATTTATTTTTTTATTTAACGGAGCTTTATTTGTTTGGCTCATTTGTCTATTTTTAATGACAATAAAAGTTCAGAAAGTCAAAATACAATTTTGCTTTCGATTTTTGTTTTGTTTTTTTTTTTTTTTTATTTATTTATTGCGATAATAAATCTTTGCCAATAAATTTGTGGTTTTTTTTGGTATTAAATTAATAACGTAAACGATTCCATTTGTGCATTAATATTTTCGTTATTTTCTTCTCCGTATTTATTATTGTTACTCGTGTTCGTCAGTTGATGAATATAAAAAGTTTTGTCCGTAATAAAAAAAAGCAAAAAAAAAAACAAAAAAAAACTTTTCTCATTTAATGACAAAAATTTATTGTTGTTGCCTTTGTTGGTTTTACCTGCCCTGATGGTACCAAAATGCTACAAAAAAAAAAAAAACAATTCTGTATATAAAATTGAGTTTATTTAAATGCATTAATTGTCTTTTTTTTAATGCTTTTTGTTTATCGTAAAAATTATTATTTCTATCAATTAAAACTCATAGAAAAACCAAAAAAAAAAGTTTTTTGGTTAGCTAAGTTAAGCAATTTATTTTTTATAATTTTATGGCATTAAAACTGTTAATAAGCTGTGATAATGTTCTATTAAAGTATTCTTAGAACATCCAGACAATTAATGGCTTTAATTTTACTTTGTAAAATTTATGTAATAAAAGTTTTAAAGGCCAAAGATAACACCTTGACTCTGTTGAACTGGTTGAATAAATTTTTGCTAACAAATTTCAGACGATTTTAATATTTTTTACCGACTTAAATAAATTTTTCATGATGATAGTTGGTACCAGATGATACTTTTTTATGCTGATTTCCGATAGTTTATTTATTTCTGAATTTAAATCAGTAAAAATCTTGATTCTGAGACAGATTTCAGCAGAGTAACAGCCATTATACCGAAATGACTACATTCAAGTCTAAAACTGAGTGGTATTCGCTTCGATTTGAATTTCGATCTCTTTCTGAATAAAAAAAAGAAAAACCTATGGTTCTAGGACGCATTTTAGATGATTTAAAGCACAGCCAGGCGATCGTAAATTAATCAAACAAGAGCTTTACCAGTTAATTAATAATTACATAGAGAATAAAGAGAAAAAATAACATTTTCAAAGTTGACGTAATTAATTTAGTTAACTGTCGAGTTAACAAAAAGTAGAGCTCAGAAAAAACATTAAATAACTTTTGGCTTTACTCATTTACTGTGACATTTCCCATTAATCAACCATTAAATTTATTTCCTTCATTTCGTTACATTAATTGTTAATGATTTACGTATTTACGTATTTATATTTATTTTTATTATAATTATAATTATTATTATTATTATATTCGGGTGTCGTAAATAATAATAAAAAAAAGTCTGACATAATGAATATGATGTCATTTATGATGTGCCACCTACGCTACCACCCCCATCACATTAATAACACACACACATATTGTCTGCACTTTAATAAAGACGAAGGAATATTATTAATAAATAATTGAACGATAAATTTATTTAAATATTTAATAACTTATTACACTGGTTAGAAAATTTTATTTATTATTTTTAATATTTTATGCAAGGATGAAGAACTGTTTTTTTTTTGGTTGTAAAGTTTGAATAAATAAAATGAGTGATATATAGGGTTTGGCAGATTAAACAAACAAATTTATTTTTTTTAAGGACTTTTATTTCATCGTGCAATTTTAATGTCTGGATCTGGGTTGGCACCGTGGTCCTTAGTCGGTGATCCGGCACGTCATGCCGCATATGTATCACATCATGTCAATTGTTCACCAGATTTACCCCATTCACATCTTATGAAATGTTTAAGGGAGCGACCACTTGAAGCACTCATATCAACACCGGTACGACCACCTGACTTTGGTAACGCATTCGGTCCAAGTGTAGACGGTGTCGTTATTGGTAATTTCTCTTAATTATTAATTTTTATTACAAAATAACAATAAAAAAAAATAAAAAAAAATTTTTTCTTTATGTTTACAACAGATACAGGTGAAATAACCCCACCGGACTCAACACATTATGATTATGGTGTACCAAATACGGTAACAAAGTCATCTAATGTTTTACAACAAAACACATTAAGCACAATTAATTCGGTTTTGTTACGTAAAACAGCAATAAACAAACTAACCAGGTAAAAAATTAAATAATTTATGTAGAGAGAGAGAAAAAAGAAAAACTTTATCAGCCAAATCATAATTTAATTTATTTTATATTATTTATTTATTATTTTTTTTTTTTTTTTGGATGTTGTACAGAATAATAAAGTTTTCTCTTATTTTGCGGTTAAATTTCATGCATAAATTTAAAATATTTGTTGAGAAGATACCTGAAATTTGTTTTTTATGTTTCTTCTAATTTATTTATTTTCCTCTTTTTGGTACACGTAAAGGTATGATTTAATGGCTGGTGTAACCCGAGCAGAAGCTTATTTTGCATTTAATTCTGAGGATGTACAGTATGGTATTGAGGCGGATCGCCGTTCAAAAATACTTAAAACTTATGTACGGAATACGTACAGTTATCATTTAAGTGAAATTTTAGCAACAATTGTGAATGAGTATACGGACTGGGAACGGCCTGTACAACATCCGATAAATATAAGGTGAGAGTGAAAAGCTTTTTGTGGTGGTTTTGTATTAAAAATTTTCGAAAATAATTTTTTTTATTTTTTGAACAGAGATGAGACATTAGAAGCGTTAAGTGATGCTCAGGTTGTTGCTCCAGCCGCACAAACAGTAGATCTTCACTCAGCTGATCGTCGTAATTCTTTTTTATACGTTTTTGAATATCAAACGAAATTCGGTGATTTTCCACAGGTAAGCAAAAAAAAAAAAAAAAAAAAAAAAAAAAACAAATTTAATTATTGATAAATTTCACCGCATTAAATAAACTTTAATTAAGGAAAAATTCTTCCTTTGATGTCTTAATTCAGCCACACATAATAAAAAAAACAACATCAACATGATTTTAATTTAATTTTTTTATATTTTTGTTATATTTAAAACCGCACATTAATATTATTTCATCAAAAATGTAAATTAAATTAATTTTAATTTCATAAAATTTCATCAAACGAAAAATAACAACTTTGTGTAATTAATTCATATTTTATGATGAAAGCAATGTGAATTTGTTTAAAAAAAAAAAAAAAAAAGAAAATGTTTCGTGATATTTAAGCTGCTCTTATACATATATTTCACAAACACACACACACACATTTTTATTGATTAACAGTTTGAATTGTTGCCGAAATTCTTCAACAACAACTAAAGAAATTTAAGCTACAAAGAATATTTTTTTTTTTTTTTTTTCTGTCAACTTTTTTCTTTGTCGTCTGCTACCTGAAAAAAATTCCATTTTGCAATTTTTTTTTTGTTGTTGTGATAAACAAAAAATATTATTTTTGTGTATGCAGAGTGTAAAATTCGTTTTACTCTTCATTACACAATGTTTTTTTTTTTTTATTATTTCCACAGTTAAAAGCACACAGTGCTTCTATCTCTTAATTTCTTTGAATATTGTTTATAAGCATGTTTTGATGATGGAAATAATTCAGAACAAATACAAAAAAAAAAAAACTGTTTACCAAGAGCTTCTTAGTGAAAATAGTCTAAAAAAAAAAAAAATAAAAATATGTGGGTAGATTAGGTTACTTAAATTTTTCGCTCTTCTTGTTTTTAATAAACAATTTTTTTTTTTTTTTATTTTAGAAAGTAGCTTTGATAGCTAACAAACCGTACAAACCGAAAAATGTAGAAAAAAGTACAGAAAAAACGAAGCTTTGAAAACAAAAGTTTTTTGTTTTCTTGTTTTCGCTGCTTTTTAATTAATAAAAAAAAAAAAAAAAAAAACACAAAACATAATAATTATTTTC
The DNA here is from genome assembly GCA_961205885.1 of Ptychoptera albimana. Taxonomy (NCBI): domain Eukaryota; kingdom Metazoa; phylum Arthropoda; class Insecta; order Diptera; family Ptychopteridae; genus Ptychoptera; species Ptychoptera albimana. The sequence continues at coordinate 30,160,317 of OY540803.1, forward strand.
TCATCTTGTTTTGCTTCTTTATTTTATTTTAAATTGATTTAGCGACAAGGCTGTATTCATGGTGAGGATTTACCGTACATATTTGGGGCACCACTTGTTGGCGGTTTTAATCATTTTACAAAAAATTATACAAAATCAGAAATTGCTTTATCAGAGGCTGTGATGCTTTATTGGTCGAATTTTGTACGATCAGGGTGAGTTGGAAATTTTCTTTTTTCTTTTCTTTTCTTTTAATTAATAAGCTTAACATCGAGTTTTGCCAAGCTTTTTGTAGTAATTGTGCAACGTTGAATATATTTTGTTGTGTGGTTGTAAAAATTGAAGTAAATACACTGCGCGTGTGTGTTTTTTTTTACCATTGCTTTACTGTACGCCCATCAACCACCTACAAATAAATTTTGCATTGTTGATATTTTTTTTTTTTTAATATTTTTCTACAGCAAAATATTTTCTCATTTTTGTTTTTTGTTTAAACAAAACAATAATAAAAAATAATTCGAAAATTTTTATTTACAATTTCGATTTGTAGCTGCTTTTTTGTGCTTTTTCTGTTTTAAAAAAAAAAAACAAAAAGAAAAAAAAAGAAGAATTTTTTTTTTTCTCTGTATTATAATGAAAATACATAAATAATCTTCTACGGTGTATGGAAAATATATAAATAAATAACAAGGAGAATATTTATTCCTGAAGAAACAATAAACAAATAATAATAAAAAAAAAACAATTTTTTTTTATTTTTTAATACATTTCTAATGCAGCAACATCAGTAGCAGCACTAATAGCAGATAACAAAAACGTTTTGCATGTAGAAATAAAAATTTATACAAAATAATCTATATATAGAATATGGTCGTATTTTATGCTTTTTATGCTTTATTTTATTTTCGATGTGCACAATTAAATATTTTCGATGTGGTAGAAACAAGAATTTTTAAAACAATTTCAAATATGCTTTTGGGTATATTCAACAGAAATGTACAAAACAACCCAAACCAATACCCATTCCTACTTTATCGTACAATTTTTTGTGCTTTTAGTAATCTTTTCATTTTTTTTTTTGTGTTTTTTGAGGAATATTTTACAAATAAAAATAATTTTTGTATTTCTATATAGAAATCCGAATGAACCGCCTGAGCCGGAGCATGGGGGACGTCAAGAAAAGACACGATTTAAAAATATTGAGTGGACACCATACGAAAGTGTTCATAAAAAATATTTAAATTTAGGTGAGTAATTTTCACATTTTCTATTATTAAGGATTATCCAATTTTTATTTTATTTGACTTTTTTTTTTTTTTTTTCCACCTGGAATTTGAGTAGAAGATTATAGAAAATACTGAGAGAGAAAAAAAATGTTTTTTTTTTCTTTTCTTTTCTTTTTATTATAAAAATTCTTTGCAGATACAAAGTCAAAATTAAAGAATCATTATCGTGCTCACCGGCTATCATTTTGGTTAAATTTAGTACCGGATTTACATAAGCCAGGCGGTGATGATGTGCCTAACTCGCATCACCAACTTGATGATGCTGAGGATACAAATAATAATAATAATAATAATAATCCAGATCCAACGGTGAAACCGCTTAATCCACCATTACCTCGTGAGCCACCGCAAAACTATTCACTATTCACGACCCAGGTGTTTTCATTAGTTAATAATACAATGCCGGCAAATAATACGAAGCAAAATCTACAAAAGATTCCTATGGCGTCTGTGGAACCGGATTTGGGTGAGGATAGCACCCACGGAAGTAGCTCGTCACAGGAGGATGGTTTCGCCGCTTATAGTACAGCGCTCAGCGTGACAATAGCAATAGGTTGCAGCCTGCTAATATTAAATGTTTTAATTTTTGCCGGTGTCTATTATCAGCGTGATAAGACACGATTGAACGAGCCACGGGGTGGTAAAAAACGGTCAGAAAATGGACAAATGCCGAACAATATTTGTGGTGAACTAGAAGGATTGACGATTCATTCAAAGTCTGATCCAGCAACGATACTAGGGCATCACCATGCAATGCAACACCATCAGTTACCACCACCGGAATTCGCTGATATACCACAGCGTGCGCCACCACCTCCGAAACACATGAAGAGCGGTCCAGAGGGTCCAATGTTACCGCCGCATGCCCTGCAAATAATCGGTGGCAACTGTGGCACACTAACAAAAAAGAGCAGCCTAAAGAATAGCAACGCCACGACCAGTAATCAAAATCCAATGGACGAGCTTAGAGTGTGACGGTAGGATCAGTGAAACCACGAGCACCATTTGCCACCACACCGACCAAACAGAAAACAACACATCGTTTTTAATTTAAATAATATTTAATGGAAACATAATACCCGCCCCATAGCCGTGGGGGGGTTTTTTTTTTTTAATTTAATTTCTTATTATTTCTGAAAAAAAAAAAAAAAATTTTTTTTTAATAAATTAACGACCGAAGCAAGATAGAAAAAAAAAACATTTTTTGCGTTTAATTAGAGTTTGTGGTCCTAAAAATAGTTAATAAAAAAAAAAAAATTCTGAGTGATTCGTTTGAAGTGATATTGTGTGAGTTTAAATCCGTAAAATTTCTATTCTAATAAAAAAAAAATAAATTCATCATAAATGTTAATTAGTAATCCGTTGGATATAAATGTTTCGTTATAAATAAAAAAAAAAAGTAAAAAAAGTGATTCTGGACCAAGATAAAAAAAAAAAAAAAGAAGAAAATTTTTTAAACATTTGTGATGATACAGACGAAGATTCTGCATACAAAAACCTTATGAAGTTACTAAGAAAATCGTTTGTAAAAAATGTGAGAATTTACTAGAAATTAATTAAAACACAAAAATGCGTTAAGTTTTTTTAAAAAAAAAAAAAAAAATTGTGAAATTATTTATAAAAATTAATTAATTAAATTTGTATCCAAATATCAAAAATAATTAATTAACTGAGCAATCAAAAAAAAAAAAAACAATAATAATAAAATTAAATTTTCGTTAATTATTAGTCGACAAAAAAAAAAAACCAAAACAAAAATTGCTCAAAAAAAAAAAAAAAAAAGATTTTATTTTCGTTAATTAATTAATAAAGCACAAAAAAATAAATGTTTTCTTTTTTTTTTTTTTTCGTTATTTTGTTTTTAATTAATTTTATTTTCCGTTCGTAATTAAATTATATAAAAAAAAAAAAAAAAACAAGATATTAAAGACTGAAACTATCTAAAACAAAATAAATTAAAAATTACACGAAAATGGTAAAAACGTTATCAAGTGTTAATTGAAAAAAAAAAAATATTAAAATAACAAAAAATATAATTAAAAATTAATTAATAAATGAAATTGTATAGGAAAATTAAATGAAATTAAATTAAAGAGAAAAACAGAAAGATAGAATATGGAAGTGGTGGATACATGTTGATAATTTAGTTAATTTTATCATATAAACGTCACAACGTTTCATACGCATGTTTCATGTAAATGAAACGAAATAAAATAAAATGAAATGAAAACTCTTAAATAAATTATTACAAAAATTATATTTAAAACACTATTATCGATAATTTTTATGATTTAATTCAAAAAAAAAAAGAATAAAATAAATTAATTAAATTAAATTAAATTAAATTAAATTAAATTAAAATGAAATAAAATAAAATAATTAATTTAATTAAATAAAAAAAAAATATATATGTAAATAAAAAATACCAAGAAATTACTAATTGTATAACCGGACAGACACACTAAAAATAATAAATAAATAAATAAGAAAAAACTGAAAAATAATTAAATAAAATTTAAAAACTGGATTTTAATTGTTTCCATTGAAAATTGTATTAAAAAAAATTAAAGAATTCTATGAAATGTTTTTAGTACGATTAATTTCCTGGTGTTAACTACAGATTTTAACACAGGTTATTCGCTTTATTATCACTGCAACATTTTCAGCCATATACCAACATCACTTTGGAAAGATTTTCTTTAAAATTCCGCTTGAATACAAGAGAGAAAATTACTAAAACTTTCCCACCCACTAATTATCACACGACACTTTGTCAGTTAATTTTTAATTAAAAACAAAAACCAATTGTTCAATGCTTTATGAAATAATTTCTTCTGGGAATCAACAAAATCCGTTGCATTTCACCATAACAACCCCGTTGTAAAAAATGAACAACGAGAAAAACATAAAAAAATGCCACTGGCGCTACTTTGTCTCGTCTATTTTCCCACTTGGCATATGAAGAGAAATATTTTTTCTCTTTTTCCTTATTTACAAAAAAAAAAAAAAAAGAAGAAGAAGAAGCAATTCCGCATTACCTTGGCCAGAAATGTTATTTTTAATTTAAGCTTAAAAGGTAAGCGCATAATGTGTAATTAATTTATTTAAATTAAATTATATTTTCGCTCTAATTAACAATTGGAATAAAATTATGAAATGACTTTTACCGGTTTGATTATGTAACGAAGGTGTTTTGGGGAGAGAATGTTTTTTTTTTACCTGTATGCTTACCACATGCTTTTTTTGCTTTGTTATTGATTTTTTGTCGCTTTTTGTTTGTATGTTAAACAAAAAAATAGCAGCAGGATTATTCAGGTTCTGAGTTTTATTTGTAAAAATCCGATTAATACTGTCTTTTAATTTCGGTACCACCACAGAAATACATTTTTCCTATACTTTATAAAAAACACCTCTGCGACATTACAGTGCTTAATTGCCACGTCAAACAGAAGCTTTTTTCCTTATCAATTTATTTAATACATAATTCACGAGTCACAACTGCAATCAATCATTCGGTATTGCATGACGGAATAAATATTTTTTTTAAAAACTAATGAGATCTTTGGATTTTTTGATTTTACCAACTTATATTTAAAACACTTTATTTTCACAGCTTTAATTACTGCTATAATTATAGCAATTGGCGGGGGCTTTAATATTAATCAGCAATATGTAAACAGTTGAATAATTCAACCAGAAACTAAGGGCAAATTTATGTAAATGTGATTAAAAAATTAACAAAAATAGAAAAAATACTTTGTTAAAAGGTTGGAAAAATATTCTTGTAAAGCTTTTAGCTAGTAAAACAAATGTAAAATAAAGTAAATATTAAAAAAGTTCATTTTATAATAATTTGATTAGCATTTAAAAAAAAAGGGAAACAAACATAAGCGGATGATACATGGTAATAAAAAAAAAAAAAATTCCATTAATTAGGTAAGAAAAATTAAAATTGTTAATTAATAATAAACAATAGACAAGCAGCAGTAGCAGCAGCTGTTATTAAACTTTTTGCACCTTCAGACAATTTTGTATCTAGATGAAAATGTGTAATAAAGTTTTAACTTACTTTAAGCAAATTACTTAATAAAACCAGTGGAAAATAATCGTTTTTTTTTTTTTTTTAAATAACAATCATTAAAGTTCTAATGAAGAAATTTAATAAAAATGCAGAGAAGTTTACAGGACAAGCTTTGACTTTATAAAGGAAAAAAAAAAAGGAGAAGATGAAAAACTTTCTTTGCAAAAAAAAAAAAAAAATGCATCAATTAAAGTTTTTGTTTTTTTTTTTCTTCCTGCTTTTTCTCATCATTTGCATTCACCATTTGAACCATTAAAGTGGTTTCATAATGAAATTACGATAAAAAATTGTGTAAAGTAATAAAAAAATGAAAAGAAGAAGAAGATGAAAAACTTTTAAAAACATGACGAAGGGGGGAATGTTTGTAGTTTTATATCTGAATTAAGAAATTGTGTGAGCAATAAAATTATTAATGTTTCTTAAGGTATTTTTGTATTGAATTCTATTTAATTTCTGCTCTGGAATAAAGTTAAAGAAACGTTGAAATGAAGTGATGATGATTAGTGAAAGTTTGTGTTAAAATTGGTGAAAGCAATCATAAAAATAGTGGAAAAGTTCGGTAATAAAGTTTTAAATGAGATAAATGATTTTAAAGCTTTGTAAAAGTGAAATAATTTCTGGATACATGATTTGATTTTATTTTTTAATACAAAATTTCCTTAAAGAGTTTAAAGTGTTTAAAGGAAGCTTATCTAGTTACAGTCACATATGTTGGATAAGCATGAAAAAAAAGCTCCACTGATTCATCCTGAAACTCTATTAAAACTGAATTAAATTCACTGAAAACGTTTCATTCAGTTAAAGACTTCAAAAAAAAAATAAAATAAAATAAAAAACGGTAATAGACTGCCAATATTTTAATCGCGATTGCTTTTCCATTAAAACACAAGAAACGTAGAATTTTTTTCATTTTAGAATTTTTGTTAAGCAGATGTCAAAATTGTTTTTTGTTTTTTTTTTTCCTCAACAAGTAATAAAATATTACAGCTAAGAGATTATTTCAGATTATGTTGTTATATTATTTCGTTACTTCCTATAACAATTTATTGTAGATTAATATCGATTGGCAAAAATATATCCAAGCATATTGAAAATATGTCTTTTGGTAAAGTGCTGTGCTGTGCGGTGCTGGAAACACTCAATTCCCTTAAAAATAAACTTTTTTCTTTTGCTTTTCGCTTTTTCGTAAAAAGCTATTTTACATCGTTTTTGCGACTGTTTTTTTTTTTTCTATGCTTAAATATTATTCTCACGTTGCTATATAATAGAAATATTATTAAAAACAAAAAAAAAAATAAAAAAAAAAATTTTTATCGCGTCGTTTTAAAAAAATGAAAAATTTATTCCAAAAAAAAAAAAAATTTTTTTTTTGACTGAATTTATCGCTTTAAAACGGAAAATTTATTAAATTACTTTTGTAATGCATGTTTTCAATAAAAGTTTATAGTTTTTTTCTATTATTAAAAAATAAAACAAAATAAAATTTTGTTTTTGATTAAAATGCGAATTATTATTGTTTTGTATCGCGGAATTATTAATCAAAAAAAAAAATTTTTTTTCTTCATTTTATTCTGGTTTTTTTATTATTATTAATAATAATAATAATTATTTTTAATAACTAGAAACAGATGTTGTTGATTTAACATTAATTTAGGGTCAATCTGTCAAATAGTTAAATTATAAAAAATAAACAATTTTTTTTTTTTGATTGATAGTAAATAAATTAATAAACCGCCAGAGTCTATACAATAGAAAAAAAAATATTTCTCTGTATTTGAAACACCTGCTTAATCAATTTAATTAAAAATTAATAAATAAAACTATTACGGTTACGCTACAGCAAAATCATAATCAAGCTTTTTTAAAAAGCGTTTAAAAAAAGCATTTTAACAGAAAGCACTTAAGTGAATGTGGAAAAAAAGAAAATATTCTTAAAAGCTTATTACTGGGGCGCACAATGTTAACTACAAAAAAAAAAAATTATTTATAAACGTCAAAAAGCACAATAAAGTGAATAAATTAAATATAGAAAAGCAGGAAAAACGTCCCTGTCACATTATTTTCATTTTACAAGTTTTTCCGTATTTACGTTCCGAGAAAAAGCACTTTAGAAAAATGGATAAATTACTGGATAATCTTTTAGGACTGTATGCTATTTTTTAAGACTAAATATTTGCATCTGAAATTCCTGAAAATAGTTACCCACCAGTTTCGGTTAAATTGTTACAAAATATAAAAATAATTTTTGTAAAGTTTCAACTACTTTTCTTTAAGAAGATTATTCTGCTTGTTAAACACAATCTTTCAGGTGATCTTCTCAGTAATTTTATATTTTATTTAAAGTTTACAGTTTTTTTTTTCAAGTACTTCAAAAAACCCCATAAATAATTTAATAATAAAATCAGATAATTAAACATTCGACAGTAACAACAGCAGCTTTGTTTACCACATAAATGTCCTTATTTATCCTTTTCTTGGTTACAAAATACCTTGCACCAAGATAAACAAAGAATTATATTTACCACAACCTAAATATAAATACTCACTGATAACAGAGTAGCTTTAGATGAAAATTATCTTTGTATTGTTCCACGTGTAGCCGTCTTGAGATTTTTTTCTTCTTTCTGTTGTTTATGCATTGTTTCTTGAAGCCATTTAACATCAGAAGAGGTAGAAGAATCGTAGTAAAAGTGGAATTGGATAAATGGGGGTAAACAGTAGGTGTTTACCATGCGATAGTGTGTTGTAACAAAGCGGCAAGGACCCTGTAGGCCATAAAAAAAGACAAAATGAAAACAAAACACAAAATTTGATAAACAACATCAATGAACACAAAGAAATAGGGGATGATGTTGTTGTCATGATTTAATAGATACACTAATCATTGCATTTTAAGCAGAACTTTTCTACATTTTTTTTTTTTCGTTATTTATTTCCACACTTATTCGTTGTGTTGTACGCAAATAGTCTGCAACGAAAAACAACACCCGCCCTTCCCCATTCATTTTTGAAAATTGTTTCTCTTTAGTTTTTCCATTTATTATTAAAAATAAATAAAATAAAACAATATTTACTCGAATATTATTTAGAAAAGTAATTATTTGTTCTAAATGGGTAAAACAAGCATTAAAAAAAAAAAATAAATAAATAAAAAACTTTTCCATTCAACAAATTGCAATTAAAAAACTACAAAAAAAAGCTGCCATAAAAAACTATAGAAAAACAAAATATTTTTTTCTTTTTTTTTTTCTATATTTTCTTTAGCAAACATGCTGTGCGTTATTAATCAGAACAGTTAGTACATTTGTCCCAGTGAAATATTAATTAGATATAGATAAAAGGGGTACACAGAAAAGCTCATCATATACAAAACTAATTAAAAATAATAAAAAAAAACAACCATCAATCATAAAAGCTGCTGTGTATGTGGTCTTTCGTAATAATTTTGCTGTTTTTTTTTTTTAAATATTTTTTCTCCGAAAAGCTATCCCATGTTTTCGCTATAATTATTTTATGACATTTTTTTGTTATTGTCCGTTAAATTCGCCATTTTGTGTTTGTTTTGTTTTAAATGAAAAAATAAAAAAAAAAAACAAATTTAAAGCAAACCGAGGAGAATGAAAGAGAGTAAAGAAAAGAATTGAAGAACAAAACGACCTACATCATCATAGTTGACATTTTTAATTAATTTGTATTCAGGAAAGTCACAGTTTTTTTTTTTTACGTAAATTTTACAAATTTATTTACCTTTTTTTTTTTGTTGTTTTTGTTCTTCTGTAAAATGTTGAAAACAATTACAATAATAGCACAGCGAAAACCACAGTTTACAGAGTGGTGTTTCTGCCTTTTCTTGTAACGTTCAATCAACAATAATAATATTGAGATGGTTTAGGGCTTTTCGTTTTTTTTATTATTTTTCCATTTTTTTTTTTATTATTTAGATTTGAAGGGTACTCGTTGTGTGTTTTTTTTCGTTTTTTACATGCTTGGCAAATTGGATGTTTGACTTCGTTGTTATTATATTTTTATAACAACGAAACGAAAAAAAAAAAACAAATTTTATACTAAAGGTGTTGAAACACATAAATTGGACGTGATCTCCGTTTATGCTTTAAGTCAATTAAATTGTACGTGCTTTTTAGGAATCTGATCGATGGAAATATGTCGTGCTCAATCTTTTTTTTTTTTTTTTTTTTTCTTGTTAATTTTGTCTTCTTAGTGTTCTGAGCTTTTTCTTTTTTTTTTCAATCCATTTCTTAGAACAAACAATTATTCTGTATAAACCGAAATAAAAAAAAAAAAACATAGAAATGAGACGCAGCAAATAAATAAATATTTTATAAATTCTTAACAATTCTTGATAATAATGATAGCAAAAAATGTAACAGCGAACATATTTAATAATAGAAAATAACTGATCTATTGTTTTGTAGAGTGGATTCAATAATTACTTGACTGCAGTGCTTTTTCGGTAATACAATTTTTTATTTATTTTTGTTTTTTGTTTTTTAAATCGTTAAAGTCTTTAGTACACGATTTACACCGCCATTTTGTTGTTTTTGCACCATTTTATCGTAATGTTAAAAAAAAAAAAAAAATTAAGTGTTTACTGCTTGATAAACACACATAATTTTTACCATAGAAATTGTTTAAATGTTAATCCTCTTCACAAGGAAAGTTAAGGATCAAATCGATGATTATTAAATAATGTCAAATGTGTTATTATTATTATTATAATTCGATAAAAGGAGATATAATAAAAGAAAACTAGATTACTGATTTATTCAAGTATTATCGGTTATTATAATAATAATAATTTTCAATTGTGTAACATAACGAATTATGTGACAAACAACAACAATAATAATAATAATAATAATAGCAGCAGTAGTAGTAGAAAAAGATGAAGAAGATACGTTATAATCAGTAGTGGAATATATAGAAAGAATGAAAATAAAATGAAAAAGCTTAACATGTAACCGGATTTCTGTCGTTACTTTGTCAGTCAACAACTATTCAGTCAGTCAGCTACTACTTTTTAATAATTCTCTGCTACATCTGAATTATAGAAAAGTATAATAAAAATATTTACGTTTTATGATTATTTTCTATAACAAAAAATAGGGAAGTATAGTGAAGTGTGAAAATCTTCTATAATCAGATAACAACTGGATACAAAAAATTAAAAAAACGAAGAGGAATATTTCTAACAATTTGATTTAATGATATTTTTTTTTTTTTTTTTTTCGTATATTACAATGATTTCCTTGTTAAATAATCAATTTTATGTTAACAAATCGGTAAAATTAGTTTAATAAATGTTATTAAAGGTTTTAAGGCATCGTTTTTTCCTTTATTATTGTCAGCTTACCAGATTTTTACCTTAACTATAATGATTCGTTTCTCCTTTTTTACTTACATTAAATTTTTATATCATTTTCTTTTTCTACACTCGAGGCAAGTAATGTGATTTATTCTTAATTATAAAAAAAAAAAAAAAAATTTCAAGAAAATTGGTCAATTTTGTTCTAACCGCAGGCACTACATTAAAAAGGCAGAAAAAAATAATAATAAAAAATCGAGTTTAATTACCTTTAAAAAAAAAAAAAAAATACGAAAAAACTTCTCAGCAAAAATTCCAAGAATTTTCAATTATTTTGTAGTTTGTTTGAGAAGAAATGAAATGAAAAAAAAAAGGGGAAAAGAAAAACTTTTAATCAAAGATACCTGCCAAAACCAACGGATAACAACAACAGAAATAAAGCATCAAGCTTTATTTGTATTAGAAAATAAAACATGGAACGAATAATTTAATTTATTATTATTTGGGATTTTTTGTACCGGAAAGACAACAAAAATAAAATAAAATAAATTTTGATCGAAATGTTTTTCTTCTGTGTTTTAGGAAGTAACAAAAAAAGAAGAAAATAAAAAACACGCGAATGGCATCTGCCAAATAACATCGATTTTCGTTATGATCATAAACAAATTTCTCGTTTTAAATAAAAAAAATATTTCTTTTCTTTCGTTATTTAAATAAGAAAGATAAATTATTATTTATAAATTATAATCAATAATAATCTGGGAATATTATTTAAGATTAAAGGAAAAATGAGCGAAAAAAATATTTGCATTTTCCCGTGTAATGGGATTTTTTTTTTTTTGTTTTTGTCTTGTCTTATTCGTTGGACAAACAACGTTCATTCCTTTATCAGTGTGTATTGATTTAGGCTGGTTAGAGTAACGTTTTTATTATAAAAAAAAAAAAAAAAAGTGGGTAGATAACTGGTCGCCATTATTATTGTTATTATAGCAACAAACTTTATAGCGAAAAAGGCAGTGAAAGGAAGACGAGATAAAAAAAAAAAAAAAACCCAATGATCGAAAAGTGTTTATTCATGTTTTCTGTGTGCTTTCACCAATTTAAAAATAAAATAAAAATAAAATAAAAATTTCTCGACTTCTCTAAATTGTATTTAAATAAAAAATTATAGAAGAAAACTTTTACATTTCCACTTGTTTAACTATTTTTCGCTTTTTCTCTTCATTTTTCTTCTATTTTTTTTTTTAATACTCTGTGTATGCCAGGTGCTAAGTAACAAATTAATTTATACGAAAAGTTAGTGGAAAAATAAAAAATTCCTTTTTTTTTCGTTAAAGCACAAAGTGTTCCAGTTTCTACACAAAAAAAAAAAAAAAAATTAAAAATAACTTAAAGCTTTTCTGCTATATTTTCTTCGTCTTCTTAAAAACATAAAACATTAGCTTTAGTGCGCTTTCGTTGCTGTTTGTTTATAATAAACGCTGTTAAGGGGGTCAGCTTTAGTATTTTAAATAAAAAAAAGAAGCAAAAAACAATTTTTTTTTTGTACAGTGAAAAATAGGGCAAAATGCAAATTAATAACTGATGAATAGTTTAAGCTGTTTTTATGTGCTTTTATGAACTAGATTTATTTTTATCCAGAGCTTTAAGTATTTTTTTTTTGCTGTTTTTTTGTAATTTTTTTTATAATGAATGGTGGAAAAAAATTTTTAATTTTGATTCCTTTAATTGAATTTTTTTTTCTTTACTTTGGATGGTGGGTTTTCGTTTGTAGGGCTTCGTGACTCAAAAGTTTTCTTTTTAGCTTGTTTTAATGAAATATATATATATATATATATATATATATATATATATTAAAACCGTCACAAGAATTATAAATGACTTGAGAATATAAACTGTGGAAAGATTACATAATATTTGGCGAGTTGTGATTTGTTTTTTTTTTTTTTTTTTGCTGTTGTTTCTTTGCCTTTCCTTGACGAATATTAAGGAGTGTTTCGTTTGTGTAAGCGTTCATATGTGTAATAAGATGAAGATTGATGACAAAGCGTTACGAAGAATTGTGGCGCGTGAACAGATTTTCAACGGATGGCTAAAAAATGGAAAAAAGTTTAATCAAAAATTCATAGTGTATAACAAGACAACGGAACAGAATTTTTTAATTATCAATCTTAATTAAGATGAAGTTTTATGTGGTTAATTTTAATGGTTACAGCTTTGCTTTTTTTTCTTTTCGTTATTCTCTTCTGCGTTAATTATTTGTTGACAAGATTCTAATAATCTTAAAGCTGGGTTTGTCCTTAAAAAAAAAAAAAAAAAACTTTACATTTACAAAACAGCAAAATAATTTATATCTTTTAAGCAAGTAAATAGAATTTCTGGCAATTATTAACAAATTTATTAACTTTTCTTCCGGTAAAACTTATATAAATTAATTAATATTTCTACGAAAAAAAAAAAAAAACAAAAAACTATATAACTCGCTACTGAAAGCTTCCGCTTTAAAAATTTAATTAATAATCTGAACATCTAATAATAAAAATGCCGGATATTAATAAAAAATAGTTTTTGTCATCATATTTTTCTCATAAATTAATTAAAAATTTTATTTATTATTATTATTATTATTAATAATGATAAAATTATTTCTAATGAATAATGTAAAAAAGAAAGAGAAAATATTATCAAAAGAAATTCCGTCATTCATCAGGAAGAGTTTTCATTTGTAAGGAAGTCAAACATTTTTCTTTATGATAATTTCACAACATTTTGTCAAAATAATAATGAAAATTAATATATAATTATGTTAGTAAAATAAAATTTAAAAAAAAAACACTTTTCACTTCTTGCAAATGATTTTAACTTACAAAGGAAGACGGAGCAGAGAGAGAAAAATAAAAACAAGCTTTCATAGCCGTGGACTTACTTTTCCGTTTTGTATAAAAAAAAACATTTCTGTGTTTTTATTTGTAATTAAATTGTTTTGTATCGATCGTTATCGAGATAAAAGTTATTGAAAATGAAAATTGATTAAACGTCAATAAATCATAATTTAATTCGTAATTCGAATATTTTTTTTCTTTCCACTTCTTCATCTTCTTCTGCTATTAGACGCATGATGTACGATTTTATTTATTTCGGGGTTTTTTTTTTCCCCCGTAAAAACATTTTCCCCGTATTTTGAGTTGAAAATAAAAATAAATAAATGAATAAACAATAAACAACGAAAAATGTTAATCAATCAAGAAACGTTTCTATTGAATTTCTTTTTGTTGAGACATTCTTAATTACTTTTCCATTCAATCAAGCTTTTTTTTTAGCCATGAATAAACATCGCTTTAATTTTTACTGTATTCAACCGTTTTAAGTAATTAAACTTTCTTTTTTTTTTTCTTTATTTTCACATTTTAAAAATCAATTAAATTAGGTGGAAAAAATGTCGTTTTAATTGATTGAAATAAGGATAAACCAGCTTAAATACAACTCTGTGTATAATTAAAGAGAATTTTTTTTTTCCAGCGCATGTCATTTACATTAAAACATTTATACAACTCTTTAAAGATGTTCATTACAATTGGAAAAGAAGATTTAATGTGAATTGATAACAGCAATAAGTAAAGCAGACACAAAGAAAATATTTATTCCATAATTGAATTAGTGTAGAAATAGAAATTCTATTTTACTATAAATAATGATAAAAATCCTGTAAAAATCTGTTATCAAAAAAAAAAAAAAAATAAATAAATAAATAAAGTAAAAGCAAAAACCTTAATTGAAGTGATACAAATCGATGTGCTATAGAACATATACCATTTCTGTATTAATTAACATCAATTAACTTTGTATCATTAGTATGATACTTTGGAGGAATCTCGAATACAATTTATTTACCAAGGCAACAATAGTTAAAAGATAAATCGAAAAATATTTTTAGTAATTTTTTTTTTCTTCTATACAAAATTATAGGAAGTAGGAGTTAAATGTCTGTAGATAGATAGTAGAAATAATCAAGTTAATAATAACAAGACATTATTGAAAGGCAACAAAGAGAAACAATTTTTTTTTTGAGGTTTAACTGCCTCATTATTCATGTTTGATGGACTTTTTACTGGATGCCCGCCCCATACTAATCGTGTCGCATAATAAATAACTGTAATTAACTGTTTGTTTTATATTCTATAGGAAATTATTTTTTTTTTTTTTCATTTCTTTTGTTTTAACGTCTCCTTGTCATCTCATCCTTGACGTAGTTTTTCACTCGTCTTCTTCACTTTATGCTAATCCATCATTTATATTCTTTTTTATTTATTAAAGCTTTTGTTTATACTTGGCTGTCGTACTTTTGCTATTATAGTTTCTGTTCGGTTTTATTTAACAAACAAACAAACATGATATTGTGTTCGTAAATAATTATAAAAAAAAAAAAATTGATGCTGTGTTTGTGCTTTAAGCGTTTTTGTTATATTTTAAATTAGAATAATGTTCACCATTAGCTTCTATTGTAATGATCAATATGCTGTACTTTGTAATAGCTAGGCGATTTGTTTGGATTTTTTTTTTGTAATGCGTAAAAGCTTGATTTATAGTTTAAAAACGTTATGTAATTAGAAGGATTTAAACCTGAATGCCTTGAAAGCATAACAACAATAAATTTTTATTTTACTTTACTTAACGCAGTACCTGTACGATGGAACTACGTGTTGTCCACACTTATGTGTTTAACTTAAATAAAAAATAAAAAAAAAAGAAACTTTTCCACCTTTTTTTTTCTACTGTTAATAAGCACATAAATCAGAGATTAAAATAACTTTTTTAATTTTTTTTTTGTTTTACACCTATGACGTATGACCTTCAGACGTACAGGTAAAAAGTTTTCGTCCTATCCGAATACTCAGCTTTAAATTGTTGTAAAAGTTTAACTTGTTTTCCATATACGAACAGTGTGTAGCACATAGAATTTTTTTTTTTTTTTTTTTTAATAACGTTTAGGCATTTTGCTGAATAAAAGCATAAAGGTGCTTTGGGCGATATATAAAAAAAAAAAAATTCTTTGTTACTTACCTTGTAATGTGTTATGCATTTTGCTAACATATTTCCTTGTATAAAAATGCTACAAGTGCATTTTGCACTTGTTAACATTTTTTCAAACACACACACAAATTCAGGTGTTTTCGTTTCTTTTTTTTTTATAATATTTAAGCGGAAAGCTATGCACACCTTAAAGAAATAAAATAATAAAAAATAAAATTTCATTACCGTTTGATTAATTTTTCCATCGTTTCCTATATTTTCCTTTTTTTTTTTTTTGTTTTGCTGTAAATTAATTTTAATTATTAAATTAATTGCTATGCAGTATTTTTACATTTTTCTTTTTGTTTTAAATTATTGTTTACAATTAAAAAAAAAAAAAAAAAACAATTTTTAATTATGTTTTTCAATTTAAAAAAAAAAAAAAAATAAATAAATAAACTAATTAAAAGCTTCAATTTTTTTGAATTTGAATTTTAATTATATTTAACCAACGAACTCTTTCATTTGTACATCGATAAATAATAATTTTAATTTTTTTTTTAACTAATTACTCTATGCAGTAAAAAAAAAGAGTAAAAGTCAATGCTTAAAGCTCTGTTTGATTTTTAAATGAATTTTTTTTTACCGACTTATTGATTTTAGTATGAAAAAATATTTTTTCCCAATGTTGGTTTTATATTTTTGTGCTTTTTAACTGTATTTTTTAAAATTTAAGCTTTATGGTTACTATAAAATTGTTTTAAACTCTGTTTATTTATCTTTAATATTTTATATCAGGTAGTAAAATTATCTAAAATAATTTAACGATCGTTTAGAATACTTATCGTTTCGATAACGATTTTTTCTAGCAGGTATTGACATAAATAAAACTTTAATCGTCACAAACTTCAATCAACTAATTTTATAATCATTTCAACAATGAATCGAATTATTTATTCTGACTAAACGCATAAGCTTTTTGTGTTTATTTAGTTAAATTATTATCGATAATGGTGGGACACCAAAAAGAAAAATTATTTCTTTGTCTTTAAATTCAACAAAAAAAAATTATTAAAAATGTTTTTTTCGTTTCGTTGTTGTATAAGGAGAAAGCTTTATTTATTTAAATTAATTTTAATTTATACAAATTGAAAGCAGTAATAGGAATAATAATAATAATAATCATTTACCATTTGCTATATGTATATATATATATAAACCAGCTAAAGTATTTGTACCATTATAGTTATTATTGATCAATATACCATCTATTTATATAAAGATTGCACGAAATATTCACAAAATTTGTATAAAGAAAATAAAAAAAAAAAGAACAGAAAAAAGTTAAAGGAAAAATAGAAAATTAGCATAAGAATGTCGTGAATAAAAGGCGGTACTTGGTCGTACAAATACAAATGTACTCAATATGCAAATTATAAACGAACTAAAAAGTGGGCACAATATTGGATAAGAAAGGAGCGTTTGATAACACTTCTATTATTAAACAATTGATGTTTATGAAACAAGGGGGAACTCGATAAAAACCATCCCCTAACAAACAAACAAACAAAAATTTCATTTTAAAGCAGATAGAAAATACAAAAAAAAAAAATTATCAAAATGACCCAAAGTAGACAAATTTTTACCTAAAAATCATCTCTTTAAACCTAAGCATATATTAATAATTCAGTTATTCTATTAAAGGGGTTGTAAAATATTATTTAATAATTCATCAATAACAAAATAAAAAAATAAAATTATTTGCATAGTGAAAAGCTTTTTGTGTTTGTTTTTTTTCTTTTTGTTTCATGGAAATTACAGCAAAATTTCTCTGTGGCAAAATTGACTGAATTTCATTTTATCAATTATACTGATAATTTTTTTTTTTTTTTTTGTACTTTTCTATATATAAATAATTATTATAATTATACGTAATTAACCGACTATATGTATTAATTTTCAATTTACAAATAGAAATAATTTTTCAATTGAAAAAAAAGTTTTTTTTTTTTTTTGGTATTTTTTCAATTATTTTTCGTATTCAAAATTTATTTTTATTCCCATTTATATTAGATAATTAACTAATTAAATGTATTTTGTTTTACAATTAACATAAAATTTCTATTTAATTGTTTAAATCAATAAATAATAGTTTTTCTACTCCTTCACTCCGCCCGCTTGGTTTTTATCCATCAATCAGTTTAACAAGGATTCTAAGTATCAGAAAATAAACGAACAGAATATTAGATCCCACCTTTAATGGCATTATGTTATTATGATAAACGGAAACTTAACAAATAAGATAAAATAATCAATACGAACATAACAAAACAGAATAAAAAAAAAATGAAAAAAAAGCTCCATCGATAAGCAAAAGGGAAGAAAAACTTTCACACGTGATACGTTCATATAGCAAAAAAAAAAAAAAACTTGTCAACAGTTTGTTTGCTTTTTATAATTTTATATTTGAACAGTAGAAAAAAATAAAAAGCTTTCCGTGTGTGTGTGCTTTTTTTTCGCTTTTATTTTGACATGCTCCTTGACTGCTCTAATCTTCAAGAATTTAAAGCACACATATGATTTATTGATCGTAATAAGTGAATAGAAAAGAAAAAAGCAACAACAAGGACACGAAAACTAAGAATAAAGCAGCAAAAAAAAAAAAACGTGCTTAAAAAAAGGGAAAGAAAACTTTTTCTGTTTTTGTGCTTTTATTATATATGTTAAGAGTTTTAAATACTGTGATAAATTATTGATATGAGTTTTATTGATAATCCTAAAGCTAGTGTTATTTTAATCTCAAAAAAATATTTCAACATTTTTTTTGTTACAAAACTATGTCACATATTTGTGACAATTTTTTTCTAAAAATTATTTTTCTTCTTTAAAGCTGGAAAACGAATTATTCGAATTAACATTTCTTTTGAGAAGACATCTTAAGCAACAAAAAATTATTTCTCATTCATTAAATCAATGTCAAAACCTTAAAAACGTGCTAATCCTCATATTATTTTGTTCAAACTAGCTGCCCAGAAACCTTCCTTAACCATTCATAAAAAAAAAAAAAACCAGAAGCGAAAATGCTTAAACAAAAGGCAGACAACAACACAGCAAATGTCTGTTTTCAATAACCCAGAGTAAAAATTATGGAAAAAAAAAAAAAAAACTATTTGTCATAATGATGGTTTTTTGTTTTGTAAATGTTTTTCTCTCGCCCATCTTTTACCCAAAAAAAAATAAATATGAATATGTCATGCCTTAAATCCGTGACACAAATTTTCCCGTTTTGCACAAAAACAAAGCACACAAATGTTACAATATAATCCGTAACATACATCATCCGCATGCATACATTATTAATCTACTCATCTTTTTAATTATTTCTACAATTTATAAAGGTAAAGTGTCGAAAATTTCTATCGTAACAGAAGACATTTTTGTTGAACAATAATAATAATAATAATAGGTAGATGGGTGAGTGGGTGTGTGGTTGTGAATGTTTTATTATCATATTTTGAGTTGTGTTTTATGTTTTTTTTTTTTTTTTTTTTGTTGTTATAAATGGAGGCACAGACATAGATTACTTTGTTACAAAATATGATAAATAAATAATTAACAAAAACAACTTTTTTTTTGTACTGCTGCTGTAGCTGATGCTGCTGCTGCTTCTGTTAAAAACACAGATGTATCAATGAAGTAAGAAATAGTTTGGGAGAAGATTAGCCAGAAAAAATCGAAAACAATACAAAATTATGTTCTCGTGTGACACGTATTATTCAACGAAAAACGTTTCTACTTAAAATGTCACGTCACTTATGTACGATAAATTGAATTTAGTTTTACTTTAAAAAGGAAAAATAGAAGAAAAAGCTTCTCTTTGTCTATTTTCGGTTTAGTTTATTCATAGGTTTTATTAACGTAACATTACGTAACGCCTCATTTATGTTAATAAAATTTCATTTCCTATTTCACGTGTTGTAAAAACTTCAGCAAATTCAGCGTTTTTTTCTTTCTTTCTTTTCTATTTTCGTTGTACCTTTCTTATCAAAATTAATCTTAAAAAAAAAAAAAAACAACAACAACTATGCTAATGAATTCTGCTTGTTGAAAATAAATCACATATCACAAACGAAAAAATGTTTTCAAGGAAAATATGTTTTGACGTAACTAGACGTTGGCTTAATTATGTAAATGCGGTTAAAATGGTTTTCTCCAAAAAAAAAAAAAACATTCAACACATCATCGTCTAGTGAATAAAAATACCCAAAAGTGTTATCGTAATACCACTTTTAAACGCACACCGATAAAAAAAAAGCCTTTTTTTTTTTTTTTACTGAAAAATGTAATCTTGATTGATATCCACCACATAAATATTCACAAACAGTTTGGTGAATAAATAAAATAAAATACGCAAAATGTAGGGAATGAAAATCCTTAAGAAATCTTTGATAGAAACAAACTAATTTCGTTAGCACGCAACACAAACTCTACACAAAATTTATAGAACTGAATAACTAACTATTCGTGAGCTTTTGCTTATTGTAATGCAGCAAACTTAAAGCAATGACACACGCAATTATATCACCATCGAATTTACTCATTAGGATTTTAAATTTTTGGACTAATAGTTTGAAGCTTTGCAGGAATATTCATTAGACGTCAGAAATTAAATGGATTTCCCGAAATTTCAGGCATTCTAAGATCGGTTTTTAAAATTTCGAATATTTTGTGTGATCATAACTCGAGAAATAAATTTATTTTCGGGGCAAACGGAAGTTTGCATTTTTATGATTATTCGAATGCGAAACGCAGTCACCATTAGGCACCACATGATAATATTTGTTACGTTAGATATGAATTTTTATTATTATTTTAATAATAATAAACAGCAGTAATAAAGGGGGTGGTATGAAAATTGATTTATATCAAAAAAGCTTAAATGTTTATTATAGCACAATAAAAACCAGTAAAGCCAGTACACCATGGACTACATAGCAGTGCCATTAAGACAGCATACAGAAAAAAAAATGCATAAAAACAATAAAAAAACATTAATTATTTATTGTCAAAAAAAGCAGCTTTTTTCTGTTTTGCTGTAAATTTTATATAGTAAATCCAATTTATGCTTGAATTTCAAATACAAATCAGTCAAATCGGGCAAATGGACAAAAAACTTTTATCGAAATAAACACAAAATACAAACAAATTAATAAAGCAAAGCAAAGAAAAGAAAAGAGAGAACAGGAAAAATATAATTATTTCATAAATGATAGTAATAAAATAATGTTTGTTAATGTTAAATAGAGCATAAAAAATTTATAACAAGCAAAACAAAACAAAAAAAAAAAAAAAACTTACAAACCCCATCACCACCCTTACAAAAAAAAAAAAAAAAATCATCATCGAAAAAAAAAAAAAATTTATTAAACGTAAATAAATAAAAGTTGGAAGCTAGAGCAAAAAAAAAAAAAAATATAAAAAAATAGAAAATATGATAAAATCGTGCTTAGACTTTGTTTATTTATTAAAAAAAAAAATAAAAAAAAGGCGGAAAATAAAATTGAAAGAACATTTTTTTTTTTTTTTTAAAGCATTAATAAAATTGGGTAAAAAGGCGAATAGAAAGCAATAAAATTTACAAACCATAAGAATAATAACAATGGTAAAAAGCTAAAGCTAAAGAAATTTACAACAACTAACGACTATTGTCCTTTTCTACACTTTTCGTTTGTTTTTTTTTTTACTACTATAAATGCCATTTATTTAAGGGTGGTAAAAGAAACAAAAAACCAAACATAATAAAAAAAAAATCCTGACATTTGCTACAAAGAATATAGGGAAAAAAAAAAAAACAACAAACCAAACCAAACACACAAAAGTCAAGCAAAGCAAAGCAAAGTAAAGTAAAGTTTTCTTAAGGTACTTTAAATATGCGATGTAAAAGAAAAACAAACAGTGGCAACACCAAAAAAAAAAAAAAGAAAAAACGAAGGGATTACATGTCCAGCAAACACAACAATTAGATTTACGAACCCCCGCACACACATAAGAAAAAAAGTAAAACAAATCAAAGACCAAAAATGAACAGAAAAAAAAAAGAAAAAGTTTTTCGAACATGAAGAGCTTTTTTCTCTCTTTTGTTTTCGATTAGTTTTAAAGTTTTTATGGAATGAGTGTGTATTCTTATCCTTTATCCTAGGGAGTTAAATAATATTTTTTTATTTCTAAGACTTCTTAAACAAAGATCAGACTAGTTAAAGTTATTTGTATCTATATAGTCTCGAAATTTTTTTTTTTTTATTTTTATATTTTTTATTCTGTGTGCTTTTTGAGCGCTGTTTCTTCAAAAGTTTAACTTTTGTGATCAATTTTTATTCTATTGTAAGGGAAAAATCAAAGTTTTTCATTTATTTTTTTTTCTGTTCTTGGAAAGTATGCAGTTTTTTTTTCATTTGATTGTTTTCCGGGAAACATGAAGTTTCTTATGCACTTCCTGTATTATAGTTATTACTGCGGAACATTAAAAAGTATTGTTAAAAAAATAAAAAGTTTTATCTGGTATTTCGAAACGATTTTTTTTTGTTTTTTTTTTTTGTGGGTGGTTTTTTGAAGGGTGTTTTCTCTTACAGGACAAACTTTGTTGCGTTTATTTAAGTAGCAACAACACTGTATTAATTTGATCAGTTTTTAATTTCAGTAAATTTCATCAAGTATCCTTCTGAAAATACAATAAGTATCCCGGTGCGAACCAAATGTTTGGAAAGTCTCATTAGCCACAATAACTAGAACGCAACTTTTGTCCTGATTAGCTCAAATTTGAAAAAATATTTATAAATCGTCTTTTAAATCAATTTTTAAATCTATTTCTCATGACAAAGAAAATATTTTCAAGTTTTTTCTTCCTTTTTTTAATCCTTGAAACAAAATTTCGATGTTTTTCCGAAACGTAGTCTTGGAGAAGCTGATCGTTTGTAAGCAGAAAATGATGAACTATTTAGTATTCAGTAGTAGTCCGTCAATATTTTTGTAGCTTGTCATTAATCAATTAATAATTCTTAATTACATGAGCATAAGGGTGGTGATGCTACTGCTGCTGCTACTGCTCCCCAATTTTTCTTTCCTTTTTATCTCAACACACACACACACATATAAAATGTTAAAAACCATTATATTATCCATTAAATATAAATCTTTTTCACATTTAACTCAAACCCTTTATTACATTGTTTTTTCTTTTTTTTTTTTTCTGTTCATCGTTATTATTGTTGCTGGTTGCTGCTATATAAACGATCAATAAACGTTTTAATGCCTTTAATATAGGGAAAATACAATAAAAAAAATTTACAATTATTATTTTTTATTTATTTTTTTTTTTAAGTTCTCCTTTCATTCCATCCGCTTAATGATATCCTTTTTTTTTTAAGTCATTGTATTAAGGATTTAATAAGATTTCTATAGAAATCTTAGTCTTTTCGCATTTTTATAATAACTGATGGAAAAAACGTTTTTTTTTTCGCCTACACAATGTAATAATTTTTCCAGACTTGATCAGTGAAAAGAAATTATTGCTTACAAGGTCATTTTTTTAATGAGTGTATGAGAAATTTTGTAATTAAAAATTAAACAAAAACCAAAAATTTATTTATTATTTTTATTTTTTAAATAAAATAATAAACAAGAGCAACAAAGCTTTAAGCTTTAATTGACTGTTAGAAAAAACAAATGAATAAACAACAAAACCCCACAATGTAGCAGCAAACGTAAAAGTTTTATTAATTGTAACCAGCATAAATGGGTAACAGAAATATATTAAATTATTATTTTCTTATTTCACTGCGATGGAAAAGGAACAAAAAAAAACTTTTTATTTGTATTAACTGGTGATTGGTTGGTTGGTTGGTTTTTTTTTTTTCATTTTTTTCTGCTGCTGCCACAGGGCAAATGATTGCTATTTATTTTTTTTGTTTGGTACCTTTCAGGTGTACGCATTTCAATCGAATGGTTCATTTTTTTTTGTTGTTCCTGATACAGTTGAAGCTTGTGTAGGTCAAAACTAAATTCTGAATGAACTTGAAACGAATTTTCTTTCTTTTTTTTTGTTACCTGCAATAAACAAGGAAACATTTTTGTTACCTAGAATAATTCTCATAATTTATATTTCTTATCTCGATATTTTGATTAATTTTCACAAAATTTTTATTTGCTTTTCTTTTGGATTATCAAGGTATTTAGTAGCTTCATCAATAGCAAAACAGCGTTAATTACACTAAAATATTCGATCCTTTACTTTAACTGTAACGTGAAAGCGAACAAAAACCCCGTACATAAGTTAATAGGCGAATGAATTGGATATAAACAACATTTTAAGGAACGAAATCCAGTAAATAAATTTTCTAGTCATGGAAAATTGTTCGTCATAACAAAACGCAACGAATAAAATTTACAACTGAGGTATTTTTTTGTGTTGGGCAAAGGTTATTATGGCTGTTTGTTGCTATTTGTTGTTATTATTTATTCCAAGGCAGTGGCAAATAAAAAAGGAATCTATCTCTCTAATTAAATATATAGGAAAACAGATGTAAAGTGTTTTTTGTGTAACAAGATAATAAAAAAATGGCTCACTTAAACGTGTTTACTTTATTACATAGAAAATGAATGATAAAAACCCTGACTCGAAATCACTTTGTTTTTTTTTTTTTGCTTCTTTGCTCTCTGTGTTATTTAGTTTTTTTTTTTTTGTTTGTTTGTTTGTTTTTATTTTCGAAGATCCTTTATTTTATTTCCAAAGCAATGTTTTTTTTTTTTTTTTAAGTTTCTCTTCTTTTCGTTTTGTTTGGATTTTATAGTAACGAAATAACAAAAGCACAATGATATTTCTCGTCTTTAAGGATTTGAAATGGGTTAATGCTGTATAAGCTTTCAGCAGATATAAACAATACACAGAAAAAGAAATAAATAAAATGAAAAATAACTAAATTATAATCAGTATCATGGATTTTATGCGCTTCTTTTTTTGTTCCACTATTTTGTGAAAGTTTTTTAAGAAAGTAAGTAAGTATTGTGCAATTATATTTGTGTTTAAAAGATAACACAGAATATTTAAATGATGTCAAATAGAATAATATTAATTAAAAGAGCTTAAAATTATATCTTAGTTCAGCGATAATGGAGAAATTCAGGTAAATATTCTACGTTAACCTTGCTGTTTAAAGGTTTTTTTTTTTTCCTGCGACAGAAATGTATACCCAGCTGTAAGCTTTGATTATCACGATTTGAAAAGGGTTCTGAAGGACGAAAATATTTTTTTTTTTTAACATATCATTCCAGTAAATTTCTCTGCAAATAAAAATCCAACTGTGTAATCACCAAAAGAATAAGAATTTTCTGCATTCACCATGAGAATTACATTGCATAAAAAAAAAAAAAAAATGTGTTATTAAAATGGCTCAATTGCAATTTCCTGTATTCCTACACACAGAAAAATTATCATAAATAAACAAGAAAAAAAAAACCCCCAGCGATAATATTGATACCAAAGAGTAAAATATGAAACGTGCAGATTGTTGGACAAATTTTTTCTATTTTTTGTTTGTCTTGTTCCACACTGAAAAATGTTTTATAATCATGGGAATTTTTTGTGAATTAATGAAGTGAACTTCCTCTTTGAAGTAGAGAAAAAAAAATTCAAATTATTCCATCAAAAGAAAATATTAAATGAGATTTTTTTTTTGCAATTTCCTATGTGAATCCCCTTTGAGTAATTACATCGTGCAACGCCAATAAAATCAAATAATGAAAAAAAAAAAAAAAAAAAAAAAAAAAAAACGTAAAACAATTTCATCGGTTTCCAGCATAACCAGCTAGTAAATCTGATAAAACCCCATCAAATACAAAAGTTAATTCATTGAAAATTTGTTCTGCAGTATAAATAATACTAAAACCAAATGGGGTAATGGGATTTTGTGTGGGCATTGGGAGGGAACCTTATTCTACAAAATAAAAAAAAAAATTTTTGATTTTTTTTTTTATATATTTACTATCCGAAATCAAAATATATTTGATGAAAACTAATTTCCGTTTGTCCTGTTGTTGATTTTGTTATATCGGACCTGATACCAACCACCAACACCTCTAGTCAGTAGATTTGTTGTTTAAACCCCTTTATTTATTTATTTTTTTTTTTATTTGTTACGATAAAATTATGAAGTTCAACTATGATGGTTTGACCGGCTGGTGATTAGAAAGCACAGTGTTTCTATAATTCCCTATTGATTTATTGATTATAAAATAGATTTATATCTGTAAAATATTTTCAACGATTACAAATACCGCAAATATCGTTTGTTCTCTGTTATAAACACTAAATGACTGAATGTTTTTCTAAAATCTGGGTGTTTTTAAGGCCCCTTTTCAATCATAATTTAGTAATTCTGAAAAAAAAAAAAAATTATTTGTGGTTTGCGGTTCTAAATTCTATTTAAAACGCCCAGAATGTTAATCGATAAAATAGTATTTTGAGTCCTGATTATACAAAGCTATACCTGGAATTTAATAAACCCAAAAATACTACGGATTTTTTCCTAGGATTTTCATTATAAATCAGTGATAATTTAACAAAAAAACGAAACCTGGAAAATTTTTCATTATTGATTGGTTTGTACATTCATCCGGATTGCAATTAGTGAGGTTATTTGGTGCCCGGTGTTTTCGTTATTTAAATAACGCAATTGAAATGTTTTATTATTTTTTATTTTGCTGAAATGTGTTCATCTCTGATTGCATTCATTGGGTTAATAAGGTTGATGATTCCATTGTTTCCATCGGTTATGATATTCTGGCTATAGGTTACACAAAAATTCTAGTTAAACATGATTTTTGTATGCTTCTATACACCTCTTAGCATCACTGTATCTATGCACAAATTCTATTCTTTCATTCAACAATAATAATTTTAACCAAATTCCTGCCAAAACTCCACAAAAACTCTTTTATCAAATGTTTCCTTAATTTTTAATTTAAAAAATATTTTTATCGAAAAAAAAAAAAAACATCTTGAATTTGTATGAAATTCGATGAATTCTCTCAAGCACCGTCAAACGACAAATAAATAAATTTAATTTCTGCTTATTTACGCAATATAACTTTTTTTTTTTTTATTTATAAATCCGGATAAAACGAAAAAACGAAATTCTTTCTGTACATAGATGAATAATTTCTTATCTTATATTTAAAAAAAAAAAAGTTTATTTTATTTATTTATATTCTCGTTGTTGTTGGTTATCAATTGAAAATATAGAAAAAATATTTTTTTTTTTTTACATTAACGTAGCGTAAGGTAAATAATATTTACGTGCCATTAAGCATTTGTGTCTGATAAACTCTGATAACTTTTAAATAAATATATGAGATACATAAGTGATATATAAAAATAAAATACAATTATTTAACAAATATTATTCACTTTTAATATTTAAGTTCACAGACGAAAAGAATTTTTTCATTACATTTTTACTTTATAGGTTGCGATGCAATAAAGTATGAATTTCGTTTGTTTTCGTTGTCATCACTCGTATCGTATCGTTTGATTAATTTTTTTATTTTCGTTTATTTATTTTGTTTGTCTGTTCTATCTGTGTTATCTAGAAAGGGAAAACTTTTCCAATTTGATAGAAGATTTAGATTAAAGAATTTTTTTTTTTTTTTTGCTTTACTTTGCTGTTTGAGAAACGTCAATACTGCACGGTGTAATCCCAATTGGTGTTTTCTGACTTTTTCATTTACTAATACCGTTGTCTGTTTTAAAGGTTTTTTTTTTTTCCTCTGTTTCTTTAAGTCTAGTTTTACACGGTATATGTAATCTATGAATTAAAAATTGCATGATATACATGTTTAACAAGGGAAAACAATACTTTTTTCTATGAAAAAAAAACGATAAATATCTGTAGAAATGAGTGCTGCAGTGTTTAGTTTTCTACATTTAAATTATGATTTTTCCTTATTATTATTATTATTATTATTATTATTATGAAATTCAATATTTTTGTATGTAATTGTTTACTTAGAGAGCTTTTATTATTATTATTATTAATAAGAATAATGATAACAATAATAATAATAATTCCAACAAAGCAAGTAATTTAATATTATATGAGAAGTTTATTTTGTTTTTATGTTTATATATGCGCTCACAAAAGAAATAATAAAAACAGCAAAATAATTAACCATTAAAAACAAAAACAAAAACAGAAAAAAGAAAATAACGCTGAAGCTTTATTATTTTCATATTTGAAACATTGGGTAATTTTTGTGTTTTTTTCTTTTTTTTTCGTTTTTCCTTTTTTTTTTATTAAATTATATACTTTCGAACATTATGTTATTTTTATTAGTTAAGTTCTGTTGCAAAGTAATTATTAATTGTACGTTTATATACATGGAATAAAGAAGTCGAATAATAATAATAATAATAATAATAATAAAAAATAATTAAATAAAATAAAAATCATATAAAGTCTCTTAAGAATTGGAATTTCTTTTCTGTGTTTTTTTTTTTTTTTGCTTTTCTTTCCTTTTTGTTTGTTGATATTTTGTGAATTGGAGAGATTTTTAATTAAAGTGCTTCTCTGTAACATTCTTTGTTGCCTATTTTGTAGTTGGGTTTTTTTGTTTGTAAAGGATACACAATTGATGTCTTAATGATTCAGATAGATATTTTGTGTATTTTCAAAGACATTGTAATAATACTTTAAAATTATGCGGATTATTGATAGAAATATTTGAAAAATTCAACTCAAATAATTTGTGTTGTAACTTAAAATACTTTTCGGGATCAATAAAACTCATAAGCTTTACGTGCACAGTAGTTTCCGTGTGAATTTTGTCAATTTTAATACAAAAAAAAAAAAAACGTTTCCGAAGCTAAGTTCTTGTTTCTTTTAAGTCGTTACGTACTTCATTGTTATTAAATAAAATTTTATTAAGCAAACAAATAACAAGAATAAAAATTTTCTAGCGATTTTTTTCTACAAAATACCGAGTTTTCAGGTATAAAATATTTTTTTTTTTTGATTTTTGGAAACAATAACCATGAGGACAACCATCTGGGGAAGTTTAAACAAATTGATTTTTTCCAGCTAAAATCCCGTCAGATATTAAATGTTTTAAATAAGTAATTTTGCTAATCTATAACCACAACAATTTCATTTCACTATAATAAAATTATTTGTTTAAAAAAAACTCTTTTATTTTTAATCGTATTTTGAATGCTTGTCATCATAATATTTCCATTAAAACCACTCACTGATGATAAAACATCTAAAGCACAATTTTAATATAAAATCCACTGTTTTAAGCACACGCAAAAATTATTATTATTTTTTATTTTTTTGTTTTAATATTAATCCAAAAAAAAACTATGATATTTTGTATGCATAGCCAAATATAAATAATAATAATTCATAAACCAGTGATGATAATAATAATAACCAAACACAAACAGCACCATTAAATTTAAATACATATTGATAATTTTGTTATTATATTTGTTGGTTGGTTGGTTGGTTTATTTTTTTTTTGTGTCAGTAAAAAAAAAATCTAAAAATAATATATAGATTTCTCGATAAAACTTAACCGATTATAATAAATAAATGAAATGTTTACGGATGGGGAATGAATTGCAAGATTCCCCCATCTCTACACATATAGAAAATAAATAACGAATTAAAATATTCGTTTAGTTATTTAAAGATAGTGATGGAAAAAAGAGCTGAATAAAGAGTTTTCTTTTTGCCTTCATCGTCTTCTTCTAAACACAACCCTCTTATTGTTATGTTTACAACCCCAAAAAAAAAAAAAAAAAAAAAAAAAACGTAATATTTATTGTTAGAAAAAATAGTAAAACATTTCTCCATTCATAAAATTCTCGTACTGACTCTTACAACACGAATAACAACCCAGATAAGCATAAATAAATTTTCATAAAGAAACAAACTATTAAGATGTTAAAGTAGAAAAATATTTTATGCGACCAGAAGAAAAAAAAAACCCCCCGTTTAAACACCAGACCAAATTATTTCGGTTTTCACATGACACAAAATAAAATGTTTTCCATGGTTCCATAAAAATGTTCAACGGAAAATAATTGCAGATATTATTTGTAATTAAACAAGGGTACCCAAAAAATTAATTAAATTATAAAATGTAATAGAAATTTTCTAATAACACAAACGAATGAAAAGATTGCATTGTAGCTGCACAGTTAAAAAAGAAAAAATATTTTCCTAAACTAAATGTGAGTTGAAATGAGAAAATGAAATTGAAATCCTGAAAAATTTAACAACAATTTATCCCCAGTAAGTATTTCTCGTATGAAAGTAATGACTAGCTTAACGGGCTTTAATTTTAAATTAATTTTTTTTTTTTAAAGGGCATCTAATTAAACGAGAATCGTTATAAGCTTTCGCAGAAAGTTAATACAAGGAAACAAGGACAAATTAAGCTTCATTATATTTTCCACTCATTTTAAAAAATTTTATTCTCCGGCATATTTATTAAATTTATTTATTTTTTTTTCTTTTCTTTTTATTAATGTAGTCATCGTATGCATAATTAATTTTTATTTATTTGTTAGGTTTGTTTTTTAAGAGTACGATACTTTTACGTTTAAATGAAGGAAATATTGTCGGACAAATGTTTTAGTTACAAAACGTAGAAAAAAAATTTGTTTCTGTTTTGTATTTTATCTAAATAATTAAATATTACAAAAAAAAAAAAAAAAAAAAAAACGAAGAAACTTAGTAATAGAAATATATTATATATGTATATAAAAAAAAAAAAACGGAAACAGATCTAGTTTATATTTAATGAAAAAGGTGTTTTACCAATAACATTAATATGGAGCGGCAAAAGTGGTATAAAAAGAATGCTGGCAGAAAAATAAGCGAAAATAGGAGAAGATGTAAGAAATAAGAAATAAGAAATAAGAATTCCATTATTTATTTAATGTTGGCATTTGTGGGGTGGGCATGGTAAAAAAAAACAGACGGATAAAAATATGGGATGGTATTTTGTAATATTTTGTTTTATTTTTCTCTACAAAACAATTTTACATAGGCACCGAGAGCTTTATTGATTTTATTCTAACCGATCTCAACGGTTTTACCTTTTTTTTTTTTTTTTTTTACTTTTAACCATAAAATTACAACTAGAATTACATTTTCCCTTATATTTTATTTTTTTATTTTTGGATAAATATATGTTGATATGATTTACATTTATTTTAAGGATATTAAACGATTTGAAATTGTCTGCCTTCGATCGTTGTTGTTAACAAAAAAAAAAAAAAAAAAAAACATTAAATTAATAATCAATAAGTGAGAAATGTTTTAATTGGAATTTATTACATTTGGTCTGGATGTGTGTCTGGAGTTTTCTTAATTGTTTTCTTTCACGTTATCGAAATAAATTTTTTTTTTAATAAATTTTCCGGAGCTTTTTTATGTATGAGCTCGGTGCCTTATCGA
This sequence comes from Ptychoptera albimana, assembly GCA_961205885.1. Classification (NCBI taxonomy): domain Eukaryota; kingdom Metazoa; phylum Arthropoda; class Insecta; order Diptera; family Ptychopteridae; genus Ptychoptera; species Ptychoptera albimana. Next base: position 30,191,514 of record OY540803.1, read on the forward strand.
AAAAATAATAATAATTCGATATTGACACGCCTGTCACAAATTGCTTTACATTCATACAAATAGTTACATTTTTTTTTTCTTTTTTTTTTAGTAAATATCCTTTTTCCAGCATTGCTTCGTTATTTATTTAGTTGAACACCCACAAAAGCGACAAATAACAAACGCACACACAAACACAGCGAAGAAATAGTAAAAAAAAAAAAAAAGGAGAAGAAAATGATGATAAGGCAAATTTATACAGCAAATAGCAGCAGCAGTTTTTTTTTTTTTTTTTTTTTTTTTGATACATTTTATCCAAGTGAAAATGTTTTTTAAAATAAATAAAAGAGAAAAAGTTTTATTGAATTTTCTGTGCAATTTTTTATTCTTTCGTGCTTTTTCTAAACAAATTTATATTAAAAAAAAAATTGAATACTTGACGTAATAAAACTTGAAGTAATGAAAGCACATTGGACGATCGACCTGTCATAAATGTCGTCGTATATTTATACCAAAAAAAAATGCTTTTAAAAACATGAAGCTTTTTTTCATTCAAATGAAAGTATTTTGATTCGTTTTTTTTTTGCTGTTTTTATGTGTGTGAAAAACACTGTAGCATTCATGAGACTGTTTTTATTTTTGTTTACTTTTTTTCGGATACAGAAATGCAAAGTAAAAGGGATTAGTTTGCTGTTTCTCATCGACAGTTTTTTTTTTTTTTTGCATCACCAAATACTGCTGATGGAATTTTATTACAAATATTTTTTTTGTTTTTTATTATTCGTTGTTTCAATCATTTTTCGTTGATACAGCAATAATCATTGAATTTTTATTTAATAAATTTAATTAAATTCGTTTATTCGAATTGTTGTGGAGGACGAGCGAAATATTTGTTTGAAAAAAAAAAAGTTCTTTTCTTTTCTTCTGTCCTCTTCGGTCAAATGTTTTTCTTTTTTTCTAAGTAGATTATCTTTAACTTATTGTTTTCTAGTTTATTGTATTAAATAATTTTTTTTTTTTCTTTCTTTCTTTCTTTTTTCTAATAGAAAAGTTATCTTTGGTTTATTATTTTTGCTACTGCTGTGGAAGCTACTTTTGCTTGTTGTAGAAAAGTTTTGTTTAATTTTTTTTTTTTCTGTTTTATTTTCAAAAGAAAATTAATTTCTTGAACTTTACATACATTTACATTGGAAAAAAGTTTTTTTTTTTCAACTTCTTCTTCTTTATTACATGATACGAAACGATATGTTACGATAACTTTTCTACGATACACCACAAATAGAATGAATAAATAAAAGGAGCAAAGAAAAAAAAAATGCTTTAGGATAGTCTGAAGACTTCACAAAAAAGAAAAAAAATCAATTTCTTTGATAATCAAGTGCACTCACAATTTCTAGACATTTTTATTGATAATATCGAACTAACGATACGTTCTGTGTATTAAAACGTGTTTTAAGATAATTAAATAGTTTTTTTTTTTTTTTTTTTTGTAAATAACATTGGAATGCTTGGAGACACATCACATTTTAACCGGACTGTGAAAATATTTCAATTTCAACTGGACTTGTATACTGAATTTGTAATTTTGAATGCAATTTTATTGTTTAATAAATAATAAAAAAAAAAAAAAAAAAAAAAAAAAAAGAATTAAAATTGTTTTCTGTCTGGTTATAAATTTTGTATTCATGAATATTTTATTCACCTTGCCTGGTGGTGTATACAGAACCAGAGTATACAGAATTTCATAACACGTTTCACCTATAGGACATGAATAATGTTTTGGTGTAGGAAAAAAAAAATTTAAAAAAACGAAAAACCTCAACGAACCATGAAATTGGTTAAAGAAAAAAAAAAAAAAAAATAGAAAATTAATAAATTCATGTCTTGAAAACATATTTTTTTTTGTTGTCTTTAATTATTAACCCTACGAGTGAATGCGGTAGGGTAATGTAATAAAAAAAAAAATTACAAGACGTTAACGTGTGAATGAAGGGAATTTTTTTTTTTTTTTGGTTTATAATTGGTTTATCGAGTTAACGCCAATACAAAAACAAATAAAACACAAAATTAATGGTGAGATAGATCATTGTCACCACATCTAAGAGATTAACGTATAAAGATTTCTTTCAAACAAACTTTATTTTCGTTGCTTTAAATAAACCTTTTAACCGATAAAAAAAAAAAAACAAAAAAATACAAACAAACAAAACATTGAGTTTTTTTCTTTTTTTTTCACTCTTGACAACAATGATAAAAAATGTTTTTTTTTTTTATTTTCCATCATGCATTGTCATTGCGAAAGATATGTTTGATCTGGAAAAAAGAAATTTTTTTTTATTAAAAGCAGCAGTAACAGTCGTAGTAGAGAGGTAAAATGAAGAAAAAAAAAATTCTCATAAAAGTAAAAGCAAAAAGCTATAAAAATTACATAAATGGTGTTATCAGAATTCGATAATAAAAATATATATCGTAAATTCCTGTTTATTAATGTCTTTCAGCGATGACCTTTATACATCGACCACATTTCTATTTCGTTTCTTTTTTTTTCTACAGTAAGGATGTTTATCCCTGCCCAACCACTAGCTATGTAATTAAACTTTCATAATGACTTTGTGGACAATTTATTTATTACACTATTCGATTATGAAGTTAAAAAATTGTGAAACAAGTTTTCCAGGAAACTTATAACGAAATATCAGGTTTGAGGTTTTTTGTGTCGGTATTCCTACAAAATTCATAATGAAATTATTAAAAATGTATATACACAAAAAAAAGGCTTTTAAGTGCTTTCATTAAATCAATTAATCTAAAAAAACAAAAAAAAAATCAAGAAAAACTTATTTAGCTTACATCGTGTAAGATTAAACCTTGAAACATTTCCCAATAATTCTCATTCCTACAAACCCGAAAACACTTTAAATAAATAAAAACGATAATGTGAATAGAATGGGGAGGTTTTTTTTTTGTGTTTGTAAATGACGTATATAACCCGGAAACAAATAGTTCAGATGGAAATGTGTAGAGAAAAAAACAAAAAAAAAAAAAAAAACCCAAAAATACGATAAAATCCTAAACAAATACTTTCAAATGTGTTTTATCACTTTTTTTATTCAATTTATCTCATTAACACCAATGTAAAGTGGTAGAAAAATTGTGTTTTTTGTTTGATGTTTGCAATGAGTTTCCTGCTCATACGATCAATGAAAGTTTTTTTTTTTGTTTTTCGTAGAGAAACTTTTTTAAAACACGAAAGTTTTCTCGATAATTTTTTTAATAAAAATAATTAAATTGATTAAAACTAAAATAAAATTCTAGTTGGTTATCGTTTGACGTAATGTTTTACTAATGAATTTGTAGAAGAAATAATTTAATTAAATATTTTGTTGCTAATGATATTTGTTTGCAGCGTTTATATCAACACGTGAAATAAATCGTTTAATCGGAATTAGAAAAAGAAATTAAACGTATAAAGTAGTTAAAAATAAAAGCCACCGCCCATCATGTAATAAGAATAATAATCAAAACCGTTTTTGTTACTTTAATCGGTCCTATAAATATGCTTTTTCATCTTCTTTTTGTTATCAATTCACTCGATTTTCTTATTTCCTATCAATATTCAACCGATTTTTAATAGAAAAAAAAATAATTAGCATAGGCATGTTTGTCTATAGCATGAGGGTCAAAATAACATTTTTAGCCAAATATGCAAATTGGTTTTTGTTTTTTTTTTCTTTCAATAAAATCTACAAAGGAAAAAAAAAAACGAAATTTTCGTGATTAAATTTAAATTTCTCTCTTTTCTATTTAGATTTAAAAGTTTTTTTTTTTTTTACTTTTTTACTTTTTTTATCATAAAATTATCTCTTGATTTTCATTTTCTTATTATCTATTATGATCTTAATTTAAATATGCTAAAGATTTTATCCTAGCAGCATTTTTATTTTATTTTCTTTATCGGTTTTATTTTATTTAGTTTTCTTCGTGCTCCTTTATCTGTATCAATAATAGAGAATCAGAAAATTTCGATTTAATAGCAAAATTGTTTTTTTTGTTCATTTTGGCAGTGGAAATATAATTTAAAATTATTATTTAAATTGAATAAATAATTAAAACGAATCCAGACGTATTTATTGGTTGATTTCGATGGACTAAAGTTCAAGATTTGTTTAATAAAAAGCTGTTATAAATGCACACTATGTCAATCAGAAGTAATAGACATTTGAAACAGCCTTCTAATTGTTACATGGTCAAAATACATCTCAGAATTGTTTATTTTGTAATCAAGAATAAATAAACTAATGAAACTTTAACTAAAAAAAGGGAGACTCCATACGACTTTCTTAAAATAAATCCTAAAAAACATTGCGGTACTTTCAAAGTTCATTTCTAAAAGCTTTTTAAAGAATTTGTTCCTAATGAATTCCAGTTAGTACAATCAAGTTTCTAAGTAAAAATAAATGTTTGGCAAAAAAAAAACTTTCTACACAGATTAAATGATTTAATGATAATCCGTATGGTAAATGATATTATTATTATTATTATTATTATGCACATTTTATCACATCTTTTATATTTGGTAAAATGAATAATTTTTCGGTATAAAACTTAAGTCCTATGTGTTCCATAAGGATAGTAAAAAAAAAATTTGTTCAACTTAATTGATTTACTATGTAATAAATAATAAAACTTGCTTAACATAAATCTTTTAATCTCCTTGTTAATTTAATTTTCTATAATAACACAGCAACAACAACAAGAAATAATAATAAAATTAAATTAAATAAAACTTTATCATATAAATTGTACTTAGAAATAATTTCGTTTACATATGTTAATTGCAATTATAGGAATTTAAATGAGAATAATAAAAATTAAAAACCAAAAAGAAAAATTATTTTATTGCGTTGCAAAGACGCAACAGAAAGAAAGAAAAAATAAATAACAAAAAAAAAAACCATAAAATGTATGTTTGAACGCGATTAGGAAAATACTCTTTATACACAAATTTGTCTTTTAGAATATTATTATTATAATTTTTTTTTTTTTTTGTGTGTGTAAAATAATTAATTCTGTTTACAGCTTTTATACTTTGTTTAATGAAACAACACGCCATTATGCCTCGGTATAATACAATATACTGTATAAAAAATAACTAAACCACATTGTTCTTATCATTGTCTATCGTCCGCTGATAAAACTGTGAAATGCCAAGGAAATATAAAATTCTATCGCATACATACAGAAACATTATATTTACGGTAGAGAAATGTCATTTCTGCGTATATAAATAATGAGATACTATTTACTTATGGAAAAACATTTTTTTTATTTTTTTCTAAATACAAACACCAAGTAATAATATTCGGTTGTATTGTACTGTGTTGTGTGTTTTTGTGTCGTCGAAATACGTGTAAAATTATAAGAAGTAAAAACATATCAATTCAAGGATCTATTGTTATTCAAGTCACATTCTGTAGAAAGTTTACCAAAATGCCATCTAAATGAGCATATGACACGACATTGATGTTATTTGATAAGGATAAAGAAATTCGAATACACTAAAAAGTAAAGTAATGCATGGAAATAAATACAAAAAAGGAGCAGAAAAATAAAATAAAACACGAAATAATAATAACAGGGAGAAGAATGTTTGAGTATAATGTTTGGTAAAGGTAAATATACAAAAAAAAAAAATCTTGATTTGTATAAAAGAAATAATAAAATATCAGATTTTCCTAGGCTAAAATCACAATAACCGGTCCCCTTTTATATTAACAAAAAAAAAAAAAAAAGGTATTTAAAAAGATTCTCCATTGAAAAACTACTGTAAAAGAAAAGTTTTTGTTTTTTTTTTTTTTAGAAGTTACAATGGTAGGCGTTCGATTTTTTTTTTTCCAAATTTAAATAAAACAAAATGGCGATTAGTCGATTTTAATGTAAAACCAAATTGTCTGCATTATTTTTCGAAAAATAAAAAAAAAAACCGTTCAAAATCATTCTTTCTACAGTTTGATTGGTACATCAAAAAATGGTCGTTGTGCTTCTCTACTTCAGCGTCTAAAAATCAATCCTTGTAAATTAGATAAAAAAAAAAAAAAAAAAACTCTTTTTCGTAGAAATTCTACGAAAAAAAATAAACGATGAAGAAATAAAATATAAGAAATTATAGACGAAATAGTAAAAAATCCTACCAATATTTTTCAAAAGCAATGAAATGGAAAATTGTTGAGATTACACTTCAAATTGTATATGCTTAAAGGCAAAGCTTGAGATGTCAAAGCAACATATATACACACATACACACACACAGATAAAAACAGTCCTCTAGTCGTGTTAGCAACACGCAAATAGAATGAACGAAAATTGCACATATATGTCATGCATATTGAGCACTGATTTCATTTCAGTTTTAAGTAAAAAAAAAAAAAAGAAAAAGTTTTATAAGGAAAAATCCAATTTTCACAATTTTTCATTCATCAATTTTATATATAAATATATAGAAAATGTCATTATTATTATTATTTTCGTTTTATATTTTCAATTTCGTAACTAAGAAGCAAGTATTTACCATTTACAACAAAAAATATATAAAGAAAAAAAAAAAAAAACAGAAAAATATTTACTTATCTAGACGTTAATTATTACGAAAACAACCCCCCAACGAGTGTCATTCCTGTGACTTTGTTGAAAATAATTTAAAGAAAATAATACAGCGAAAAAAAAAAAGAAGAAAATTAGCAAATGAATGATGGAATCAAAAAAAAAAAAAAAGTCAACATAACAATTAATTTCCATTTATTTAAATAAATTTATTTGATATGCAAATTTTGTTGCTTTAAAACGTAGAAAACAACAGGAATATTGATGCAGGTGAATTTAAAAGTGTTTTCTCCATGATTGTTATTAATTTGAGTGAGAGGATTTTGATGTTTTTTTTTTTTTATACAAAGTTATTGATTAGCTTTTGTCCCAAATGTTACTAATTTCTATTGTTTTAATGTCAGATTAATTATGGAACCTTTGGTAAATGAATTTTTGTATTGTTTTTCTCACGATTGAATTGTGTTGTGAACTGTTGGGGCTGATTAACGATTTTTCTAACACAAATTTCAATTTATTGAACCTTACGGTAAGGACGCAATTCAGCCGGAATTTTTTCAATAATGTTTTGAAGTTCAAAAAGGGATTTATAAAAATTCTAACTAAAGGGGTTGAAATTGTTTTATTATTTTTTAATACAGTTGGAGTTTATCGGAATGTTTTTTGGTAACATTAACAGGCTAAAACAGTCTAAATGCTTATCAACAAACTACAAAAGTTACAGGACTTTTATTACACCTTAAAGTGTTATTTGAATACGTTTAAACCCGTGTACATCCTCGACTAAAAACAAGTTAATAAACCAAAAGAATTAAATAAAGAAAATGAAGGAATCGTGACACCGAAAAAGAAAATTTATTAAGAAAAAAATCCCATTAATCAGCATTAAAATATTGTTTTTACAATAAAATAACAGCGATGGGTAATGGAAAGTTCATAAACAACAAAAAAAAAAAAACTTTTTCATCATATTTCTAACAAAACAATTTTTATATATTTATTTATCTTATATACAACGATTCATTATTTATTCAATAAAAGTTGAAAATAATCCAAACAGATAAATAAAATGAAGCAAACCGTATGCTCTGTGCAATAAAATGTTTATTTAAAATGAATAAAAAAACGTAATAATATGCATATTAATAATAAAAAAAAATAAATAAAAAAATAAGACGATGGATTGGTAACATCAGTAGCAGTAGCTGTAGCAGTAGAAGTACATGCGGGTGTGAGGTACAATATTAAACAAAAAATGCATTTATTGAAGTAAAAAATGAAGAAAGAACGAAGAAATATAAATATATTTCTTTCTATCCATGGAACTCAAAAGAAAGTTATTTATGTTTGATTTTTCGTTTTGTTTTTTGGTTTTTATATATGCTCAAAGCATGCCAAACACAAGTTATTATTTATTCATGCAATACGAAGCATAAAACATCTAAAATAACAAACACAATGAGAGAGACATACACAGTGAGAGATGAAAATAATAATAAATAAAAATATTATTATTGTTATTATTATTGCTATTATTGTTATTATTATTGTACCGTGTGGGTATTGAATGCTTGCTTGCTTGCTTTGTTACATTTACCACAAAAAAAAAACAAAAACATATGTACACCGAGTGCACATGCCATACCACTTATCTCAGTACTTTCGTACTTTATTATTGCTTTTTTGCTGTTATTACAAGTAAAATGCTTTAAGACACAAAACTGTTTTATTAATAAAAATTTTAAACAAAAATTGCTTTTTGCGTGTACTAAAAATGTTTTTTTATTACCTCAACCAGTAGATTTTTTAAATCAAATAAAGTTTTAATTATTAATTGGGTTCTAAACCCGCCACCTTTTGTATGATAAAATATGTAAAATTGTGTTTAAAAAAAAAATGAAAAAACTCTATTCACATTCAGGTGACAAACACTAATGGATATGACAGGTTATTAAGCTTTTAAGCAAAATTTATGCAAATTTAAAATTTCAATGTGAAATTTATTTTTAGTTTTTTATAATTAAAATTAATTTTTCTATAATGGTTTTAGTGGTGGGTAAAATTTTTTAATTAAGTCAACTGGTGTTTTATTCTTTTTCGATTTAATTATTGAAATCTGTGTGAAAAATGAGTTTAGTTGTACTAAAAAGGTTGTACTAAAATTATGTATTATTCACGATTTAAAAACCGTTTGTTGTGGCTGCGAACATTAATTTACCCAGGTTTAGTACATGATTTAAAAATAACTGTGATTAAAATAACAGTTACTTGATAGCTGTGATGTAATAACAATTATTTAACTGAAACACTTTTATCCCCCATTTATTTCTCACTGTTCTACATATTTCTGGTTTTCATAAAAATTCTATTGTTTGTATAACTCATATAACATCCGTACTCTAGAAATTCCAACGAATCAGCTAACCGACCACACAAAAGCTCCATTAATATAAAAAAAAAATTAAAAACCATTTCAACCCGAGTTTCTTTTCTACGAAATTACAAAATAAACATTTTTCGTAATTTAACATATAAACTTTTCGGTAAAAGTGCATAAAAATACTGAACATACTTTTGCTAGAAACAAGATAAGTTTCTATGTTGTATGTTTGCCGTTGAACATATTAAATTCTACTTGAAAACTACATATAAAAACAAAACATGATATTTATGACTTGAAAAATAAATGAATAAACAACAAGCATAGAAAAAGAATTTATTCCTTTTTTTCTACTAAAGTTATATAAATGTTTGATAAGAAGATGAGAAGATGAGTAAAAAAAAAAATAATAATAATAATTTTCTGTTTTTTATTCAATGCTACTTGTTGTTCTAATTCGTTCATTTCAATAATAAAAAAATTTGATGCATGCTGTTAATCAACCAAAAAATAAATAAAAAAGCTTCAATCGATATTTATGAACAAGAAAAAACTTTTTTAATCTATTCCTCTATATAAAAATCTAAATATTACTCTGGTCACCCTGGTACATGATCATTAATTTTCTGTCGCAAATGCATCTAACTGATTTTTGTTGTACAAAAAACCCAAAAGCTTGAAGGTCTTGAATTTATCGTCGAAAACTTTTAACCAACAGTTGTTACAACAATATTCTCATAATAATTTTTTTGTTTAATTATTAAAAATTAATGCTTTTTTATATTTTCTGTATTTTCAGCACAAACGTCAATTTTTACATAATAACGTTTAGAATAGACTGGATACGTGATAATAAGGACACAGATTTATCTAGTTATAAAAAAAAAAAACACAACCAGACTGACACATTCGTTAAAGCTTATATATTTACAGCTTTTACTGTACTTAAAGTTGTCTCTCTGCAGTGATATTAATAATTCTTCTATTTAATTTCCACGTCTTTTGCATTATTTTTATTTTTTTTTTCGTTTTCTTATTTTCTACCTGCTTTCGATGAATAAGAAAATCACTTTCAGTACTAACTTTCTAAATAAACTATAACCAATACCGTATATAAATAATAACATTTTGTATCAGTGCTTAAGGTTTTTGGTTTTGTTTTAGAAGGGTGTTTCAAAGTAACGTTAAACTTTTTTCTCGTGTTAATAACAATAATAATCAATTGAGCAAACAAATGGGGTCACATTCTATTCGTAAAATCCAGGCTTATTTCAAAAGCTAACAGTAACGTAACGGCGTTTATAGTTGAGAATTTTGTATTTAATTGGCGTTTTACGGTAATTTTTCTATCGAAAGAAAAAAAAAGATTTGTTGGAAGCGCATGAGCCTGGAATCCAGGAATTAATATTAATGAAAGTGACAAATTAATAAAAGCTTATAAAGGATTACAGTAAATAGTAAAAAAATAAAAATAAAATAAAAATTATTTTATCCCATTAATAAAAATCAATATTTACGGAGAAGTTTTTTTTTTTTTTTTTTTTTTTTTTTTTTTTTTTTTCTTTTTTGCCGCAAAATAATCATAGAAAAATTATTTTTAACTGTTTTTTCCCAGTAGAATAATATGTCTTATGCATTAAACTAATATTATTTTTAGACTAATTAGTTAAAGAACCCTTTATTTAAATGGTGGGCGGTGGTGGGTATTTTTTTTTTTCTCTTCTCTTTAATGTACTGGCAGTTTTTGTTAATTTCTGTTTTGATGTTGAATTTTCTGGAGCAAAAAATAAATTCTTACTGTTTTATACTGTATCTGTTTTGGTTGTATTTAAATTTTTATACATTAACCAGATTTAAATTTACACAAATCATTTATGAGAATAAAACCAAACCAAAAATCGTAACCTTTAAGAGTTAAGATAGGAGAATAATTCTCGCTGTTTTGTACATTCAAAAAAAAAAAAAAAATTGATAAAAACATGTTTTTTTTTTTTTATAAAACAGTTGCAGTAATTTTTTGTGTTTCATAAAAGCATAGTTTTATCTAGAGCATGAATCACATAACTATTTATGTACAAATTTTTGGGTGAACGGATTAAATTCATTTATTGCTACACTTATCACTTTTTTTTTTGTCTGTTGTACACTTTTATGCTTAAATAATCGATGTTACTGAAATGAATACAACTCATGTACCAAAGACACGACACGACCACCCAACCCAGCCATATTTCAAAAGCGCGCAAAGCCATAGCACTAAAAAAAAAATAATAATAAAGATGAGGGGGAACAAAAACAAAACCACTAGAACTGGGTAAATAAAATAAAGTAACCAACACTGCAGGGTATCGTATAATTTTGACATAAAAAGAAAAACGACGAAAAAAATATTTAAATCTCCAAAAAAAAGGAAGAAAAAAAAAATATGCTGTTGATGTATGAATGGAAATTAAGTTTATTTTTGTTTAGTTTGTATATAAATTTACCAGTCCAGCCGTATCGAGTCTATCGTCCTGGATAATTTGACTTTTATTTGCCTTTTTTTTTTTTTTTTGTTAATACCAATGAAAATGTCATTGCAATTGTCACTCAAACCAAATTCAGTTTCTATTACACAGCGAAGGTAGACACAGTGTCATCAGCAACATAAAACGGTAATAAATTATTTTTAATTCACGTTTATCATTCAGTTGGGGAATAGACAAAAAAAAAAAAAAGCTCAAAAAGGGTTAAAAACTGAGTGAATAAAAAAAATTCCTGTTTTTTTTTTTTTTTTATTTAATTCACGACAAAATTAAAGCAAAATATGTTGGACGGTCGGATTCTGTTAAATAAATTTATTTATTTTTTTTTTTTAAATTAAATTCGACAGAAAAATAATTTTATTTTGATTTATTGCAATAATAAAAATAATCTTGTTTTATTTTTTCTGTTAATTAAATTATTAATTGTTATTGCAGTGGAATTTAAAAGTAGCGAAAGTGAGCGAGAGAGATAAATTTTGATTAAGCAAACAAAGTACACGGAAATTAAAAAAAAAAGAAATATTTTTAACCGGAACGTAATTAATTCAATAACAAAAATAAAAAAAATGTTTAATTAATTAAATTATTAAATTTTTTTACATCGGTAATTTTATTCAAATAGATTAAGAAGAAAAAAAATAATTTTTTTTTTTTTTTTTTTTGGATGAAAATAAATCGAAAATCCATGTCAAGCGCACCAGTAGAAAAACGAGAAAATCCATCAGTAGCCAAGAATAAAATTTTATTTATTGTGTTTGGTTTGAAAACACGAAAGCTCCCGCTGGGTAAATTATTTGTAAAAAAAAAAAGGGGAAAACGAATATTTTGCTGTAGCCAAGAATTTTTTTTTTTTTGTATTTTGTATATTCGTTTGGTTTATTTCTGTTGTTATAGACAAACTTCTAAAGGACAAACAAATTTTTAACTCAGTCTTGTGAGCAGAGAAATAATAAAGAAAAACATTTTTTTGTTTGTTTGTTTGTTTGTAATGCAGGTGATAAACGAAAATTTTCTATTTTCTCTTTAAAACGCTGAATTTAATCGTTAAACTCGACTGTTTACCGTCGCTTTTGTTAGTTAAAATTTTTTTAATTACATAAAAAAAAAGAACTTTTTTTTTTCTACTAAAAGCTCTCTTTAAACAGTTTTAAGTAAAAAAATTTTTATATTGTGCTTTTTTAATTTTATTTACAAAGTGAATTTGCAAAGTTAAAGCAATATGAAATAATTATAGCGTGAACAAAAAAAAAAACAAAAAAAAACTTTTAATTATTTAAAACATTTATCCAAAAAAGAGAGAAAAAGAAATTTTAAATAAAGGATTTATCGTGCATAGAAAATTATTATAAAAGAATAGAAGGAAAAAAACAGCAATAAAGCATTCTTACTCATAAAGCTTACTAATCTGACTTATATGGTGTTAATTTCATACAGAATGGATTTTTGTGTATTTGTTAACAAAAAAAAAAAAAAAAAAACCACAGCAATGATTCTGTATTTGTGTTCTGGTCGCCTAAAAATTATTTTTAACCCAAAACGATGAAATAAAATTTTCTTTTATTATTAATTAAGATTATTCCTGATACAGAACTTTCGGAAAAACATTTTCTCTATAATTATGAATAAACAATTTTTTTATTTGCTTTTATTTTAAGAAAACACAAAACGTTAACGTTAGCGTTGCCTTTTATCAGCAACAATCTTCATTAGTTATTTCAAGAAGATTATAATTGCTGCTAGAAAATAACATTAAAAAAAATAATAAGAAGAAAAATAGATTCCAGCGAATATACAATAAATTTATTTGAATGAGTGCAAAATGTAATTAATTATATGAAGAAGCAGTTAGAGAGACAGCAAAAGAAAAGCAGCAGCAGCAGCAGCAGCAGCAGCAGCAGCAGCAGCAGCAGCAGAAGCAAAAATGAATTAAAAAAAAGCCAAACCCAAGAGGGTTGCTGCAAAAATATGTTGCATTTTCATAATTTTCATTCTTTTTAATAATTTTTATTGTAATCTCTAACATCAAGAACAAAAAAAAAAACAAAAAAAAAACAGCAGCCCCAGTTATTGCTGTTTGTTTGTTACAAACAAATAAAAAAAAAAGAAATTGCAATGGAAATTATAAGCAAAGTAAAGCAGAATAAAAGATGAAACAACAATGAAATTTCCTCATTTAGTTTTCGTTTTTGTTTTTTGTTTTTTTTTTTATTATCATTTATTTTGTAACAGAGATTGTTACGGAGAGATCGCAAAAGTACTATTTTGCTAGCGGTACAAAGTGTATAAACATGTAAATCGAATTAAACTAATTCGCCTCAGTGCAGCCATTTCTTATATGAATTCATCTCTGGTGCTTTTTTTTTTTTCGTTTTTTTTTTTTTTAATTAAAATATTTAAACAATGACACGAGCAACAACAACAGTAGGAATAGAAGCAGCAAAAGCATTAATTACAATTTTAAGGAAAATTTTTTATTTACCTTGTTATGAAAATATATAGTGGAAAATTCTATGTTACGTTAAAACTTCTCTAATAAATATTCTTACGATGCTTTTATGGTTTTTTTTTGTTGTGAAAAAAAAATTTCAACTATTGCTGTTGAGAAGTTATGCAATGGGAAATTTTTTAAAACAATAAACAATAAATTATTTTATTTTTTCCAAATCAACTAATCGTTTATTTACTGTTTTAATCAAATTAATTAGCTGGGTAAGCTAAGTTTTTCTTATGTAAAACTGTAACTGAAAAGCTTTTTAATTATTTATCCTTAAAACTTCATTACCGTAACCTTAAATTAGCTTGAAGTTCATTAAAAGAAACCTGAATGTATGTAATGCTTGTAAAAACCATCAAAATCTAACAAGATGAGATAAGATTTTCAGTGGTTTTAATAGTGATAACAGGTGTTTATGGTAATTTCAATACAATTTTAATAAAACTTCTGATTTCTATTATATTTTCCCAATCGAAAAACAAAGCGAAAACTAGCGAAATTGTTTTGTAAATAATATTTGCTAACCAAGCAAGCAACCATGCAGAATAAAAAAAAAAAAAAAGGAAAAAAAGGCGATAAAATTCCTTGTTCCCCTTTTTATTTTTTATTTTCAAATCAAATACTATTATCTCCGCCTTTTTCATGTTAATGTTTTATACTAGAGAGATCCTTTGTGAATAATTTTTTTTTTTTCTCATTTTATAACTTTATAAATTTATTATGTTGGACATGGGTCAAAATTCAATCAGTTCATTGTACTAAAAAGTATCCATCTAACAATTTTGGTTCTCATATCTAATACAAAAAAAAAGCAATAGGAAAAAACTTTCCGTTTGTTGTAAAAGAAATTTTATTTATTTCTAGAATAAAATCAAACTATGAATGACAGACATTTTAGTTAAACAAACATTATCTAAATCCACTCAACATTTCATATTTATTTGTGAAATATTTCATAATTTATAAATAATTCTAATTAAGATTAGAGTAGAAAGTTGTTTGTTGTTATTAAATGGGAATATGATATTTTATGTAATAAAAAGAAAACGAAAAAAAAATAAAAAAAAAAAACGCAGAAAAGCTCTCTCAAACAACAACGAATGACGTCAATAAATAATAACATTTTTTTTTTTTTTGTTCTCTGTTTTTATTCTTGGTCGATAAAATGTTTTTATAGATTTTTATATAGGAAATGTGAAATAGAAATTAACCTTTATTAAAAAACAATTATTAAACCGGTTTGGGGTGGTGGGAGTGTGGGTGGTTAATAGTTATCAAAATAATAACAATAACAAAAAAAAAACATTTTATTTTCCCATAATCGAGGTAAGTATTAAGCTTTGTATTAACCTTTAAACGATGACAACAAATTACTTATTGATATATTTAACAAGTAATGAAAAAAAATTGAAGAAAATGTGATTTAGTATGACGTGAACGTATTACCTGTACTAAACAGAGTACTAAACCATCCTAGGACTTCTATATGTTAGAATTTTTAATTTAAAAATTTTTTTTGTTTTTTTTCGATTGTAAAACGAGTGAATTCACTTTTATTCGTTTTACTTTTCTATATGCTTGTGCTTCGTGTATTTAGTTTTTTTTTTTTTAATACATTTTTATGTTATGAAAAGTCAAGGAGCATTACTTTATTCATATATTCGGTTGTACAAATTTAACATTTTTATTTTTTAACTTCATATCTTATGTATGATTTGCTCTTGTGGCTTTACGGTCAATTTCTGGGGTTGATTTTTATCTAAGTGCCACTTGACAGGGTAGATACCAGACATAGACTATGGACTTGAATAACAAATATATCAAATTGTGGGAGCTTTTTTATTTTTGCCACTCTCTGTGTGTACAGTTTATACAGTTTAAACAAAGATTAACAGGATTAAATGTTGTACTAATGTTTTTTAGAACAGTTAGTTGTTTACCTGTAATTAATTAAATAAACTAAAGAGTGTAGAATTTAATTATCCAATAAATTGTGGATAAATCATAAAAGCAAATCTTATTATGGTAATCGTGTTCTAAAATTTAGTACACAAACACTTTTTCTAATGTAAATGATTATCTGAGTCATAATTAAGCACTTTTTATGAGCTTTACCATAGCTAATAAATTAATATGTTTGTACTAACAAACTTTTATTAATTCTATAATACGTTAAATCGCCTCTATTTGCGATATTTTGTTTATTTAAACAAAAAGGAATTTAAATCACGAATAAATAATTATATTAGATTACAATATAATAGTAAATAAATAAATAAATGTTGATACGGTGGAGCTTAATTAAACGTAAATTAGTATTTGTTATGTAAATACGTTGAAGTTTAAATAAAAAAAAAAAATTGTTTTATTTATTTAATTCTCTATAATAAATTTTTTTTTTTTTTTTGTTTTGTATTTCGATTAGCAGTTGTTACTGCTGTTGTTGCTACTTTAGTCTTGAAAATGTTTAGTTTGTTGATTTCCTGAACACTCAATTACCTATCCATTTGATGTATTGTTGAAAATAAAATAAAATATTCTAAATAGTTAATAATCGAATCAATATGTTAATCGGAACTCTTATTCCATTATCAACTAATTAGTTGATGGCATTACAGCATTAATTAGTTTATCCAATGAATGAAACATGAACAATGAAAAAACTTCTTTTTTTTATTAAACCAAACACTCACAAAGTAATATTGTGTCGATTGTTGATTTAAATAAATACAAACAAAAAATGACATTTCGCATCGCTTTTTAATAACTTTTCTTTTTTGGGATTATTTATGTTTTTTTTTTTTAAATAAATAAATAAATAAATTACAAACAGAACTAGAATTTTGTGGCTTATATGCTTTCATGTTTTTTTCATCAAAAATAAATATTGTTGACACGGTGTTACAGTTTTTTTTAATTTTTCTGTTCTAGTCGTTGAAACTTTATTAATCACATACAGTGTTTATGCAATTTTATTAATATTATTTACAGAAAAGTAACTAGAAATGGAAATTTAATAACTATTATTTATAACCGCAGTTTGTTTTAAATTAAAAATACAAAATACAAAAAATACTGAATTAACATGATGAATTTATGAATTATAAACGTGGACATTATTTTTACTTTTAGTTTATAAAGTTTAAAATGTTATATGGGACGGATTTTCGGTTAACAAATTACACGGGAATTATTGGGAAACTACTGTCAATGCAAAGTAGGTTTTTAAAAGTTCAGTTTTCTCGGATTTTTCAGTTAAACACGTAGAATAGACGATTTCTGATGTCTTAAAGAATATTCCTGCAATGTTTCTGAGTATTTAGAATTATTTTTTAGCTAAAAAACATTTATTTTTGTTCATTAAAATAATTATCCATCCGACAGCCGCTGTTTCTCATTAAATAAATATTTTTTTCAGCGTAATTTCACTCGTACTTACTTTGATGAATTTTTTTTATTATTTTTTTTTTTTTCATTAATCGATTGAATAAATAAAAATAAAAATTCACTTTAAATGTCGCTCTATTATCCTGTCAACATAATGATAAATTGGTTTTTATTTGTTTTACTTTACATTGTGTTGCGTGAACAAGTACAAAAAAAAAAGAAAGTTCAATACAATATTCATATTAACATTACTTATCCGTGTATTCGTTATAGAAAATTACTAAGTGACAAAGAGCGAGTAAAGTTTAAAGATGACAAAAAAAATTTTTTTTTTTCGTTTTTTTCACTTTTTAAATGATGAATAAAAATGAAGGAAATAAAATAAAAAAAAAAAAAATCTTTCTTTCTTTCTTCTTTCGAGTGTTTTATACACATTTGTATTACTTTTTATCACACCTTCTTCCACCCATTTTACAGTCAGCACAGTGTCTGCTGTGTAATAATAAAACAGCAAGGATTAGATAGCAAGTAGAAACGAAGAAAAAAAAAATATTCTTTTTCGTTTCCTTTTTTATTTCTTTTTTTTTTTTCTATTTTCTCGTTATTTTTACATAACAATTTGGATAGCAAAAAGAAAAAAAAAAAAATAAAATAATAATAAATAAATCTATACATAAAGATAAAAAAAAAAGACATAAATCATCAAGTGACGAATTTCAGGGTATTTACCCTTACGTTTTTTTTTTTTTTAAGATTAATTCAACCGTAGCAATAGCGAGTTAAAGATTTTTTATTTATTTTTTTTTTTTTTTCATCTTCTTGAAGACTTTCTTTTAAAAATTCGTAATAATCTTTTCTTTTATTATTAATTTGCTCCTTTCCTTTGTTACTTGAAGGTTATTTGAATACACTTATTGTATTCCTATCATACAGTAAATTTACGTATAAATGTATCCGATGTAAGACGCCTTTTACTTAATAAAATATGAAAATTATTTCGCGACACACACACACAGGAAGGAATTCCTTCAGTTAACAATAAAAAAAAATTTGCTATAGCAATTAGCTTTTAAAGCTGCTTTATAAATCAGGCGGGTAGACAAAAAAAAAATTTAATCACCTTACAGGAAACGTATTGAATTAAATAACGAAGAAGAAGAAGAAAAATAAAAACCAATCACTGAGCTTCTTTTTTTTTTTTTTAATGTTTTATAAGACATAAAGCTTCGGTTTCTATAGCCCAAATACATAAATAAAAATTAATGATTGCTCGTTGTGTTTTTATGGATTTCTCCTTTAATTTATTTTTTATTTCGTTGTTGGTAAATTTTCTTCTTTTATTTTTTTTTTTTTTTTTTATTATCTTGTTCGTCAGAATCAATCTTTTTCGCAATTTGGTTTATTAATAAAAATAAAAATAAAACAGAGAAAAAAAAAATAAATAATAATAAAAAGCAAACATCACAGAGCCAGATATTTTTTCTTTTTTTTGTGTCCTTTTTTCCTGCTTTTATTGTTTGTATGAAATGAAAATTCTGCTCGATGATGTGTTATAAATGAGATCAATTGTACTTTGATCACGTTTCACATTTGCATACTTGCTGTTTTTACAATCAGTTGATTGGATGGATGGTTTACGGATGTCCGAATGATAAATTTTTCTCTAAAATTATTTTATTTTATATTTTATTTTTTTTTTGTTTTAAATTATAGATTTTAAACAAAAAAAAAAAAAAAAACGTTAAATTTTGCAGAGTTTTCTATTTATTCTTTTTCTCTGTTTAAAAAATTTAATGCAGAAAGCAATTAAGTTATAATTTGGCTTGCAAAAAAAAAAATAAAATTAAAAAACTTTTCTTCAAAGCAATAACCATCGTTTTTAATGTCATTGAAACTTAAAAGAAAAAACCATTTTATAAGTAAGGAAAAAAAATTATTTAAATGACTTTACTTACAAGTGATTTGTGAAAAAAAAAAAAAGAAAAATAAATAAACGAAGAAAAGAAACTGAGTCACCAGTTAACGACTGTTATCGACTTGTTAAACGAATTTTATTAGTTTAAACACGAAAGTACAGTAAAAATAACTTTAAACGACTTAATATATTGATTGTCTATCCTGGCCTCCTGCTTATAATAATAATAATAATAAATATTTAAATTAAAAAAAGAAAAAAGAAGCGGAATACTAAACGAAAATAGCATTTTATTAAAGTAATTAACATTAACGAACAAAGTTAGAGAAACAAACAACCAATAAACCGCCAAAGCATTAATTTCTTCATTAAAAAAATATTTAATAGGAATTTTAACAGTAATTAATATTATTAATTAATTAATTTAAAATGTATTTTTTGAGTCTATATTTAACAAGAAAAATCATTAAAAAGCAAAAATTTTTTGTCTTTATTTTTGTTACAAAATGTAGAAGCAAAAAAAAGACGACGATGACGATAAAAGCTTATTTTCTTAGAAACACAAAGCTTTTATTAACTTTAAATATTATTTTTCCATGTATATATATATATAATGTTGTTAAATACTTAAATGTTTACCATAAATTATAGGAAATTTATTTAAAAATAGAAAATGCAGCAAAAGAGAATTTTTTTCTTGTTTTTTTTTTTAAATAAAATTTACTGACTGTGAAAGTACAAAAATGTGTTTTTTTTTTAGCTAAAAACATATTATTGTTATTATAATTGTTAATAAATTGTTATTAAATCAGTATGTATTTTTATGTGTATAAAATAACGATAAATATAAGAAAATTAACATATTTTAACTGATTTCTGTTGTATAAAGACGAAAATAAACGTTTTTACTGAATTTCCTATAAACATTCTACAGCGACTTCAATGTTTTTTTTGTGTTATAAATACCTGTAGTTATGATTTATAACCTGTTTAACATACAGAAAAAGTACAAATGTAATATATGTAGATTAAATTGTGTTTGTTCGTTTGTATTGTGAAATAATTACCAGAAGAAATGTAAAAAAGTAAAATCAAAACCATAAAATAATACAATTGTAATAAATCTGTGTTTGACAAATTATACTTCATTAAGCTTAGTGAGCTTTAATGCATATGTTACCAACAAAAAAATAAAAACCTTAAAAACATTTTGTTGCCTGTTGATATGTTATTATGAAAATCAAATCTTAAACATTCTAGCTATACAAAATTCTTGAGAAAAATTTCATCCATTCCACAATAAAAACTGAGAATTTTTAATCAATAATTAATCAAAGTTTAGTGGCTGTTTGTAATATGTATATATATATATATAAAACATACAAAATTGTATACATAAAACTACCTTTAAACTCTGTTATATATATATATAAAGTAACTACCTACTTAAAAGCTACACATAAAAGCTAAAATAGCTTTTGCATTTATAAACGTAAATAAAAGTAATATAGCTTCTACTCAATTTTTACCCATAGCAACTACCGACTAGAGACTACAAAACAACACCTGTAGATTATTATCTGGTGGCACAAAAAATAAATTTATATTTATATTAAAAACTCAGTAATTATAGTGAAACCTTTTCTACCTTTTGTTAACTTTACACCCAGTTCTCTCTCATATATATTAAAAAAAAAAAAAAATCAAACAAGAAAAAAATGATTTTTTTTTTTTCATTTTTAAGTAATTTTTAATTAATACAAACAAAGTAGTAGAAAAAAAAATCAGATATTAAAAGGAAGATGTGCAGTAGTAACAGTAGTAGCACTACCAGCAAAAAAAAAAAAAAGAAGAAATTCCTGAATGATTCATATTTTATACAAAAGGAAAAACTAATTATAAAAAATCCGTTTTTTATTACTTGTGTTGAGTGTTTTCTGTTTGTTTGTTCGCTTGTTTGCTTGTTTGT
The DNA here is from genome assembly GCA_961205885.1 of Ptychoptera albimana. Classification (NCBI taxonomy): domain Eukaryota; kingdom Metazoa; phylum Arthropoda; class Insecta; order Diptera; family Ptychopteridae; genus Ptychoptera; species Ptychoptera albimana. Next base: position 30,212,763 of record OY540803.1, read on the forward strand.
GCCTTCAATTCAATATCATTTAATTATTTTTTTTTTCCACTTTTTTTTGTTTTTTATTTATTAAAACAAGTCGATGGTTGAGTTTTAAGGTAGTTTTTGTATCATACAGGGGGTAAAAGTATTTTCATTCATTCATATTCAACAACAACAACAAAAAATAAAATAAATAATAATAATAATATTTTTAAAGCTTGTTTACACAGCAATAATAATAATAATGCTAGAAACATGAACAGAGTATGACTAAAATGTAATTCTCAAGAACATTACAAATAAGGGGTTTTTTTTTTTTATTTTATTTTCTTATTCTCCTGCATACATTTTTGACACACAAAATGATTTTTTTTTTCTTCCTTTTTGCGCTATTTGCATGTTTGTAGTGTAAACAATCTTTCATGTGGAAAGATAGAAATGAAAAAAAAAAAAAAAAGAGAAGAAGAAAAATTACGCAAAATATGTTTATAAACATATACATAAGAGCAGTTAGTGACTTGATTCATCTATCCTGGGGATACAAAGTCATTACACTGAGTATTGTTTATACGAAAAATAAAAAAAAAAAAAAATGTGGAGAAAAAAATACAAAAAGCTCTAAATGCGGTTGTGTTTTCTTTGGCAAGTGAAAGGAGAAAGAAAAAATGAAAAATTCTTTTTTTGTGTTTTATATTAACAAAAAAGCTCAACAAAAACACACTTTTTTCCACCTGGCAGCTAAACAAAGTTAATAATTTTTACTCTTCAATATCTTTTTCTACTTCTTTTCGGTTTTTTTTTTTATATAATGAATGAAGAAATTTTTATTTTCAGCTTTATATATAAATAAACTGATTTTTTCTCTTCTTTCCATTTTTACACATTATTTTTCTTGTTATTATTTTCCCTTCTGCACTTTACTTAATTTTTGTTTTTATGACTAAGATTGAAGAGGAAAATATAGAAAGAAAATAATTTTTTTTCTCTTTTGTGCTTTTTTTTATGCTTTTTTGCACATTTCTCTCTCTCTCTCTTTATTTAATTTTTTTTTCGCTTTTATTTTATTTCATTAGCGTAATTAGCGTGAAATCAAACGAATTATTATTATTTCTATTTATTTATAATTAAAATAGAAAAGAAATTATTAAAACGAGTATAGATGAAATTTTAATTAAAGCAACAGAGAGTGCGAACAAAAAAAAAACAATTCTGCTGAAACAGAATTTTTTGTGTTTTTTAAAAAGTTTAAAAAAAAAAAAACGAAATATGTGCTGTGCTTTTGTTATAAAAGAGACATTTCTCGTTGTTTCTGAAGTGACAAATTGGGAACAGACTATACTAGATTGTGTAACGTCACTTCCGATTGACATTTATTAACTTTGTGTTATCACAAAAACGAAAAAAAAAAAAAACGCAAATTAGTATTCATTTAGTAGATTTTATTCTGTCACATAGTTAAAAAATTTCATTACAAATGATGCTAATAAACTTTTTTCTATTCTATTCTATTTTTATTATTATTTTTTTTTTTTTAATTGTTTTATCTAGTTTAAACACCCTTTAATTTTAATTTGATTATTTCTCTGCAATTATAACATAAACAATACCTTTTTATTAACATAGAATCAATAGGTAAAGATAAATATTTTTGTTATTTAATTATAATTTTTTTTTTTTTTTTTTTTGAAATTTATCCTTTCGATAGAAAACTTATTATTAATATTATTATTATTTTCACCATCTCTAACCAACCCTTACTGTTTGTTAATAATTTTTTCCTTATTACTTTTTAATCCGATTAAACGAAAATTAACCTTTTTCCAAAATTTCAATATTTACAACTGACAACAGAGTGAATAAAAGTGAAAAATTCAAAATCAATATGCGGAAAGTTTTTATTTTTTTTTTTCTATTTGTTTGTTTATGATAGAATAATAGGGGTGGTTGTAATAACTCTTTTTTATTTTAATTTTTAAGGGGGTAGACACTATAGTGGCATTGACAGATTTTTAATTATTTTATCAACAATATTTAAGGGTGAGAGTTTGAAAATTTATTAACTGTTTTATGTAAAAGTTTTTCTTTTTTTTTTTGATTATTGTTTAATTGAAGGTAAACTTTGAATGTAATCAAGGGATTTAAGCGTGTTATGATGAAATAAATATTGTTTTAGGTTTTTAAGACATTTTTCAGGATAATTACGTTACTATAGAAGAAAAAGAAAAATAATCTAGGCCACCAAGATGATTTATAACAACTTCAAAATACTCAGTCCTGTTTATAAGCCACTTATAATATTTACTTACATTTTCCTTTCTTTCTTTTTTTTTTATTAAAAAATTACCAAAGAAAACAGCTCACTATACAAAATCAACAAAAACTTTCCTTAGAATAAATAGTAATTGTGTTGTTACTGCAACCCAATCAAGAATTCTTAAAAGCAAACTAAATGCGACGATAGACAATTCAATTGGCTCCACATTTTACAGCATTGACCTAACCCACCGTCACCACCCCAACACAACAATTAAATAACTTTTTAATAATAAAACAATTCAAAGTCCATAGAATTTATTTTTGAAATGATATAAAAAAATATTTATTCGTTGCTTTTCATGCTTTTATTCCCTTATTTTATTATTATTATTATTATTTTTTTTTTTTGCTGTAATGTTAATTTATCATTGTATTTTAGAACATGACATAAGTCTTTATCAACCATTATCTTTATAGCATATATGATAAATATTATATTTACTTGTATTGTCTCTCTATTTTTTTTATTTTTTTTGTATGAGTTTTCTAATGAAAAGCTCCCGCTTTGCAAAACGATTATATTTATATGCTGGGCACTGAACATCATACCGCAAAAGTATATACATGTCGTTAACAAATGCTTGTTTTGAAATACTTAACATCCTTTACACTGTGTGTGTGTGTGTGTGTGTGCTTCTTGTTTTTTTTATTATTCTCGGTTGCGTTTTTTTTTTTTTTTATTTGTTCTTCTTCTTGCTGCTGCTGTTGTTGCTGTGTGTTTATAAAATATGTTTATTTTTATGAGTGTTTGTATATACTCTGTTGCCACTCTGTGTGTTTTTTCATGCTTCTTCTTTTTTTACTCGTCGCATATTTATAATTTTTTAAATTATTTGTAGTATGCAGTAGTTTCGAAAGGGGTGGAAATATGATAAAATATTAAAATATTAAATAATCTTCGTCATGCATTTAATACGATTAGATTAGTAAAATACCAACCATTTTAAAAGACAAACAAAACAAAGAGAATAATTTTTTAATAGGAAAAGCTTTAAAGCTTTATGGTTTTATACCTGTATAACTAATCAAAAAAAAAAATTTCCCGATTTATTTTAAAATTATTTAATAATAGGAGAAAAACAATCAAAAACATAAAACGTATAAAGTTAATTTTATTAAAACTAAGTAAGGTATTTTGAAACTTTAAAGCTTAAAATGTAAGTGAAAAAGTTTTTACTAGCAAGTAATACGATTTTTTTTAAATCAATAAATGTGCAGTTAGAAAATATTTGCTGTATTACTTTTGCTATATTTGATTGTTGCACTCTGGTGTGCATTTCAATTTGTAAGAGTTTGTAATACAGGTAACCAGGCGCCTCCACATACATTTATTTTATTTTTTTTTTGCTCAGTGCAGTCAATTTTTCTTATTTCTACTTGTGCTTTTATTAAATAGTTTTATTTCTATTCGATATTTAACAGTAAAAGAAGTATTTAATGTCTTCTAATTTATGATTTTATTTTTTAACAATGTTTCCATCTGATAATAACAAGGAGAAACAAAATAGAAAGAAGAAACTAAGTTGAGTAAGCTTTAAGCAAGTGATTTTTCTATATAACTATATATATATATATATATATTTATCATGAAAACCAATTCAAAAAAATATTATTATTCAAGTCACATACACAGTACCAGTGTATTTGCAAGCTATATCCAATTGCTCTGTGAATGGATAAATGACAAAAATAAAAAATAAAAAAAAATCCACTGTGCAATAAAGAAAACTTTCTCTCTTAAAATATATTTATTTAAATAAGTTAGAGAGAAAATAAAATATGTAAACCAAATAGACAAATACATTTATACCAAAAATAATAATAAAAAAAAAAAAAAAAAAGTACAGAAATAAGATATAAGTTTATATGTCGAAAAGGTGAAAGCACAAATAAACATGTCGCATCATAATATTTTATATACCCTTGATGAAGATCTTTTACTTTTTGTTTTTTTTTTTCCCTTCTTCTTCTCTATATTTTATTACATTGACTAACAAACGAAACAAAAAAAATAAAATTACTACTTTAGAAAATAGGTTTCATTGTTGTTGCTGTTTGTTATTGTTGTTACAGCAAAAAAAAAAACACATAAAAACGTAAAGAAATCAAATGTTAACTAGAGTGAATGGTAAACAGATATGTTGTGCAGTAACTCAGTAAATTCGCGATATGTAATCTTATCTTCCAATAGTTTTTTTTTTGTGTCAAGTATTTTTTTTCTTAGGCAATCACGGTTAATAATCAAGAGCACAGAGTACTGACTGTAATTATTTCATGAAAAATTTAATCAAATAATAAACACTGACTGGTAAACGCCAGCAACAATAACCAAGAACAAAACCGATATAGATTTCCTATAGAAACCAGTAAATAAAATCCTACGTGTTCTCTTCATATTACCTAACTAAAACGTTATACACGATTTTCAAACAAATGATTTTATTACTAAATAAACATTTTTCTTTCTTCAAAAATTTTATTTATTTATTTATTTTTTTTATTTATTTATTTATTCTCTTCACCTCGTACACAAATAATATTATTTTTACCTTGAAATTGTCACACAGTCGTCATAACAAAAAAATGGTTTGCTTTCTTAAACAAATAGAAAGACAATGAGAAAAATAACATAAATAAGGAAATGCTACCTGTACACGAATTTAAACAAAAAAAAAAAAAAACATCAAAAAATAAGACAGGAGGAAAGGAATAACAAAAAAAAAATTATAATAGGAAGCAGAATAAATCGCTTCATGTCATGAATATTAATCCAAAATAAAAATAATAAAAAGTTCTAATGAGAATTATTCCTTCTTAATCCATTTAACTGACAAATATCCTTTTAATTTTTTTTTTTGTCTCTGATAAAAAACGTTTATCCATTTTATTGTAATAAAATTAACCAACAAAAAAAAAAAAAAAACTTTTATGTTTAAAAGGGAAATATTTCACTGGAATACAGTGGGTTCATAAAGTTTTTTTTTTTTTTTTTTTTTTATAGTTACATTTGACATATATTTTCCTTATCATCAAACGCCAGTAGCTCTCTAACAGTTACGAGAAATATAAACTATACTAAAAACAGATTTAACGACTTTAAACTTTTTTTTTTTTCTTTCTCTTCTTTTATAAATAAATAAAAATAAAATGATGGAAAACTATCTTTAAACTTGGGCAAGCAGTGGCAAAAGATGTGTAATCTCGATTTCTTGATGGAAAAAAAAAAAAAAACAAAATAAAATGTTAAAAGTGCATGTGGTGGAAGGATAATAAAAAAAAAGATTTTAATACAGGGTCACCTGAGTTTTTTTTTTTTTTTTATTTATTCTGATTACATTACATCATTTCTTGATTTGTAATGTAATACCTTGTCTAACCTTTTATATAAACTTAAGGTTGATTTATGGATAGAAAATGCAAGAATTTTAAATGTTTAAAATCTTTTTCTTTTAAATTTACTACTAAAAAGCTTCAATTACTCACCAGCAACAAGCAACAATAAACAACAAACGCACAACAATGAAAATAAAAAAAAAAAATTACAAATTTGATTTAAAAACAAATAAAAACAAATACAGCGAAAAAAACGCTAATATTTCTCATTAAAACTTATAGAAAACTTTCTTTTTTTTTATTTCGTTTCTTTTAGCTAATTGTCTCAAATCCAATTTATACACAATTTAAAAACTTTGTTGCAAACGTACAAACGTAAAAGTTACACGAACGAAAAAAAAGCTCACTTTACATGTTGAAATAAGTTCATGGTTTTAACTTTTTTTCTTTGTTTTTTTTTTTCCTCTTTATTATTTAAATTCTGTTTTTTTTTCTTTTTTGTTGCAAGTCTTAAGGGAATTTTGATTTGAGAGTTTTCTGTTTCTATTTTAGTGGGGAGTTTCTATTTTTTCTTTTTTTTTTTTTGTTTGCAGTGAATAATAATTACCCTAGGATTTAGTTATAGGAAAAACAACATTTTTTGTTAATTATTTTAATTTTATTCCCTATTTACAGATAGATAAATTCTGCTTATTAAATTATAAACATAAGAGATTTTAACATTTTATTTTATTTATTTTATTTATTTACATGATATCAATTCACTTTAGAAAAAATTCCACCCTTTTTCATAAAATTTAGTTAGATATGGATATAGATATAGAATAGCTTTCTTTTTTTATTGTATGGATTATGATTATTATTTGGTAAACAGAGTAATTTTCCTTCATATTATAAATATTTGATTTGTATTAATATTATTGTTGTTTGCATTATTATTTTCTTCATCGTTTTACTATTTGTACCGAAAAATTATATTAACAAAACGGATCAATAATGTTGGGGTAGAAAGGTTAATAATAGAGTAAATGGTGAATACAATAATAATAATAATAATTGACTTTTATACAATGTTTATATGTAAACAGTTTAATGAATACGCACACAAAAAAATAAAAAATTAAAAATATTAGCATACAGCATTAATATTCTTCATTTCTTTACATAAATAACTTTGGGTAATATGATGCTCATTCATCAATAGCAGGAATTATAACAAAAATATTTCAAATAGCAACACATTAAACTATTGGAAAACACATTCCACAACTCTGTTTTATAGTTTATTTATAAAAAATAGTCGTCATTAGCAGTAAAAAACATATAGCACACAAAAATCCTTTAGCAACTGCACGGTTTAAGAATTGTTTTTCCATTACAAATTTTTAGCATAAAAAAAACATAGGGGATGAATTTTATGTTGTAAAACGTTGTCAACGTAACAACTCGATTAAAAAATCATAAAAAAAAAATAAATTTCTCGTTAAACTCGGATATGTTTCATGTGTTCAGAGGGATTTTTCTTTTTTTTAACGCGATTCAACTCAACAACAACTACGACTCATCAATGTCTCCACACCGATAAATACCAAGCAACAACACATTACCTATATAAATAAAAATCGTAAGTAAAACGTGAAATAATTTTTAATAACCAATAAAAAACAAAAGGTGGAACCATATAGAACCTATAAAAAAAAAAAAATTAATAATAATAAAATTTCGCTAACTATGTTTGTATATTTAAAGCTCAAGCAAAAAAAAAAAAAAAAAAATCTCACTGTTTTTATTAATGAAAATAAAAATTCTAAAAAAGCACAAGTAAAATTACCCGATAAAAGCTTAAATGCAGAATGAAACATAACAATGTAAACAAGTGTTAAAAAATAATTTTAAAGTGCATGGAAAGAAGAAGTAGAAAAAAAAGCACAAATTTATGACTTAAACTTATGAACGGTTGTAAAATAATGACGAAAAAAAATTGAAAAAAAAAAAAATCGTTAAGCAAAGTGTTTTTCCTGTTTTATTTTCTTCGTCGTCACTTTTTTTTTCTTTTTTTTTCAATTTTCTAGATGATTTTGTAATTTATTTTCCTTAAGCATAAAATTTACTTAAATAAAAACAAATAAAAAAAAAAAAAAAACAAACGAAGCAGATTTTTTTGCTATTTTTCTTTTCATTTTTTTTTTTTTTTATAGGTTAACGAAAAGCGTTGCACACCGTTAAGCTTCTTAAAGTTCCGTGAAAAATTAATAATTTCCTCGTTTAAGTAAAAGAAAAAAATATATATATTTTATTTTCCTGCATAAACACATTAATAAATCGCTTCAATAAATTATAATTTGAAAACTTTTCACAATAATTAAATGAAATTAAATTAAAGCTCAGTGAGCAAATACTTAATAATAATATAAATAAGAAGAAGACGACGATGAAGACGAAGCTGAAGAATAATAAAAATTTTTTCTCCTATTTTTTTTTTATAAAATTTATTTATAAAGTTTAATTACTTAATGTTTAACATTTATTTGCTTTGAAGAATTAAGACGCCTGTGCTTTTTGATATATATATAGATATAAATAGAAAATTTCTTAGTTTTTTTTTTTTTTATTAAATAAAATATGAAATTCCTCAGCTTTTCTCTGTGTGTGTATGTTTATATGTGTTTTAAAATTGTGTTAAGTGCACTATGGAAAATTAAGTTTTTTCTTTCTTTCTTTCTTTCTTTCTTGCCATCATCCTTTAAACTTTCAAATTGTGTTATTATAATGTAATAAAAAAAAAAACTAGGAAAAAAGTTCATTTTTACTATGCAAAACTAGTTTTTAGTGTAGTTAGAAAATTTAATTTTTATTAATAAACTATGTTGCCTTTCGACAAATTGCAAGAAAATCAATCCTGAATCTTGTTAATTACATTAAACATCAAACGAATCAATAAAATTTCGTAAAACCATAGATATACAAACAGTTTGTACAGTGTTTAAGCTTTAAGAAAGCTTTTTTTATGCCTGTGTTAAAAAATTAAAGCTAACCATCAAGATAAAGTATTAATTTTTCTAAATATACCTAAGCACTTCCGTTGCAAGAAAGTAACGACGAAGAAAAAGAAAACAAAATGTGAAATATAGAAAACAACACGCAAAATGTTGATAATGGGTGAAATTAATTTAAAAAAAAAAAAAGCTTTTACTTTATATTACATAATTATTATGATTATTATTATTGCTACGAAAAGAAACTTTCAAGTACTTAAACCGGATTTGAGGAAATAATAAAAGAGAATAAAAAAAAATTTTTTTTTCGTCTTTATTTTGATTATAGAAAATTACACGTTTGCCAGACAGCTTTTACAACTTAACTAGCTTTTTTTAATAGTGAATTTTGTTGTTGTTTTGATTATAGGAAATTACACGTTTGCTAGAAAGCTTTTAGAGTTTAACAAGCTTTTTTAAATACTGAATTAATGCTAAACATAAATCATGTTATTACCATCAGAAGAACGTTTAACGTAACAAAAAATGCATACAAAACTCATATTCATCTAAAGCTCACCCTCTATACTTTTATCCATTTTAAAGCTTAGATTTTTAACCATCAAAACAACAAAGAGTTAAAAACAGACAAAAAGAAAAGGAAGAAAATCTATAAAAACTACTTGTAAAAAGGTTAAAAAAAGAAACCAGAAGAAAAATTCAGTGACATAGATTTTATAAAACCGTAGGAGAGGAATAAAAATGCAAACCCACCCGCAACAACAACAACAAAAATCCCTGTAATAGAGTAAAGAAATAAACTTTAGTAAAAAAAAAAAATTTTCATTCTTTATCGCTAAGAATTTTTATTAACAACAAGAAATGGTACAACCAAAAATAAAAAAAAAACAGCAAAAAAGGTAAAAAATAAGGGACGATAGTAACAGCAGCAGGAAGAGTTAAAGTTTTCTTATGTAGAACAATTTGCTAAAGGGAAAAATAATAGTTTTGTGTGTGTGTGCTATTTACTTTCAAATTATACATTACGATTGTTGGCTGTATAACTGATAAACTGCATTTGACAAAGTTTAAATTTAAGTTTCTATTTTTTGCTCCTTTCTTTCTTTCACATAGATGATGACGAAAAAATAAAAAAAAATATTTTTTTGCCTGAACATCTTCCGAAGGAGGAATTTTTTTAATTTTTTTATTTTCAGTAAAACTTTTCTCAAGATTTTCTTTCATACAAAAAAAAAAAAAAAAAAAAATTGATAACATTTAATGTAAAACTGAAAAATCAACGATAGAAAAAAAAAGACAGAAAGAAAACTAATTAAAACTTTAATGTGCCAGGAACAAAAACAAAAAAAAAAGAGGAAGAAAAATAATCTAAAAATGCATTTGTAGCAACGATAAGATTAAACGAATAAACAAACAAAGAGATGGGGAAAAAAAAATTATTTTATCTACTACACCCTTCCCCGCCTGTTATTAAAGTATTTCCGTTTTGTCTAAACAATTTATATTTTTTTTTCTTGTTGGACACATAAAAAGCTTCGTAATGAAATATTTTAATAACAGAAGAAAAAAAAATAAACGTTTTTGAATTAAAAACACGAAAAAGCTAAGAAAGCTTTTTTTTTAACCTCTTTTCTCCATTTGATAATAATAAACAAAATAAGTAACAGAGAGGAAACGAAATTTCGTGTATTGGCTTTATTTATTTAATTTTTTTATTTATTTATTTTTGTTAAATTTATTGTATTGCTGCTAAACTTTTATGAGCTTTTTTTTTTGTTTGGTTATTTTGTTTTGTTTGTTTTTTTTTTTATTTTTCGCTTTTTTTCTGTTGATGTTGTTTTTATTTATGCTTTTTAATATAAACAATTTTTTATTTTGGTTTTTTGTGGATTCACATCAGTAAAGTTAATATTTTATTTGTTATTCGTTTATTTATTGTTTTTTTTTTTTTTTTATTATTATTTTGGGTGAATAAATGAATATTTGTTGGAAATTACATATCAAAAATAAATTAATAAAAAAAAAACAAGAAAAAACAAAAAAAAAAAAAACAAAAAAAAAATTTGCTGAAAAGTCTTGTTAACGTTTTATAAATTAATGACTTTAAAGGATTTTAACAAGTTTTATTGGATAATCAAAATACGCATGCGTACTTTTGTTGTTTTTTTTTTCATTGGTTGTTTTTCTTTTTGAAATTTCCCTGGAAATTTCTAGCCTATCTGAAAGGTTCTTGAAAGTCTGCTATTTCTACAATAAAAGCTTTTCTAAAAAAAAAAAACGTAGAAAACGCAAGTCTAGAATAAAAACAATTTACGTTAACATCCTTAAATAATTATAATCAATCCGCAAACACTGTAAAACAACGAAAATTACACATAAGCCACTTCTAAACATTTTATTTAAACTAACAAAATAATTTTTAACGAAAGATTTTTGTCTTAAACTGGTAACAGTACTTGATGGTTTAACAAAACTAAAACACTGTGCACACACGATGAATAGAAAAACTTTTAATTTCTAATTATATAAAAAATATGGCTTAAAAAAAATAAATAGAAAACCTCCCCCCATCTAATCGAATTACAAATAAACGTACATAATATGCACTTAAAATTGTTTAAAAGCATTTTATAAAGTAAATATTACAAAAAAAAAAAAAAAAAAAATTATTAACTAAAATTGCATCCAGAGTACGTTTTAAGGGTAAATATTTATTTAATTATAATTATGATAACAATGAACACGCAAATAAAATCTGATTAATAATTTTAACGAAAAAGTTTTTTCTGTTTAATTAATTAAAAAAAAAACAAAAATTTGCCATCAGTATTCGTTGTATAAATTTATAATGAGAGAGAGACATACATATATACACGATAGATGAGTAATAAATTTTGTTAATGTGGGTACGATATGCTGGTGTAAAGATTTATTGCCGGTGAATATTGTAAAGTGTTTTGTAGATGATAGGAGAAAGAAAAAACGCTGTGGACAGAATTTAAAGAGGTTTAACAAACCGCATATTGTCAGTAGCTAAGTAGAAAGATTTTTTTTTTTTTTTTGTATATTAAAGGTAAGCACCGCATGCACTGCTGGTATGGACAATACAGTACTGCTTAACAGATTCTTCTATATAGGCTAAAGTGGCTTAGAGCTTTTTTTTTTTTTTTTAATTTTTGCTTCTTATTTTACCTCCAGTTTTTCTATGTAATAATAAAACCGAAGAGTAGAGAAAAACATAAATAAAAAGCAACATACGTGTAAGTACATTACCTGGAAGCATAAAATGTTAATTTAATTACATCCATTAATCTACATAATTAAATGTGAAGATAAATTTAATTATTTTTAATGTATTTTTATGTCTAAAGACAAACAAAGTGAAAAATAATATTAAAAAAAAAAAAAAAACATAACATAACATAACATAACCAGGGGTAAAATAAAATAAACAACAATAACAACCAACCCCAGCAGCAGCAAAAAAAAAATCTATTTTAATTACTTTTACATAAATGCAGGTAAAATAAAATTATTAGTTGGAAAAATCTATTAACTTTCCGTTTTTTTGACTGTGCCACTTGTCACGCACATATGACACCTTTTAAGCACATATCTATGTATACAGATTTTATGCTAATTTATGTTGTAAAAATATCTTGATTCTTGATTATAAAAAAAACACTGTAATTAGTGTAATTTAATTTGAGAAAAGAAAATTACTTAATTACTTTTTCCGTGGAAATTTGATCGCACGATTCTACAAATTAGTCATAATGATGAAGTAATGTTTCGTTGAAAATTCACTGTTTTGATGTCTCAGCCAGTTTGTGTGACGCTAATTCGAGAAATAAACCGAAAAGAGTTCTAAAGAGAGATTCCTGTAAAGTTTCAGCTCGAGATACAGACATACTAATATCGGAGATAAAACTCCTGAAATTTTTAGTGACAATAACTCGAGAAATACATTTTTTTTTCGGCTAAACTCTTAGAACAAAATCGATTTTTGACGTTTCGAGAAATCGAGATTTATTTTCCGAGTTACAGACATTTCATTGTTCGACTTGAATTTTATGTTTAGAAAACATTTTGTTAGTTTAACAAAGAAATTAAAATTGAATGCGAAACATTTGTCCGTTGCTGAGTAACATAAAAGCTCTTAGATTTAAATTAAGCTTTATAATTGAAAATGAAACGAAAAAAAAAAAAAGATGAAAAAACTTGATGAAATTTTTATGTGTGCACAGATTTCTGTATACCCACTTAAAATCACGCACATTTTTAAATATAAACTGCAGATAATATTCCCTGGTTTTACTTTATTTATTTTTGTATTTTTTTTTTTTTTTTTTTTGTATTGTGATGTGGAGTACAGCTAGATAAATACCATAAGCATCCTACTTTAAAACGGCAAAAAAATTTACATTAAAAAAATATTAAGATCAGATATTTGTATACCCTGTGTCATAGTCCGGCCTATGTAATATTTCAATTTATTTTCTTAAATGTCTGCACCGTCGAATGTTTGTTGACAAATAAGTAACAAAAAAAAAATATAGACACAGCAGTTGATGATTCTGGTGCTTTTTAACCGAATTTTAAAAGGGAGTCTTGTCCCAAAAAATACCTCATTTAAATATTTTATTATAAATGAATTTTTGGTTTTTTTTTTTTCATTATTTTCTATTTAAAAATCAACGTACGATGCTTTACTTATTTACTAAAATTCTTCATTTATAAAGTAACGAAAATTGTTATCATTTCCTCCCTTAAATTTGTTTGTTTTTTTTTTTTTTTTTCATCTCGTTTTCTTCTCGTTTCTTTGTGTTTTTTTTTTTTTTTTTTTTTTTTTCTTTCTGTGTCTACATATTTGATTTATTTGGTGAATAATTTTTCAAATGTACGCCCTGCGGTTAATATGGCGTAAAATAATTTTTTGTATATTGTTGCTGCTTCTAAAATAGGCGACACCACAACCAACAACAAAAATCAAACAGCAGCCTTCAATGTGGGTGAATATTTTTCCATTACATTTTTTCTTTTTTCGTTGTTGTTTTCATATCGCTGTTGTGGCTTTACTTATTAGATTTTTTTTTTTGTTCCCATCGTTTTATTACATTTTGTATTCATTTAATTTTTTTTTAAAACATTTTTTCGGTAAATCAATAAGCAAAAAACAAAAGAAAGAAAAACTTTGTTTAAAACGAGAGGAAATTTATTACTGTTATGCCCGCCTTTAAGGTCATTTAATAAATAATATTCTTGGTCCTTGATGCGTCTCCATTCATGCATTCACGGATTATTATTGCCCGTTAACTCGTGAACAACAAAATTAACAAACTTAATCAATAAAGAAAGAAAGTTTCGCTTAGTGTTATTATTTAAAATGTTTTAAGACATTTTCACCATACATTAAACTAGTAACGCTTTTCTGCTGCTTTGTACGATATTTATTTTTATTTTTATTATTAGAACTGCAATCGCTAGTTATCACATTATTGTAATAGAGAATATTCCTTTATTGTTATTTTTACCAGTAAGAGAAAAGTATAATTTTTTATTTTTTTTTTTTTTTTATATTTTGTTAAGCAAAAAAGCTCATTCAAGTGAAACATTTGTGTAATAAAAAATTAAAAAAAAAATTATAAAAAAAGTAAAAATTCATTCAATTGTAAAGCAAGTAGCTTATACAGTGTATTCTCGTTTATTTATATAACGGATTATCTATGGTTGTTTAGAAATTCGTTTATATTTTGTTTTGTTTGTTTGTAAATAAACTTTTCGCACTCAAAATACTGTATTAAACCGTGCTTTAACGGTTTCAAATACAGTATAAAAAAAAATCCGTAATATCAACAGGGATAGCAAACACTTTGTAACATTTTAAATAACTGAGTGTCTACTGTAATTCAGGATTGCCTGAACAAAACTATTTCTTTATGTTCATTAAAAATTCAAATAGAAAGAAAATTTTTATTAATATTTTTTTTGAGAACATTTTCTATTAAATGAACGAGAATTTTGTATGATTTAAAAATAAAAAAAAAAAATTATTGCATAATGCAATCTTCTGTTATGTTTGTTATTCTAAATAAATCAATAAAAATTATCAAAAATTGCTGATAAGACAGCTTTAACGTTTTCTAAAATGTATCTTGTTTTGTTTAAATAAGAAAAAGTTTCTTTTTTGTCAGAACAATAACACACAATATCAGCAGGCAACCACTATTAACTCCCACAATGAGATTAAAAGTTTTTCTTAAGATTCAGCTCATTTTGAATTAATTTTTTTCTCGCAGAAAATTGAAAAAAAAGCTGATGGTTTGTATGCATTTTTTTCAGCATTTCGGTGAAAAAAAAATTAATTCAAAATGAGCTGAAATGTAGAAACTGTATGCATAATAAATTCAGCGCTCAGGTTGGCCGAGTGGTCTAAGGCGCCAGATTTAAGCTCTGGTTCCCAATTGGGAACGTAGGTTCGAACCCCACATCTGACATACATTTTGAAGAATTTCTCATAGCACTTCATAATTTTGTAATTTTAATTAGGCGCAGCGTTATGGCTAATCATTATGAGGAACAAAAAGTGTACACCGACTGAGGATCAAACTCATGACCTTTAGTTTATGAGATTTAAGCGCTGCCTACTGCACTACCGAGGCTACTGGGCTATCCTGATTTCTAGTTAAAGGATTTTGATTATAAAAAAATCGGATGTTATCGTTGACAGACTTCACTCAAAGTATTTTCGTCGTACAAGATCGCGGATATTCAGCGCTTTGTTAATCTTAATCATCGACAGAAACAAAAAAATTTGCCCCGAGTGAGGATCGAACTCACGACCTTAAGATTATGAGACTTACGCGCTGCCTACTGCGCTATCGAGGCTTAAATATAATTCTTTACTGGGCATTCCTGATTTCTAGTTAAAGGATTTTGATAAAAAAAAAATCTGCACTGGATTTTAATATATAGGTTAAAACAGCGCTGGCCGATGTTAATTTTGCACTTCATATTTTGAAGAATTTCTCATTCCAAATTTTCATCAAAAACTGTATGCATAATAAATTCAACAGTCTGGTTAGCCGAGTGGTTTAAGGCGCCAGATTTAAGCTCTGGTTTCAAATTGGGAGCGTGGGTTCGAACCTCACATCTGACATATATATCTGACATACATTTTGAAGAATTAGGCGCAGATTATGGTTAATCATTGTGAGGAACAAAAAGTATGCAACCGACTGAGGAAAAAAATGTATTTCTTGAGTTATGATCACGCAAATTTTCCGACATTTTTAAAGAAAAAAATCCAGATCTTAGAATGTCCGTAACTCGAAAAATAAATTTTTTTCAACTAAACACGTAGAACAAAGTCGATTTCTAATGTCACAAACAATATTCCTGCAAAGTTTCAGCTCATTTTGAATTAATTTTTTTCTCGCAGAAAATTGAAAAAAAAGCTGATGGTTTGTATGCATTTTTTTCAGCATTTCGGTGAAAAAAAAATTAATTCAAAATGAACTGAAACTTTGCAGGCATACTCTTTAGGGCGTCAGAAATCAACTTTGTTCTACGGGTTTACCCGAAAAAAATGTATTTCTTGAGTTATGATCACGCAAATTTTCCGACATTTTTAAAGAAAAAAATCCAGATCTTAGAATGTCCGTAACTCGAAAAATAAATTTTTTTCAACTAAACACGTAGAACAAAGTCGATTTCTAATGTCACAAACAATATTCCTGCAAAGATCAAAATATTGTCTCTGTTATGACACTAAATTAAAAAAAAAATAGCTAAAAAGCCTTCTTATAACATTTGGCTTTAACAAAATGAAATTTTATTAAAAAAATATGAAAGAATTTTTTTTTATTCATATTTTGGATTCAATATAAATACGTTACGTTTCATAATATTACGCTACGTTAAATAATATTTCGTTTATCCATAGATGAATCAACTTATTAATAAATTTTCTATAAAGAAATTTATTTTGCTTCTTCTTTTATGCAAAAACCATATAAATTTGTTTCCACAGAACCCGAACCGACAGAAAATATTATTGTGATGGCAAAATGCAAACAAAAAGCGACGTTTCTTGTGTTTTTTCTTCTTTTTGTGTTTTTATTTCATCACATCATCGCAAATGCCAAAATCATTTCTGTAGCATAGAAAAAACTATACATATATTTGCCCTGCTATTGAATAAATATGTAGTATTTTCCAAAAAAAAAACAGGCAGAAGAAAAGCATAAAATGTCTGGTGAAACAAAAAGCTCCGTATGAAAACCTAAAGCTGAAACGTTTATGCACATAATCTATGGGTTTTTTCTCTTAACGAAAGAAAAATTCTCAGTATATCTAGATAAAAAACAAAAAAAATAAATGTAGACTTGAAAAATATTGAAAGAAATTTTTTACTCAAACTTAAGCTAAAGCTGTTGGTGGTAACAAGTAACAATTGCATCCCACCCAGTACACACAAAACAACAAGCAGATATAAAAAGTGAAAAATAAAAAAAAATCGTAAGAATGAAGCAACATATTTACCATCGTATTGAAGGGATGAGATTTATCGATGTATCAATACAAGAAAAGAAATAAAAGTGGAAAAATAAACCCAAAATACTTATATATCTTCATCTTCATCTTCTACTTTTCTTTAAGTCAACATTTGTAGTCAAATGTTTTAATATAGAAAGATTTTTCTTTTTCTTTTCTTTTTCTTTTTTTTTTTGATTCTTTATGCAAATTTGTATTGCTGTCGAGTGAATAAGATTTTTTTCCAATTAAAAATTATTTCGCTGAATTACTGTCATTTTGCTTCATTGATTGGTTAAAGAAATTTTTTTTTCCACTGTCGTAATATAGGGGATGGAATTGTAAATTTAATTTTTCTGAAAGCACAAATTTTTTTAGTTCATTCACAAAATTCATTCAAATCGATTTCAATAATATCAGAAGCTTTTACCATGCTATAAAAAAAAATTGTTTAAAAATCAAATAAAAAAAACTTACAAAAACGCATTTTAATTTAAAAAAAAAAAAATGTTCTCAAGCCAATGAAAACAAAGTAATTCAATCGCTACGTGATGATTGGTTGCTATAAAAAAAAAAATAACAAAAAAACGAAACCAGGCTTTACTTCCTTATTAACAATATTTTTATTATTAGGTCGATCATTAATTTTTTTTTTTTTTTTCGTTTCTTCCTTAATTTATTTACTAATAAGGATCCATAAAATACATATTTTTAGCACAATAATAATAATAATAATAATAATAATAATAATAATAATAATAATAATTCTCACTTGTTATTAATTTTTTTTTTCATTTAAATTTCAGTTTTATAATTCGCGCTTTATTGATAACAATAATATAAATAATTTAATGAGGTTAGCGAAATAATGTCATGCTTACTTATTATTATTATTATTATTATTAACAACGATAAAGTGAAGTAAATAATGTAAATAAAAATATAACATCGTGGGTGGTGGGTGGTTGTGAAATGGGGGGGAAAAAAAACATTATTAAATAATAATTTTTATTGTTTAAAAGGGAAAAGAAATTAAAAAAAAAAATTACAGAAGTTACAGTAAAAAGGAACGAAAATAAAGAAGGAATAGATGGGAAAGAAAAGCAAAAAAAATCAATAAAAATAATAATTAAGATAAGTTTTTATAGTTTTTCTTTTCTTTTTTTTATTCGCCCTTATATTTTATCCCCCACCCCTCCATCTAATTATGTTTATTGTTCCGCTAGATACATTACTTTTTTTCTTTTCGTCTTTACTTAGTATAACCGGGTTGTACAATTGTTACAAGAAGGCAAAAAACATTCAACAACAAATGAAAACTTCCCATACTAAAACCCCATAAATACCTTCACCCACATATTTATATAAAATAAGACTGAGTGTGTAATTATTCTTTAACTTACAAAAAAAAAAAAAAAAAGCTCTCTCTGTTTAACATAAATGTTGAATATTTATTTGTTGAAAAATGGTTAAATACATAAATTGCATTTTTTATAATAATGAAATAAACTGACATAAAGAATTTTTGTATTTTTTTTTGCTTTTCTTACATAAATTACTCAGCTGCGTTTAACATTTTTTTATTTTTTTTTTCCATCTTGTATTTATTTAATTTTCTTTCCAACTAAACAATCAGCAACAATATAAAAATAAAAATATATTTCATTTATTTTTTTTTCCATGAATTAATTACAATTTCTACAACTTAATGCACTTGAAATACGTAGAAAATAATTTTTTATTTTTGTAACGATAAATGTTTTTTTTTTGCTGTTGTTATTGTTATTGTTGTTGAAATAACATAAATACCTTTCAACATTATTTTTATTGAAGTAAAAATGCTGGTAAAATTTTTCTTTAATCATTCAACACCTGAATGGAAGAATTAAATTTTTCTCTACATATTTCTTTTATTTAAACGATATAAAAATGCATTTAATTTGTGGTTGTATAGCAAAGCAGGTATAAAAAAAATAAATAAATAAATCTATGGTACATTTATTATTACACTTAATGACACAAGCTTATAAATTTTTATAAGAATTTAATAGAATTAAATAGGGAGAGAACGGTGTTAAAACACACAACAACAAAAAAAAAACCTTTAGCGAAATTGTGTAAAGACATGAAAACTAACCGCATATAGAAAGGTTTTAACGTTGGCCAAATATTCTATAACCTCAATTCACCTTTACCTTTTTTATTATTATTCACTCGGATTTTACTGCTGCTTTTTCTTTATTTTAATAACTTTTTTTCTTTTTCTTTTATATATATTATGTAGTGAAGGCGAAACGAAAAGAAAAAGGTGAAATGTTCAGATACGTTTAGGGATATGAGACAAGACAGAAAAACAATGAACAAAACGGGCTTGTAACGATTAATCGATTAAATACCATTAAACACCTGTACCAATTTTAATTGAATTCACTTAGAAAATGTTAAACAGAAAGCATCCATCAGTTTAATTCGATAATAATTTTTTTTTTCTATACAAACTCCTTCGGTAGGTTAAATCATATTTAATTGAATTTTATAAATCAAAAATTTTGTTAATAATTGTACGTAATTGTGAATTTCTTTTTAAATTTAAATTAAGCAGGAAAAGTAATAAGAAATTATTAGTTTGTTCTTCCAAAGGGAAGATTATCATCTCGAATAATATTTTATAAGCATAAAAAAAAAAGGAAACTAACAAACAGCAACAACTGTTAATTTCACGCATCGTTAAGACGTCGTTTTAATTATAGTACGATCGGTAAAATATAGAAAGAAGAAAATATTGTAATTATGTTCACCAAAAAATATCCGAAGGGAACACGTTGAATAAATTACCCTTAAAAATCGATAACAAATTATACTCAGAATATTGAATTAAGTGCAAAAAAAAAAAAAAAACCGAAGAAAAAAATTCAAAAAACTTTGAAGGGCAGACCAAAAAAGAAAAAAAATTTTTTTTTACATTTTATTCTACCACTGCTTGAGTATAACTATTTTCAATTAATTAACCAATTAAGCTCTTGGTAAAAGCTTTTTAACATTTTATTAACTTAATAAATTCATTTGTATTCATCCACCCACTACAGTTATAGTTTAATAGAAGAAAAAACCTCCCCAACAGGCAAAAAAAAAAGAAAAAAAGAAAAACGGATTGAATACTGGATAAAAGATTTTCGAAAAAAGGATATCAAAAACTATACAAACGCACCCTAAGCTTGTCATATTTTGTACTAAAAAAAAAAAAAACCATGGTTTGTGTTCCACGGTACGTACTGTAAAAACAAAGTGTTTACCGCAGCAACACCGTAAACACTTTAAACAATGAAAACTTAATTAAATTAAAGGAAAAATAAATTTATTTTAATTAGAATAATTAATAAATATTTTATAAATTAATATTGAGTAAAATAAATAAAAGTTTTAATGGATTTTGTGGATGTTAAGTAGAGTTACGTGCAAAGGGATTTATCGTTCTGCGACATCTTTGTACTAGAAATTGTGATTTCTTTTTTTTTAGCGAGGTTTTGTAAGGGTTGTTTTATTATCTATGAAAAGTTTAACAATTTGATATTAAAGATACGATGTGTGTAGATTTATAAAAAGGTAGAAAAAGGTTTCTATACTTCCCAGAGTATAAACCTTAATGTTTTTTTTTAAGAACTTTACAATCTTAAGAAATATTTTAGGGTGTAAATATGAAATAAATTTCATTATCCATGCCACAAACAATTTTATATAGTTTTCTAAATCATAACCAACATTTGTACTAAAATTAATATATATTCGTACACTTGGCGTTGTATTCATAAATACGCTTACAGATTGGCATCGTTCCAAAAATGTATTTATCTTCTAAATAACAAACAACAAAAAAAAAAAAAAAACACGAAAATCTCTTTCAATATTATTTATTAATTTTGTCTCGCTAGTTGTGTTTTTGTTTATACTAATAATATTAATAAATTAATAAACCAAAAAAATTAGAAAACCAAATGACGTTATTGCTTTTGGTAATCAAAATTTCCTTTTAATTACTTTTTTTTGCTGTTCATTTATAGAAATATTAATTAATTAATTAATTAAAAAAAACTCTTTTTTATTATTAGAAATAAATTGCATCTAATGCTAATAAATCATAATTTTCCAACCAGAAATGCTTCAAAGATTTATTTTCTATTAACGATAGAAAATGTTTCGGTTTCGTATTGTTTGTCAACATATGTGTTGAAATCATGATTGAAAAATAAAAATACAGTTTTTTTGAAAAAAAAGTGGAAAGAAAGAAAGGAAAACACGGTGAAAAGTAGCAATAAGTACAGCTGGCATAAATTTGTATTTAGAAAAAAATAAAATAAAAATACAACCGATGAATGCAACACACATCACAAAACATAAAACATTTATGTTGCATTTTCTTTTAACGTTTTGATTATTATTAACTGAAAATAAACATACAGAAATAACATCTCTCGTCTTAGTACTATGCCGAAGATCATTAAAACATTACTAACCTTTTTCTTTTTTTAGAAATTCTTTCTACTTTTTCTCTTGTTTTTGCTTGTTGTCGTATAACTGATTTGCGTTTTTTTCTTTTTTCTATTTTTCTTTTAAAATTATAAATTACGTGCACTGGTTTTTTGTTATTATAATATTTATTTTTTTTTTTTTTTTTTTTTGTTTTCGTTTATTTACTTGTTATTTATCTGTTTTAATGATGAAAATAACATAAATGTTGTTTAGGCAGTAGCGTACGACAGTGTATTTACGCTTACGCATGACAATAAAAGAATTTTACGCAAAAATTCTTATTAAAAATTGCTAACGCGAAGAGAAATGTGGCGAAAAACATCAAAGTTAAGTCTTTAAACAGGAATGTCGATGTGTCATTGCAATAATTTAGAACATGAACGATGTTACTACTGCAAAGCAACACGTAAAACCACAGCTAAGGTACATTAAAACGTTTTTAGTAAGCGAAAAACATTATTTCTGCTGTTTAATCCAATGTATCTTGAAGTAAACTAAAATATAGTGCATGTACTAAATATATTTATCTTTATAGAACATAGAAACCGTTCGATAAGCATAATTATTCATTTAACACTTTATTTACTTCACTTTAAATCCATTAATTCCCTTAACACGTATCCCCTTGATAATCCGTAATTATCCACCTAATTAACAATTAAAATTAATTTAGTACACTGTGCACATAAAACATTTCATTAAAATTGAAATAAAAAATGTGAAAAAAAAAAACCCAAATAAAGATCGAAAACCTCTACGTTGTTTATCATTAATTAAAACGCAAACGAAAAAGCAAAATTAAAATCATTCACGCCGGTACTAAAATTTCTTGAAAAATAAGAAAATTAAATAAATTAAACAAAAACATTATTATTATTATTTTTTTTTTGTTTTGTTATAAAATAGCGAAATAGTAAAATGAAAAGTATAAAAAAAAAAAAAAATTAAAAAATTAACATATGATAAAAATAGAAACAGAAAATGTTAATTTTCACGTTGTTGCCGCCGCCGTAATGTGTTCTTCAAAATTCGTTGTGTACGCGTATTTTGAATGTATAATGATGCTGTGACGAGTTAAGATGAGTTAGTAGATGGATTACCATCTATGTTATTACGATTTTACTTTTAAAAAAACATTTTTTTTTCTGTTGTTTAACTCTTTTTCTTCGTACAACAATGATGCACGCATATCACTATTTTTTGAACATTTTTGCGATGCTTAATCATCAAATACTAAAATTTTATTCTTGTTTCCCTATTTTAATTAACTAAATTAAATAAAAAAAAAAAAACCGCAACACATGTGTTATACGCGCTAATACAGAAATTAAAAAAATCTAGCATATTATACGTTTTGCGGTAATATCGATGAGTTTATAAACAATAAATTTAATTTAATTAATTTAATTTAAAAAACATTTTAAAAATTTATTTCCTGTTTTTCTTTTAAAAGAAAATTTGATGATCGTATTGTAAAATCGCGATCACGATCACGATCGTAACGAGAGTATATGCCAATTGGCTGTCATATGTATGCACTGTGATATTTCTGTCTCACAGTGCTCTAAATGAAAATCCAAGTGTTGATCTGCTTTAACATTTCTATTTTAAACAACAAAAAAAAAAAACTGTTTTAAACACACAACAGAAAAAAAAACAAAAACTATGTAGTACACCGGAATTCTTGATCGCAGAAGGATTTATTTTGTTAAAGTAAATTTTCAGCATTTTTTGTTTTCTTGCTTGATTACGTGCGTACGTGTGTCCCACATCAGAACACTTAATTATCAAAATCAATTAAAAAAGTAAAAAAGTTTATTTTCTATTAAAAATATTTTTAGTTAATTACGTTCTAATGTGAAGAATTTGTTGATCGTAATCGTTCAAAGTGACCTTCGTTGTTGATTTAAAAAGAAATTTTTTCTTAGAAAATGTGAAATAAAAAGAGTTCAATTACCTGATGATCGTTATCCACTGTTTTTGGAGAATCGATCCTGTTTCCAACTAAAATTCACAAAGAGTTTTTCTCGCTGCTTGTTTTAAGTTAAATTAATTTGTCTGTGTTCTGTGTATCCAGTTCAAACAAAATGTGCAACGAAGAATAATCATAAATAGATTTAAATTAAAGCAGAAGAAATTTTTTATTTTTTTTGTTTTCTTTATGACAAGACGACAGACTAGCATCATCCAGTCGCTGTAACACCACGAAAAACTGCACCAACAATAACAACAACAAATTAAAATATTAAAAATATGCGTTGAATAAGCAAAAAGTAATTAATTAAAAAAAAAAAATCGATGTGAGTGTAAGAAATAAATAAGAAGAACAAAAAAATTTACATTAAGAGTTGCGTTGTTTTATCGTAAATTAAAATAGAGCGAGAGTGAGTGAGTGTGGAAAAACGAAGAAATAACTCGCGGAGGTGTTAAATTAAAAATAAATAAATAACGAAAAAAAAAAAATATTATTTTATGAATGAATTCGAATTAAAAAAGATTATTTTTCCGTAGGACCTGAAAATAAATAAATAGAAAAAAAAATTATTTTTTTTTGTTGGTGTGAAAAACATTGAACCGATTTTGATGAAATGTTCGATGTATCGCGTTATTAATAAAAAAAAAAAATCAAAATCGAATCAAATAAATAAAAACGTTGTTGAAGTGGAAGTGGAGAAAAAAAAAATTCTAAAAAGTGGATTACAAGTGAGATGTAGCAATATGATTTCAGTGAAAATATTTTTTTTTACATTGATTTGTTGTTATTGCTGTTGTGCGAGTGATGAAAATCCGGGTGAATCGGATGTTGCATTTGTGCATAATGGTTTCACTGATGATGTTACTGTGCTGGATGCAAACATTTATAAAAGTACTGTGAGTGATGGCAGTGAGTTAATTAAGGAAAGTACATTGCCGGCAATAACAAAGCTGAGGGACAGCAATGAAAATTTGTCATTACAACAAATTAGAATGTTTGATGAGAATAATAGTGGTGGGTACGTTATGGAAGATGTACGTAGTGACAATGTTGATGAGGATGATGCATTCGTACAGAATGATGAGGATGATATAAAGAGTTTTTTGAATGACAATCCCTTGACAAAGGAACAATATCGTAACCAACAGTTTGCATATTCTAACTACCGTCGACCACAACAGCATCAGCAATATCAACAGCAGCAACAACAAATACAACAAAATCAGGGCTACGATAAAGATGGTGTACAGTATGCACGTGAAATAATTGTTAAACAGGGTCGTGTTAAAGGTATCGTACGAGCTATGCATCCACAATCTGGACTAAGAAATGTCGACCAGTATTTGGGTGTACCATTCGCTGACGCACCAGTCGGCATCAAACGTTTTATGCCACCCGGTATACAAAAAGTGTTTCTAATATAAATATTTTTTTAAACCACCCACCACATCCCCATCTCATGTTTATAAACATTTAAATTCATGAATCTTTTGACACAATTTCACTTTATTATTGTATTCATAATACTTATCATTGAATTAATTTTTTTTTTTTTATACACACAAAAAAGGTGCACCATCACCATGGAGTGGTTTAAAAATGGCTGGTAAGCTGCCACCGGTTTGTCCACAAAATTTACCAAGCTTGAATAATGTTAACAATAATCTCTCGAAGGGACGATACGACCAGCTGAAAAGGTTGCTGCCGTACCTGAAGACAGAAAGTGAAGATTGTCTCTATTTGAATTTGTATGTTCCAAGTCCCAGGGGTAAGTCGCATCGGTAGATATACGTAAAGTATTCAAATTCTTTCTTCTTTCTTTTTTTATTGTTCGTAAATAAGAAACATTTCTATAGAATTTAAATATTTTATTTTTTTTTTTTTTAGCTTTTTAAAGTCAAATATGAATACGAAAATTTTTATTTACTTATTTTCGGTCTTTTTTTTACATTTTTTTTTCGCTCATGTTTTTCCATTACATCCACATTATTGTAGATTTTTCTTTTTGCTCTGTATAAAAATAAACTCTCGACCTCAATTTTATTATAATAAAAACTGTTGTTACAGAGGGTGGTGGATCATCACCAAAATATCCAGTAATTGTGTATATACACGGGGAATCATATGAATGGAACAGTGGAAATCCGTATGATGGTTCTGTTTTAGCAAGTTATGGTCAGGTAATTGTCGTTACACTGAATTATCGTCTTGGAATTTTAGGTAAGGACGAATAATAATAATAATAAAAAAAAACTCGTAAAAAAAAAAATTTATTTTTTATTTGAATTTCCTTGTTAGGGTTCATGAAACCCGGTATAAGTGAGCATACTGTAAGTAATTTTGGGTTACTAGATCAAATAGCCGCCCTACAGTGGTTAAAGGATAATGTCGGTGCTTTCGGTGGTGATAATCGTGTTATTACATTAATGGGACACGGAACAGGTGCGGCCTGTGTTAATCTACTAATGGTATCACCTGTCGCCAAAGGTATTACCTCTGTGTTAATTATAAAATAAAATTAAATTAAATAAAATTATATACAAAAAAAAAAATGTTTTAGGTTTATTTCATCGTGCGATTTTAATGTCAGGGTCAGCATTATCGGATTGGGCAACAACAAATCATCCATTACAAGCAACAATGCAAGTGGCACAAGGTTTAAACTGTCCACTAACTGATGTCAATGAGGAGATGTTGATTTGTTTGAGGAAAAAACGTTATAGTGAGATACTTGGTGTGAGAACGTCCTCGCCACAATTCTCAACACCATTTGGTCCGGTTGTCGATGGCCTCGTTGTGCCAAACACACCTCACAAAGTCATGGGACAATACAGTGATATATTCAGTCGGTACGTATTGTTTCTTTTTTTTTTTCTCTACTTTTCATTCACCATTCATTCATCATTTTTACATCATTATCCATTTTTCAGTTATGATTTAATGTTTGGCCTGACCGAACTAGAGTCCTATCACATATTAAATGCAGTTGCCTTACACTATGGATTATTAGAAAATGAAAAAAATAATTTATTACGATTTTATATGCAGAATCGTTTTGAAATTCGTCCAGATTTGGCATTGGCAAAAACATTAAGCGAGTAAGTCTTTAATATTTCAATTTTTATTAGTTCAAATTATAAAAGCATAAATGAAAAATAGATAATTTTCCATGCGAAATATGTTTTTGAAATTAAAAATAATTTTTTTTTGGCGCCGTGTACGTCTTACATTATAAAAAAAAAATAAAAAAAAACACACAAACAGATATGCTGAGATATATACGGATCCAAATCGGGCACTCGCGGACGAACATCGTGACAGTTTATTAGAGATTTTATCTGATGCGCGGGTGGCGGCGCCAGTCGTACAAACAGGCATCTATCATGCAAAAGTAAATCCACGTAGCTACATGTATGTGTTTTCGCATAATAGCGAGGCTGGGGAATACGCTCATGTAAGACTCGTTTTTATTATTTTATTTTTTTCCTTTAAAATTTATTTGGATGAATGTCAAATTACTTTTGTATTTTTGTTTAAATTTATTTACAAGTTGTCACAAAGTATTGTCGGAGAAGAGTTAGCTTATGTGTTTGGTGCACCATTGGCACAAGTTGGACCATTTCAACCACACTATAATCCCCAAGAGAGACTTTTCTCCGAAGCCATAATGAAATATTGGACAAATTTTGCTAAAACTGGGTAATTTAAAAAAATATATATCTTCTTTCTTTTTGTTGCTTAATTTAAAGCTTTTCGAAAATTTAAATTTAATTATTTTGTGTTATGGTGGTGTTAGGAATCCCAAAGCACCATGGAAGGATCTATTTTTAAACTTAAATCCAGTTGATTGGGTATTATATGATATAGATTGGCCAGAGTTCAACAGTGAGAAGCAGAGCTATTTAAATATGGGAATGCCACCTGTAGTGGGCTACTGTTATCGTGCAAAATATATGCAATTCTGGAATGATGACCTGCCAAAAGAGCTACTACGGAATACAACGTCAAAAACATATGCACCGTATGCGGATTATTTTACAGCAAGTCCACCAGTGATGACATCCCGCACCGGAACCTCGCCTAACATGGATGTGGTTAATGGAAATTTAAACTTTTTCCCAATGATAAAATCACAGGAACGAACCACCGAAGATCCATACCGGAGACTGAAAATATTTTTACAAGACCCAATTGGCGGTCCAGGAATGTATAATGCACAATCAACGCCACTCTCAACATCGACGGAAACAATAATGCAGCCACCAGCTGACGAGAATAATACGGAGACAAGTGAAATTACGTTGCATATGCTAATAGCAATTGTAATATTATTCTTGGCTATCAATCTTATGATTCTGTTCGGTTATATCATTAGGAAAGCAACAAAGAGTCGCAAGATGAAGAGGAAATTAGATGAAACGACCACATTTGATGGGAATACAGATGATGAATTAAAACGTTCAAAGACGAATGATGGGGATGACAGTTACATACTTGACATTGTTAGGAAAACGGGAGCGTCTAATGCATATGAGCCAGTAAAAACTAATCACTCACCGCTTAATGGTTTCAAAATGACTCGGCAACTGAGTAATAGCACAATGGATGCGCATACTAAGGTTGTGGATTGGATATCACAAGAAATAGCTAAATATAGTCCGAAAATAAGGAAAAACTCGAGCACGTCAACCGCATCAATTAAAGGTGGTCGTCCAAGTGGGTTTGGGCGAAAACCACTTAAAGTGAGTGTAGCTATAGATGCGACACCTGGAGCTAGAAGCAACAGTGTGCTCAGGCAGGAGCCCATAGAAATAACAAAAGCTAAGTCTCTAGATAGTAATGGCAAGGACGTTATTGTTTGCCAGGAAGTTGTACTGAATAGCCGTTTGATTGATCATTTACCGCAACAGTGTGCGCCAAAAACGGAACACAGAAGAAGGTCAGGGTCGCCATTGAAAGACTACAATCAGGAGTTAAAAATCGACCATAAACATTCAAATTCGGATCCCGTACAAATGTATTACACAGTGGGAAAGTACGATGAAGATATCACCAGTTTTATTGAAAACGACGACATTAATGTTACGTCGCGCGATAAAAGC
Source organism: Ptychoptera albimana (assembly GCA_961205885.1). Classification (NCBI taxonomy): domain Eukaryota; kingdom Metazoa; phylum Arthropoda; class Insecta; order Diptera; family Ptychopteridae; genus Ptychoptera; species Ptychoptera albimana. The sequence goes on from OY540803.1 coordinate 30,241,520, forward strand.
ATGGAAAAAGAACTTTTAACGCCAGAAGAGAATTTGCGTACAATGCAAAAACGGAATTATCCGAAAGTTCTGCCTGATTACCCATATCAGCAAAATGAGGGTGAATATAATCCGAGTGCATCTATGAAACGACGGTCATTACCTCCGCAACACTTTATGTCGGCAAACCCATCGTATTTTAATGCTAACACGCGTATTCCGCCTGCACCACCGCCTCGAACCTCATCGACGCTTGGACGTCGACCATCCTCGCGAAGACTGAGCAAAAATTTAACGACATCACCATTAATGGTGGCCGAGGAGCCACCCTCTGACGAAGAACCGATAATAACATCAAACACTTTGCACGTCGGCCCACTCCTACCGAAGCACCAAGAAAACATTTACTCAACGATTAAACGAAAATCGCAACAAAATAAAGATAATACCGCATCGTCGACCAATTTAGATACTAATGGCAAAACATGCGAAGAAATTCAAAATAAAACCAAGCCAGAACCAACAGAATTCCACCAAAAGTATCCATTAAAAAGCTTTATACCGACCATAAACAAAGCCACAAACATTCAAAATAAAAGTAATTCCCCACCGGCGACGGCACCCCCAATCAATACTGATGACAATGAAAAAAACAATGAAATCATCCGCTCGATTGGTAAAACGGAACCAAAGATCATTATCAAGCCAACACTGACGAAACACCAGTCAGACAAAAAGGTTAAAAATAATAATATAACCCGTGTACAGGCACCGCAAGACACCGAACAGCAGCCACCTTTAAACAATCCAACACATTCGCATCCACCCACAACAAGAATTCCATGTTTAAAATCAGCCAGCGATGTAATGCGTGAACGTGACAGATCAACATCTGATTCATCTTCAAGTGAGACAGTTTCAAGTGGTGAAACTGTTGTCAAACGAACAACATAAAAAAAAATTATTAAACTTTCTCTCCTCGTTTTTGTCACCTCATCTCATTGTCTTTTTACCTTTTTTTTGTTTCTTTTTTCTTTTTCGTTGTTTATCTTTTGTAAGCCGATCGGTTGGGTAAGTTACATTTTTATCACTTGTATGCTGTGTCCAGCTATTAACTTTTATCAGCTAATCAAGGTGGGTTGTAATGGAATGGAAAGGAAAACATAAAAAAAAAAAAAAAAACTAAAAAATCGAAATCCGATTTAAATAATACAGAAATTCCGTAATAGAAACTTTTTATCGTTTTTTTTTTTTTTTTTTTGCATAATCTTAGGGTAATCCAATCAATTTTGATTATTTTATATATTTTTTTTTCTAATACATTTATCACTTATTACACTTTAATTAATTAATTAATAAATAAATATTCTAATTCTAGTATAAAAAATATTTAAATTATGATTTGTAGGCGTTTAATGTAATATTTTTGTACGTAAAATAAAAAATAAAATAAAATAAAATAAATAATTTAAATAAAATTTCATATAAAAAGCGATGATGATGATTTATGTGCTTTTGATGGGTTATTCCACGACAACCAACTCTCCTGTACAACAATAATTTGACAAACAAGTTAAATTTCCGGACTGTCTGTTTAAATATAAAATTTTCTTTTATTATTATTATTCCTGAGCTTTTGTGCTTTTTATTCACAAACAATTGTAACATTTTTATCGTTATTATTGTTATCGAATACATTTCGAAGAGTTTTTTTTTTATTTTTATTGGTTAATGCGACACCGTTGTGTTATTTTGTTTTTCGTCGTTGCAGGTGTTTCGTAACGTAAACAAAATTTTCATAAAATGTAAAAAATCATAAAAATAAAGCATATTTAACAATTGACCATAAAATATTGTTTTTCTATTTCTTTTGTGTGCTTTTACATTGCGGAAATAAGAAAATAATTTAAGACACATTGCCATGGTTTTACAATCGAGTATGTAACTTCGATGCATTATTATTTTTTTTTTTTTGTTTGCCAATTATTCGCTTCGTTATTTTATTGCAAATTTTATATTTTTACGTGGCTTTTTATACGTTAATTTAAATGCTAATACTTATTTTGTTACTTTTTGTACAAAGTCGTTACTCACACAATAATTACATCCCTAATTCGCTTTTATACAGCTTTTAATAACAATATATAAAAAATAAAAAAAAGAAAAGAAATTTTCTTTCTAGGATTATCTGCTCACCGGTGATATAAATAAATATTTTTGAATACAGTTTATAGTTCAGAAAGAGCTTATAAAGTACTTTAAAGTCGTTTCATAGATCGTAAAGCATATTGTTGAAGATGTTTTAAGTGAAAATGCAACAAAAAAGAAAACTGAATCTCGTATAACCTAGTTATGTTGCTTGACATTTTGATAATAATTGAAGTGATAATTAAGAAAAAAAAAAACGTCTGTTCAGTTTGATTGAACTGGATAAATAACAGCGTGATCAATATACTCTTTTAATAAATTTTAAAGATTGTGGTTAAACGTCTGGTGTTTTTTCATTAAAAAATGCAACCGCATCGTTAAAACAACAGAATGGTACGGTATTGATTATGTTTTATAGTTAAGTGATTGAAAAGTAATTAACTCTTAAAGAATCTCCAAACTGTAAAGTGTTTATACATTGTTTTCCTCTGCTTCCGTTATTTTCTCAATCAACAATTTCAACTAGCTTCTTATTACATGAGTACCGTGTTGCTATTCAGCTTGTTATGCAAAACTTTTTGCACCAAAACCCTTTGATCATCTAACTAACTGCATTGATTTCTTGTTGTTACTATAGAAGAAAATCATTCGGAAAAATGTATTTTTTAATTAAGTACACAAATTTCTATGTTTCCGTTTATAAAACAATTTTTAATTACAAAAAAAAAGCAACAAATTGCACCAGAGTAGGTTGAAAAATGAATAAAACAACAAATGTCCTTACAAAAAAAAAAAAAAAAAAATGTATTAACAAAGGCACAGGTAAAACAATTAAAGTAAAAATTATTATTTCTATGCTCTGGCGCATTTACGTTTAATTAATAATGAATAAAAAACAAAAAACAAAAAAAAAAATAAATTCTGTTTGAAGTAAAAATTTTTTTTATTCTGAATTATCTGAGCGTTTTTTTTCATCAGTTCACTCTTTAACTTTAAATAAAAAATTTTTTATTTATTTTTTAATAAAAAATGTATTTATTCCTGTCACGAAGTCATTTCCTTGAAACAAAATTTGTACAAATCGTTTCCTTATAAATTTGTCTTTTCCAACTTTTCCAACCTTCTTGCGCTTTTTCCCAACTATGACTGATTTACTTTTCTTCTTCTTTTTTTTTAATCAAACTTAAACCGTAGATTTTTTTTTTTTTTTGTTTTTATTTATTTATGCTAAAAACTATGCAATTTGTAAGTATTTCCGTTTACTAACTATCGATGACAATAGCTGGCAAAAAATTTTTTATTTATTTATTGGTAAATTTAAAAAAAAAAAAAAGAAACGAAAAAACACAAAATACTTAAAAGTTTCGTTTCGTTCATACTTTTTTCAATCCTTTTTGCCGCTGTTTGTATAAAAGCGAAATAAATCTTCTTTTAAAAAAAACGGAAACATTTTTTTTATTTTTTTTTTTTTATTTAGCTTTTTCTTTTGTTTTATATATTTATTTAAAACAAAACACACAACAAGCAATTTATTACTGATTTATTGGTAAAAAAAAAAAATAAATAAAAATAATTTCTCTGGCTCTGTCTCTGTGTATAAAACAGACAACGAGAAAAAACATTTTTAGATACAAAAACGACGTAAAATAACGGGTTAACAACTTGACATTAAATAATTAAAATAAAATTGAAGGATCTTAGACCGTGTCGCAATACTTTAACTATCAAAGAATAAATTGTAATTGTCAGTCGAAGCTTTATTGTCAGTAAAAAAAAGCTTAATTGTCATCTAAATTACAGAATTAAAGCATTTTTTTTTTTTACTGGATATTAAAGTTTTTTTTTTATACGTTGAAATGTCACAAATGTTAAGTATTTATTTATTTTTTTTTTATTGCGGTACACTCTTGAAATTCATAAAATGTCGTTGATTAGAGAATTGTTTTTCTTCGGGTGTTTTTTTTTTTGTCTTTGGACACACAAATTAAGTCATTACTCACATTGTATTTGGTTTGAAAGGGAATCATCTATTAACACACAAAATATCGATTATTAATCAAGTTTATGTTACATGCAGTAAATGTAACGATCGAACATAAACTTAACTCAAGACCTTCTGAAATACGTTTTTATAATTTTTATTATCAATAATATTTATTACATTATGGGCCATACGTTAATAGTAAATTGTTTTTAAACGATAAAAAAATAAATTTATTATCCGGAATGTCCTTATACGTTTAATTTTTAACACATTTTGTTTGAATTGCAATTTTTCAAAAGTAATTTTAATCCTTCAAAAACTACAAAAAACCAGTAGTTAAACATCCAAGTAATAACGAATTTCACTCTAGGAAATTGATTTATTATCCTTTCTGTTACGCATTTCACGGACATTAATTACATTTCAATGAAATTTCGTATGTTTTCTAGACAAGAAACTTATATCCATGATCCATGAATCAGCATGATATCGTCGTTAGTTTTTAGTTATTATTTTTATGATTATCCTTTTGTTTGTGTGTGTATAATACAGCAACATATCAACAATAATCATTTCAAGCTAAGCAACAAAAAAAAAAAAAAACGATACGAAATTGGATAATGAATAAGAAAGTATACAAAAAAAAGCTCGTTTTTAATAAGCACAACACGTATCCAAAACGAAATTAAATCACAAAAAAAAAAAAACGATTTTCTTTCTCTCCATCGTTTCGTTATTATTATTATTTTATTTTATTTATTTTTTGCTAATTTTGTTTTAAAGATGCTCGTGTAAAATTTTTATTTGCACAAACAGAAAATTATTTAACTGTGGTCTGGCCAAGTAAATGTTCGATTATTCATAAAACTGGTGTGTGTGGGTGTGCGTGGGTGTGGGTGCGGTTATCATGGTTATATGAACCCTCGTAATACATTACTTAATAACGATTCAAACTATTTTCGACATAGTAAATAAAATTTTATTATTATTATTATTATTCTGTTGGCCATTGATTTAATTACAAAAGCTTATTGTTTTTCGTCTTCTTCTTCTTCTTCTTCTGTGCTTTTTCTTTAAAAAAAAAAAGTTTTATATTTCGAATAAAAATCACTGTATGTTTTGATGATTAAAAATAATTAAAATGTTTTTTTTTTTTCTCTGTATAAATAAATCATCTTTTTGTGATTGAGCTTTTTCTTTTGCTACTGAAAATTTTTCTTTTTGCTCTGTAATAAATTTTATCATATTAAATCCAATTAAAATGTTTATATGTGTGCACATGAAAATGGGATAATCCTTTTAAAATTTATTAAGGTCGAACGGTCCGTCTACTTGTTATTTGTTTAAATTACATTTTATTTTATTTAAATTAACCAAAAAAAAAAGAAAACATTTTTTTTTTTAAAGAAGAAATATAATGTAAATATTTCCATAAGTCATTATATTTTCATTACCATGCAGTAGGAACAGTCAAATGAATGAAGCTTTTGTGTTTAAATACGCTCAATGTTGCGTTCTTTATTTTTATTTTTTTCCACTTCCGTATTTAAATCCTGCGCTTTGTCTGCTGTAATAATATTTAAATCAGCTTACACAAGAAAAAGAAAAAAAAAAGAAAAAAAACATTAAATAAGTAAATAAAAACTACAAAAAGAAGGCATATAGCAGAGCAGAAAAACCAAAATAAAAAAAATAAAATAATATAATTTTCAAGATTAACGATAATTTGCATATGGCCAACACATTTGACACTTTGTCTTATCGCTATCATAAAAGATTTTCGGTAATACCTTTTTCATGCTCTTTTATATATTTTACCACATTTGACATATTATAATTCAGTTGTTAAATTTATGCAACAAAAAAAAAAAAATAAAATAATAATAGAAGCTTTATAGGATGACCCAAAAAGAAAACAAAAAAAAAACAATAAATAAATAAATAAATAAATTTTTTTACCCATATGCTTGTGGTGATGTGCTGTCATTACACCTTCGTCTGTTTAAAGGTTGTTTTATAAACAACCCAAAATGAATTATTATTCCTTTGGTTAGTAGTTAAAAGTAATTCTCCACAATTTTTTTTTGTAATAATAACAACAGCAACAACAACAACAACAACATAATTACGACCCCGTAATTATAGAGCTTTTTTTTTGTACTATATTAAAGTGTTTGACTTGCTGCCAACATTTATCCGCATTTAAAACTTTCAGATCATTTCAAGTGTCGGATTTAATATTATTACCAGAAATCCGGTTTAAAATACAAAAAAAAAAAAAAAACTTCAGGTTAAAAAGTTTTTTAAGTTTTTTGGTTACAAAAGTAATTTTCTGCGTTTCTATCTTAAAGCAATTAACTAGGAAAAAAAAAAACGAAACGGTTCGTGTAAATAATTTTTATTTAATTAAACTAAATCAAGCTTTTGTCGTACATACAAAACACACAAAACAATAACAGGAAAGTATAATCACAATAAAAAAAAAAATAATAAAAATCCAGACTAATAATGTGTCTAGCAGCATAACTAATTAAAATTCTGGCTGGAAAAATAAAAATTATTTTATTTTATTAAACGTAATTAACGAGAAAACAACCGCAGAAATTTTTTATTTTAATGAGCTTTTTTCCGTCATGTTTATCTTGTACACACCGAAATTTGTTTAAATTAAAAAGTTTCTCTATTTCTTTTTTATTTTTATGTTATTATTATATAACTTTTATGCTTTTTGATTAAAATTACAATTTCAGTTATAAATGCAGAGAATTCTTCACTTCACTTTTTTTTTTGTTTCGGTCATAATCGAATTTTTTTTGCTCATACTCTGTTTAGTACTTGCATCGATTCTGTAAGCTTTAATATTTTTTTATATATTTTTCTTTAAAAAGAAAAATAAATAAATAATATTTTTTATTCTTATTTTTTGATATAAATAAATAAAGCTCTTAACATTTATTTATTTCCAAACATAATCATATTTTGCATTTCGATTTTAGCAGGAAATTTTTCAATTTGATTTCTTTTTTTATTTATTATTTTTAATATTAAATCCAATTAAAATGTTTTGTTAAAAATAGAAATTAAATTATTTATTATTTGCGTAACAAGCAGAATTATTTTTATTAATTTTTTTTTTTATATATGTACATATATAAAAATAATTATAACAGCGAATTGAAAATTAAATAAAATAACGCTGCGAGTGTAGGCGCCTGGTGGCAAATGAATTTTTTTTTTTATTTAATTTAATTTTACTGAAAAAATGATTTTTTTTTGGAATAAAAAAAAAATTTACCATTTAGTTGATATTCAGTTGAATATGTTAAAAATAAAAATATTTCAAGAATCTCATTGAAAGTAATAAATTTAATTCCGCATCTGAGAATTTTTTTGTCACACTTATGTCACGCGAGAGCTTCTTCATAGAAAAACTTTTTTTTTTCTTAAACGAAAAAGCTTTTGCTGATCTATTATAAAAGTTTATATTTTTTTTTTTTTTTTTGGTTTTAATTGATTAAGTTCTGCGAATTATCTTCCAAGTCATTCATCAATTATAACAAAAAAAAAATGTCGTGGAAGAAATTCGATTCAAAAATATTTTATTTGTCACAATGAATAGATGAAAAGGAAAATTTATTACCAGCAAGATTGTGTTTTATGATCTTAAATTTTGTTTAATTTTCATAAATAATAAATCATTGGAACAAACCCGTTAATGTGTACCATTTACTCGAAATTTTCCAACGAAAGTAGTTTGGCTTCTTCAACGCAGCGAAAATAACAGTGATAAAAAAAAAACGAAGGGATGAAAAAAAAAAAATTAAAATTATTTGTCACCAGACGTGCTTGACACGATCATCTTTCAGGCCATTAATTCATAATTATAGAATTATTTATTTTTTTTTTATTTGTTTTTTTTTACGTTTTGCACCCTTTTTGTGTGTGACTATATGTGCAAGACATTTAACTTCTTTTACACGATTGCGTAGAGTCTCACCATCGAAAATAATTTAATTTTATTGATGTAGCATTTTGATTTTATGCTTTAAAAAAAAGGACGAGATTTTTTTTTTCTAACTGGAAACACCCACAGTACCATGGATACTGTATGCTTGAGTGAAGAATATTAAACAGCAAGTTAAGGACATAATTTAAATAATATTATTAAATGATTAAATAATAAATTGATTAAAGTAACTTGGTGAAAAGTTTCATTTCTAGGGTGTTTCTACCGTAGTTCTGCTTATTTCATTTATTTTTTATTATAGACTAAAAATCGATTTGTGATTTTAATAAAGATTTAGTGAGTTTCAGTTTCATTTAATCGTTTTGTTAGATTCTAAACGAGTTTAATCAAATTTAGTTACAAAACGTGATGACCTTCTAATCTTGTTGTAGCTTTTTTTGAAATAAACTCTGATGAAAACATCGCCATCCGATATGATCTAGTTGGTGTCGCTTTTTAATCCAGCACGTAAGCTAGGAAAAAAAAAATAAATAAAAATGTTTGTCTTTCACCACCAAAGTACACTTAGTCGGTTTTAAAATATTTGACTAATTTAGGTCACATAAATTAAGCTAGCGGTAAAAATATAATATAATAACCATAGATAAAAATCGTAACAACAACAAAAAGTTTAAAAAGTAGCTTTAAGGGATTTTTTTTTTGTTTTTTTTTTTGTTTATTGATCACTTTGGGCAAGTTTTTCTGTTATCTACCGAAACAACAAATAATTGTATCGAAATAATCATCGTACCCCCACAATAATAATAATAACACAATAAAACTATTTTAATAATATTTTATGAGATTTGATAAATAGTTTTAAAAAAGTTTCATTGCGAAATTAAAAAAGAAAATATTTTTTCTTTTCTCTGTAGTCCGTTCTTCGTTATTTTATTTGAGCTTTTCTTCTTTTTTTTTTATACGTTGTTAAACTAAGTTTTTATGAAATATTGAAAACACTTAAACAAAGAACTTTTCTTTGCTTTCGTTTTTCTTTTTTTTTTTTTCATTCTTTCATTCGTTAGTTCTGTTTTTCTCTAAATGAAGAAATGATATTCAAAAATCTTCTGGATAAACCAAGAAAAAAAAATCCTCAAAACAACTTTATTAAAATTCATTATTTTTTTTTTTTTTTATTTTCATTTTATTGGTTGAGCTTTTTATTAACGTAAATATCGATAAAGGAAGCAAGCAACTTGGTTTTTCTTTCATTTTATTATTTGTTTAAACTTTTTTTATTATTATTATTATTATTATTATTATTATTATTATCGAAAACGACAGAGAAATAAATGAATTAAAATTATTATTCATCATTACACATGAATAATGAATGAACAGTAAGGAGTAAAATATGAAAAAATAGCAAAACGTTAAAGTGATGATAAATAACGATGGAAGAAAACATCTTTAATGATTGATTCACACTATAAATCTCACTAGTTTTTGTAGAAAAATAAATTTATTCATAAAAAAAAAAAAAAAAAAAAAAAAAATTAACGATTATCCACCATAAAAACACTGGATAAGATAATTATTCCTTGCACAAACGATGTGTGCTTGGCTGTATTGCATTAATCTAATGTTGTTAAGGATTTATAAGCTCATAAATGAAATTACACTGAACATACTTTGGATATAGAGTTAAATAGAATTATTTTCACTATTCCTCTAATTATTATTCAGACAGTGCTGCATGTTCGTCTATAAATACAAAAAGAAAAAAAAGTTTAATTCTATTAGAAATATCATCTGTGCACATAGATCGTAAACCACAAAGTCAAAAAAAAAATTATTTTTTTTGTTCACATTTGTACAGCACTCTGTCGCTGATCAAGCGGAAATTTAATAATTAAATCTGGTTAGAGACATAATTTTTTAATTATCCCTCATAGCATACAAACATTCCAAACACAATAATCAGAAATAAAAAATTAATTATAAAAAGTTTTTGTTGAAAATTCATTATAAAATCGTCGAAAAAAAAAATTAATTTCTTGGTACTAGGACGAGTAGGTAAAAGTTTTAACCCTTTTTGTTTTTTGTTATGTGGGGCTTTTGTAAATCGATAAATTGGAAATCTAATAAGAAATGTAGAGTGATGCCCAAAATATACGTTAGTCAGATTCTGTTCAGCACGTTATTTCAATTATTTTCATGTAACTGAACTGTCTGTAAGATTTGACAATCCTTGAAAATTTGTCTGTCAAAGATTATCCTAACTTTTTTTTTTTTCTTGTTTTCTTTTCTTCCTTCTTTCTTTTACTTTGGTCATCATAATTGGAATAAAATTCTGTACGTTAAGCATTTTCGTTTGTCTTACTGCTTAGATCTTTAATTAGTTAACTAGGAAGGACGATTCCGTTTAATCTCATCTCTCATTTAAAGTGACTGTTACCATAATCTATCTGGGCTAAGGATACGTTTTTAATGCAGATCATATACAACAATTTTATCTGTGTGTACGTCCTACGCGTGTCAAACATTTATATTCTATTCTGAAAATTTAACACACACAAAACCCCAATTCTATTATAGAAAGATGAAAGAAAACCCACAAATATAAATCCTTTTTAATTAATTATTAACGAAAAAAAAAAAAAAAAAAAAAAATTGTCGCCTAAATATTTTGGTAACATAATACCAGGAAATACTTCTGTCTACTTTCGAAAATTTATTTAATTACTTTTATGAAAATAATTTTCGGTTGATTTTCTCGTTTTTATGTTGCAATCGTAAAGATGTTTCCAAACAAAACCAGGAGATAAATAAAAAAAGAAAAAAACGAAGCAAATTACACTCATAAAAATTGTTTTTGTAAAGTTTTTTTTTTTTTTTTTGGTTACAAGCACAGCACTGTTTTCAATTGTTTAGCAACAACAACAACATGGAAAACTTTTTCTTTTTCTTTTTTAAGTTTTAAACCTATAACGAAAATTAACAAAAAATAGAAAACAAGCTAATTGTGGGTGTCTATCGTTTTAACTTTTTTTTGTATTTTTAACGACATTTTCTTTGGTTTATTTTTCTCTACTTTTGTTTTGACTTTGTCCTTAAGCTTTCGCTGTAACTTTGTGCAGTAATTTTTCTTGTCCTTTTCTTAGTAACACCCAGGTTTTGTATTTTATAAAAGTTAACCAATTTTGTCTCTGTTCACATCCTTAACCAAAAAAGCGCACCCTTGTTTAATACGAGAAAAATAAGCAAGAAACAGCATAAAAAGCCTTTCTTTTTTTTTTTTTTTTTTTTTTTGTATAAAAACAAATAAAATCATTTATAGTAAAGTGTTTAAATAGATAGTGTGAAGCAATTTGTATAAATTAAATATAAAAAGCGGGAGACAATAAAAAAAAAAACAAAATTATCATAAAATCAATACATAAAATTGTCTAGAATAAAAAAAAAACTTTTATTTTGTTTGGCAAATTATGGCCTGAATAAATTCTCATTCCTCACCAAAAAAACAAAAAAAAAAAAAAAAAACGATAGAAAAAAACGACAGAAAAAACGATAGAAAAGAGACAGTGGAAAAAGCTTGTTTAACTACTGAAAAACCATAAATTATCATATAACAAGTTTGATATAACTATTTCCGTGTAACAAATATTATTTTCTTCTCATGCTTTTCTGCTTTTCTTTTTTTTTGCTTGCCTCCTTCTTTCACTATTTGTTTTCAGTAATAAAGTTTTTGTTGCATGTTTTTAATGTTTATGAGGGGAATGAAAAAAGCTCAGTTTTGTTGCCTGTGAACGGTGAGTGTTTTTATTTTTTTTTTGTTTAACATATTTTTAGCAGATTAATTTTGTGGTTTTTTTTTTTATTTTTTAATTTATTCAAACGAAACACTATCATTAATAAGTTTAATTTTTTTTGTAGATTATTTATGCTTTACTGAAGCTTTTTTTGTTGTTGCTTGTTGTGTTTTATAATACTGAAAATAAGTTTGCATAAACAAATTTGTTTAATTGAAAATAGGCGAAAAAAAAAAAAATTGAAAAAAAATAAATTTCATCTGCATTTGAAAACTAATGTTGAATTGTTAATGCAGTGGAAATTCCATCGTGTTTGTAGCTGTGTTTCAGGAATTAACCGGAAATACAGAGTTAAAAATTTTTAACAAAAGTTTAGAAAAAAATCGATCCAAAAGCTTACAGAGAGTATTCTTGAGCAAGATCAGTTTATTCAAGATTTTTTCCTGAAATTTTGCTGTGAAAAAATTTATTTCTTGAAACGTTCACTGTATTACGTTTAACTGAACTTCCTGGATTCCGAATTTAGTTCTCTAAATCACCATGCTAATCTTCTGTAGAAAATATCTCTTGAAATCATTTTTTTTTCTATTCATCTTCACAATTTCAAGGTCTACCAACACATCGTAAATTCGTATTGTCTTGACTACAAGTATTAACTACTTAACAGATTCCAACATTTAGAAATTTTAATAAACAAAAAAAAAAAAGAAAAATACACCCCGAAATTTTTCTAAGAATAATTAATAATCATAAAAAAAAAAAATTTACGCTTAAACCGATGTTAATGAAATTTATTTTAATTTTATTATCCGTTAACCACGTTAACATGAATTTTCTAAAATTTATAAACCACTCGGTATAAAACCGCGTTATATAAAGGCAACAAAAAAACACTGGCAAAACATGAAAAACTCTTTAATACTCTGTTATAGGCATGTTTTCGTCTCATTTTCACGTCATAATTCAATTAAAGTTTTTTTTTTTTTTTTTGTTTTCCTTTCTTTCGGTTTTTTATTACCAAATACGACAAGACAAGTCAGGAAAATTGTGAACGAATATAATGAAAATTCTAATAAAAATAATGAAAGACACACGAACAATTCTAAGATCATCGTAATCGTTGGTTGTTTGGTTGGGTGTGGAGTGAAGCACAAAGACAAGACAAGACAAAACAAAACAGAACAAAATAAAAAAGAAAATCATTGTCAAGCACAATAAAAACTAAAGAAACTTCCTCTATCATTTTATAACAGAAAAACTACTTTGTTCAGTAGTTTCTTTACTCAGAAAAATTATAATTCTCCTGTCTCCTGTATTAATATTCAGCCTTTTTTTTTTTTGCTTCTTCATATTGTTTACAAATCCGTGAACGGAATAATAGAAAATAATGCGAATATTCTGCATTTTATTCTGTTGTCTCTCTGTGTAATAAAACAGAAAATTTCTCAGTTTCAGCATTTTTTTTTTCTACAGAAAAAAAAATTAAATAATAAAAATCGCGAAAGCAACATTTGTTGCTTAATTTTGACTTTAACGGGAAAAAAAAAATTGAGAAACGATAAAAATGGAATAAAGCTCAGTTCTTTCACGTAACAGCGTTATTAATTAATAAAAAAAAAAAAAAAACGTCAACGAGAGGAATCAAACGAACTAATAAGACAGCAAAAGTCGTGCTTTTTGTTTGACGACACAGTAGCAAAAAAAAAGAAAAAAAAAAGAATGTTTAAATAAATAAAAATGACATGAAAAATAAAATGAAGCGAGAAAAGAAGGTAAGAAAAAAAAAATTTCGTTTTATATTTTAATAAGGCGTACGTTTTTCGAAATGGTTTTTTTTTTTTTTTATTGAATTTTTTCCCCATTAAAGCAGGTGTCAAATATATATAAAAAAAAAAAAAAAAACTGAAAATTGTTAAAACGAGGCAATAATATTTGCTGTAAAATGTAATGGAAAGTTTATAACATCTTAAATATCCCTATGTTGTTTATTAAGAATTGTCTTTGAATGAGAATAAATTTTTTTTTTTTTTTTCGTTTACTTTACCTTACTTTACTTTATTTTCCACCTTAATACAGTTGCTGTTTCGTATTCACAGTGTTTCGCACAATGAATACGTAAGTAAAGTAATTCTAATACCAAAAAAAAAAAAAAACAGGAGAAAAAAATAAAAAAAATTACCCTAGCATTACAGTTACTGGGGTGAATTAAAGCAATAATAAAATTAATTCATGAAATTTCAAGAAGTAAAGTGAAAAATGTAAAAGCCACCCAAATATGAGAGAGCGAAAATTTATTTTTTTTCTAGTCCTATGTTTTATTGAATCACTTGTGGCATTTTTTCAAGTTTTTGTTATCGAAATATTTGTCTGCCGTTTACTTGTTTTGTTTTTTCTTTTTGGAAATTCACCACCTAAGCACAGGTATTTTTGTATAATTGTAAAAAAAAAGGTGTTTAGTAACAGCAGTGCTAAATAAAAGTGAATTTTTTTTTTTCGTTTTTTATGTAATGGAATTTCTAAAATTCATTACAACAAAAAAAAAATTATTTAATTAAATTTTGATCATTAAAATTAATGAGGTAAAATACAGTAGAATAATTGAATAATTTATGTTCTTGTGGATAAAACTAAAAAAAAAAAAAAAAACAACTCGAGAAATAGTTAATTAAAAATACATTTAGAATGGTGTTGGTGTTGGTGGTGGCAGTAATTAATCATAAACTACAAAATAATATGATTTAAATGCGAATATTGAGCTGATTAATAACAGATAAAATATGTTAAGGAAATATATAATATATATAAATTAAACTAAATAACATATTGACATTTCTATTATCGTATCAATGATGTAACAAAAATATTCACTTGTCAGTAAAATAATATTATGAGAGACAGGAGTATTGAAAAACGCCCATTATCACACCTAACACATCAAATGCAATTTGATGGATTAATACGAAAAATTTCATTTTTTTTTTTTTTTTGATGTAAATAAATATTTGAATATTGAACTTTCATAAATCATTTATTATTAATAAAACAGATAAATTCGTAACGAAGAAAGAATAAAAAGTACCTTTTCCTTATGTCCTTAATCCTAAATACTAATTAACAATCGCTATAAATAACAATTTATTATTATTATTATTATTTGGGGGGCAACATATAATTACAAATTAATGGTAACAAATATATTTATTCACTAAATAATGGTTATTGCTTTTATCAGGCTATTAACAGGTAAAGAAAAAAGAAAAAATTGCAAAATTTCACTCAACGAGAAGAAAAAAAAACCACTCAAAACATCATAGAACAGGACGGAATAATGTTACAAAATTACGTTTCTATTCTCCTAACAAAAAAAACTCTAAATAATTCTTATACCGAACAGAAAATGTTTCTTTATCAGAGAATAATAAATATAAAAATGGAAAAAGAAAACATTTTCTGCTTGAAGGGGAAATGGAAAATAACGAGAAAATAACAAGAAAAGAAAAGAAAAGCAAAAAAAAACTTTTTTAAGCACGAAACTTAATTATAATATTCGTTTTTTTTTTTTTTTTTTGCTTTCTTATACTTTCTTTTTGTATCCTTTTCTATTTTTTTTTTTTTTTTTATTTCTGTATTGTTTAGATAATTATATTTGTTTTTATAGTTTCTTTTCTCTTTAAAATTAATTCGTTATTATATATTCAACAAAAATTATTATGTTTTGTGTTTATTTCGAGCGTATTGGAATTTTTTCTTTTTTGCCGTTTTTGTTTTTTTTTGTATAATGGGCTTGTGTTGTGAATTTATGGAAAATTAATGTATGTAAGACGTATTACGATTATTTGCTCAATGGATTGTTTAATAATAGCACGGAATAAGGGAAATACGAATTTTATCTAGCATAGGAACATCAAAGTGTTTCACCAGTGTAATAACATTCGAAATGATTAAATTTAATTGATTGTATTGCAATTAAACGATATGAGAAGAAAACAAAAAAAAAGACAGAAAAAAATCTAGAAAATGCTTATTTAAATGGAAAACTAATGGAATTTTTTATTAAAGATTCTTTAACGATTTATTTTCCACAATTTAAATTTCATTTGATTATTTTCCATATAATCGAGAAACTATTAAACACTCTGCTGTTGACAAAAATAATTTTCATTTATTATTGCAAAAAAATAACAAAAAAAAAAAAAAAATAATTACCACGCATCACCCAGTAAACAAAATTTATACACAAAATTGATTTTTAATTTAGTAAATTTGACCAGTTGTTATAGAAAATTAATAAAAACAAAAAACTTTTGTGTTGCAGGCATAAATGTATTTCGGTTCACCTAAAGTTTACCAACAAAATTTATATTGAAAAACCACAAATAGTGTTTTAAGAATTATTTCAAGGCATTTAATTGCAAAGTCAAATTAAAAATGCTTTTATAGATGGTTTTTATAATAAAATAAAAATTGAAAAATTATATTTGTTTGTTGGTTCATGGTTATACGAGATGCCCTTAAGCTGCTTTTGAAAATTCAAAGTTTTCTGTTTGCTGTTTTCATTCTTAAAAAAAAATAAAAATTAAAAGGGGAAAAGAAAAGAAAAACAGAAATGTTCGAGCCAAAGTATTTTATTTGGTTGACATTTGCTTTATTATAAAAAACAAAAAATTATGTAGGAATTTCCTAATTATAATTTCAAGGGTTTTTGTACCCTGTATATTTAATTTTTCAACCCCAATCACTGTCAAACATTACGTTCAATAGTCAGCACAGCTTGACTGATGGATTTTACACCAATTTACACTATTAGAAAGTCGTTTTTTAATATCTAAATTACTTAATTCTTTATTGTTTCCGGAGTGTTAAATTATTGTTCAGGTGTGAGGGTACGTAAATTTAATTTAAAAAAAATTTAATATCATCTGTTGAATTATGTTGTAAACCGATTTGAAAACAAAAAAAGAAGTTTGATTGGATAATTAATGGAATAAGCTGAAGTAACTTCAGGACTGAATCAGTAAACATTTAATAAATATTACATCATATATAAATGCGTACAAATCAATGGAATAAACAAGGGTTAGAAACAACCCATCATCATAATAATAATTAATATAAATGGCATTATAATTCATAACCTGGTGTTACGTTTGTAATTAAAAGTGACATTTAAAGGTAACAATACGAAAAAAAAAATTCCGAATTCACAGCCTCCACTACCCCCCAACAAACGAATACATTTATAAACTTTTCTTATATTTTCTGTATGTGCTTTTGCCGGATTTATCAACCAAAAAAAAAAAAAAATTAATTTCTAAACGCAACACAACAACCAAATCTTTCCCTAAGCTTTTTACACAGAACTTTTGTCAGAATTCCAATACGGTTATTTGATAAGCTTTTGTTATTATTAAATAAGAAGAATTTTTATTTTTTTATTCCTGCCAGTATTTAATCAAAACATTTTTGTATGTTTGCAGCATAATGCGTATTATGCTGCTCGTTTTTATTAAAAAAAAATTTTTTTTAATTAAAAAAAAAAAAACAAAAATTATTTTGCTGTTGCTGCTTATACACGGTAAATACCTTTAATTAATTTATTAATTTTATAAAAAAAAAATTTTAATATTTTCACCACTTTGATCCTGATTTCAAGGAATTTTATAATAATAATAAAAAAAAAAAAATGTTTTTCCTACATCGAAAATTAATTCGTAACCAGATTAAAAAAAAAAGAAAAAATTATTTTTCCATATAATATTCTGATTAATTTCGTTATGAAATACAAAAAAAAAAATTAAAATTATTTTATCATAAATGACATCATTTTCCGTGGTTATAACTTATCTATTACCGAAAATAAAAAAAAAAAACTCTCGCGCGCTAAATGTGCTAAATCATTACACAGTGCTGATGGATGTGCAAAAAAAAACGAAAAAGGTGAAGAAAATTTTTAGCACGCGATAACGTATGACTCAACCGGCTTAACGGTTGTAAATAGAAGCAAAAAAAAAAAAAAATCTTTAAACACTTTGTACAAATTTTTTTTTTATATTTCTTTACCCTTAACTATGTCGTTACATCCTGCCTAAATAAAGAAAGTTAAAAAACATAAAACCTCACACCCAATGTCTATGATGAATTTTTTATTTACATAGAAAAAAAAAATAAAAATTTTTCGGTTGCTTAAAAGCACAAAATGTTGCTGCCGTTTATTTATTTATATTTAAGGGTTTCTCTTAAGTTATGTCACGGCAAACACAAAATTTTTCAAACAAAAACCGTTTAAACAAGTGGGAAAAAAGGGAAAACTGAAACCTCTAAAGCAAAACAACAAAAAAAAAAAAACGTAAAATTGTTTTAGGAGAGAGCGAAAAAAAAAAAAGAAAAAGAAAAAGAAAAGTTTTCTTTATAATTTCCATATTACCATACCCTAACTAAAAGTGTAATAAAGTATTCAACCAATTAATTAACGAACATCAACAATTATTTTTCTTTTTTATTCCTGTTGTCGTTTTTATAAATTAAACAAAGAGAGAGAGAGAGAGAGTGAAAAAAATTATAACAAAGAGCTTTTTAAAAGCTACTAAAAAAAAAAATTAATACAACTCAGGGGTTGTTTAGTCACTGAAAAATATGATTTTTTTTTAATTTTTTTTTGCTCTGCTTTTGGTTTTAAAAAACGATCAAAATTATTTGTTAAATGTGTTTAATATAAAAAGATAGTGAAAAGCTTATTTGGGGCTTGTAATACATCTAGAAAATAAAGCTTATTATACGGTGGCAACAAACACACACACAAATAGCAAAAACTTTCACAAAAAGACGAGCAGCTCACATAAAAAGCAGCAGACAACTAATAATTTTTTTTTTGTTGCTGCTGCTGCTGCTGTTTTTAAAACTTTATTATTATTTTTCTGTTTGTTTTTGATTTGTTACTCGGCGAGTACATAAAATACGTAACAATATGAATAGCTTTTTGGCAACAAAATATAGAAAAGAATAAAAAAAAAAATTTATTTATAATTGTTTGGTTTATTTTCAGGACGGGCTTTTTATAGGCGGGCAATTTATCATAAAACAAGAATAAAGTTTGGTGTCACATAAGCAATATAAATTGGTTTTTGTTTGAAAAGCTTTTCTTTCTTTTTTATTTATTTTTTTTTTTTTTCGTATTTACGTGGTGGTGCTAGGTGGTAATTTTCCGTTCAATAATTTTTTTTTTTTTATTAATTTAATTAGACGCAATTAAGAAGCAAACGACCGGGGGAAAATTTTCTATTTTTCTATCAGCGTTTTATTGATTAAAGGTGCCTAAAAAAAAAAAAAAAAAAGAAAAAGATTACCGCTGTGTACCGTTTAGATTAAAAATTAATTTCTAACCTCTCGCATTTCTTCATTATTCTGCGTCAATTGATTGAAGGTTTTTACGGAGGCAGCACGAACAAACAACGATAAAAACCTAATCTCCTCCATCTGGGAAGAATTTTTTTTTATTTATGCTAAATATGTGCTTTTCCTTATTCACATGTTTTTACGGAATTACAATTTAATAAAGCACAAAACTGGCTGGAGGAAAGCAAGAAAAAAAAAAATTATGATATGCCAAAAATTATTATTAACAAAACCGGAGTGTGGTAGGCATGGATAAAATTCTTCCCTGTTTTTTAAAATATTTTTATTTCTATGAAAAAAAAAAAAAAAAGTAAAAAAATTTATGAACAAAAATCTTTTTCGCAGCTTTTCCGCTTTTGTGGAAACTTTTTTATTTTTTTTTGTTGTTTTGTTATGTTTTTCGCTGTAAATTTATTTTTTTTATTTTTTATATTCTTTTGTGAATTTTGATAAGACGCTTATTTAGTCAACGTTCTGTATTAGAAATTATGGAAATTTCTCACTCTCTTTCTCTTGCTATCATCGGGGTGGTTGTGTTTTCGACGTTCCATTCGCTTTTGATTGAAACATTTAAATATTTTATTAATAAAATATTTGCACAGATTTTTGCCGTTGCGTATTTTGGTAACAAAATAAAAATAAAAAAAATTATTTCTTTCTTTATTTTCGTCGTTTCTTAATTAAAATAATTAAACGTTGTGGACCTTCGGTGCTAATTGCTAGGTAATTAAATAAGAAACTTTTATAGCAATAAAACACTTTAGAATGATGACTGGTTCCTAAAATTTTAATTGGCGTTTATATAGAATTACGCTAACCGTGTTAACCTCTTTAAGTATGTCAGGTCAAGCCTAGCTTACGTGTTTGTAGTTTCTCTATCACCTTTATACATATCTACAGTAGAAATGTTATCAGGTTTATTTTTTTTTTAACTAAATAACCTGAATTCACATAACACTTTTCATTAAAATTGTTGTTTTTGAATATTTTTGCATAATTAATAACTTCTTTCCAGCATAATTATAGTGGGAAACATAAATAATTGCATAAGTTTTGTTGTTTTCAAAACCAGTGTCGAACATTTATATTCTGAGAAATGGCTAAAATGCAGGCAGGTAGTAGCTAAAATTGCTGTAAGTCATGCAAATCTTGTTCTTTATTATTTTTAACGTAGGTTTCATAAAAAATTTGATTTTTTTAGTCATAAGGTATTCATCGGAAGTCCATGCTCTGGAAATAATTTCTATAACATTAAAACTCATCGAATAAATGAAAAATCGTTATTTTCTTTCTAAAACTCCTTAACAATTATTCCGGTGCTGTTACCACCAAAACTTTCCGGTTTTAATTAATCAAAAACAGAGAGAAAAATAGAAAAAAAAAATAATAAAAAACTTCTTATGAATAAATGTTTTTATAATTCGATAAAAATGTTATGGAAACGCTAATAAAAACTTTTGTAATAATTTCTCATTTTATTTTCATTTGAATTTTATTCCTTTCGCATAATAAAAGAAATTTCTAGACAATTTTATCGATTAAAATCTCTATTGAATATTACCAATAAGCAGAATAATAATGATTTTTTACTTGTTTTCGTAACGTTTATTCAATTTTAAATGAACAACAAAATACAATCGGTACCGATACAGAAGGTGAATTTTCCATCATTCTCTAGTTCAATACTTTACTTAATTTTCGATGTTAATTCCCTATCGACTGTACAGCTTTACTCTTCGCAATCATTTTCATGTTTTGTGTGTGTGTGTGTGTGACTGTGTGAATATTTTCTCAAAGATAAACAAAAATTAAAATCGTGAGAAGGAGACTTTGTTGCTCTGTTTCACCCGGTTATCAATCTTCATGTTTAGAAAAAATAAAAATGAAATTTTCATTAGACAACCAGATAATATAAATTAAAATAAATTTAATAAAAGCTTTTGCGGAATAGAAAGCACACACAAAAACGACAATTCATTGATGATATATGAAACCAAAATATGTTTTCTAACAAATATATACATTGAATGGAAAGATGACAAGCAAAAGAGTGAAGTCAAGCAAAGATTTATAACTTTAAAACCGTTGACTTTAATAAAATATTTAATTTTTCTGTGCTTTTTTCGTTTATTATTATTTTTTTTTTTTGTAACTCTTTTGTTAGCTTAAGAAATCACACAAAAAGAAAAAAAAAAAAAAAACGTTGAGATCGTTGAGTGAAAATCCAATAAAACGTTTCATTTGTGAGTTTTGTGGTTTTCGTCTTATTTGCTTTGCTATAAGAAACGAAAACGTTTTTTCATTTTTTGTGTTGATTTATTGATTTGAAAGAACAAAGAGATTTGTGTATTGCAGCTACGTGCAACTCGTAACATGCATCTTGCAATTGATCATTTTGATTTTTTTTTTTTAAACAAAAAACAATAATAATAACACGGGGGACAATTGGAATTTTTATTTCTTTATTCAACCAGATGTGTGCTTCGTGGTTTTTGTTATCAATAACAAGAGGAATTTATTTTATTTTAATTTTTTTTTTTTTTTTTCATTGTTTATTTCAACACTGTTCAAGTGTGAACTGACTGTTAAATAACTCTTTGATCCTTTTACCATTACAAATTACAGAAACAACAAAGTGTTTTTATATTACTTCTGGCGAAATATACTGTGCTGGCAAAAAAAAAAAAAAATAAATGTTTAATTCGTCAATCGGTTAAAACAGGAAATGGGTTAAGCATTACAGCAGATTTAAATTTAAAAAGGTGTTAAAGCTACTCAGTTGATATTGAATAAATTTACAAAAGCTTATTTGCTGTTTATTTTGCTTAGTTGAACGTTTTTTTCTTTTTTTTTCTTTGATTATCTTTGTGCTAATCGCTGAAACTTGTGTGCTGCTTTAAAATTAAATCTCATTTCAAGAGTGAATTTCTCTCATATTTAATTCTCCCCTTTAAAAATACAATAATAATAAAACTGATGATCATTCATCTGTATTAATTTTATTTAATATAATAAGAGATATTATTCTTATAAACCTCACACAACATAACTTTTTATTAACTTCTCATAATAATAGTTGGACACATTTAGCAGCGTTGAATACATAAAAATGTTTGGCGTTTAAACTAAATAAAGTCTAATGTTTAAGAAACACGACACGTATTTATAATACAATAAAATCAAAATACCATTTGGTGGCTCGTTTCCCGATCAAAAATACAAAAAAAAAAGGAAAAAAGCAGGCAGCAATAAGAAAAAAAAAATGTTTGTAATTTATGAACAAATGGATACATTGTCATGGAACTGGCATTGTTTATCCAAATGATCACCAAGTTTAAGTAATATACGTTTATGTTCCATCACATTTTTTTTTTCTTTTTTTAAGTTTTTAAATTATTACGGGTATTTTCGTAATCGCAAACATGAATATTGAATCTATCTGTATGGTGATTTTGTCATTTTTGTTGGTTGGAAGAAACATTTTTTTTTTTTTTTTTTTTTGATTTTTATTTATTTTTCATACCAAAACAGCATAATCCCTTATACTTTATGATGGGTTTAACGCTTTTTCTTAAATGGTTATTTGGTTATATGGTGATTCGAACATTTATTTATATATATATATTTTGTGTGTACATATGAAAATTCAGCTGAGCATTAAATTAAATTACACAACGAATAGACAATTTTTACATAAAAAAAAAAAAAAAAAAACGTTTTTTTTTTGCCATCGTTTTTAAATTACTTTGCATTGGATAGTTGATGCTTATTGGTTTTGCTAAAGCTTCTAAATAATTATTTTATTGTTTTTTAAATAAACTACTTTGATTGTGCTTTTTTTTCTAGCAGTTTTTTTAACTTCTATATATGGTTAACATGTAATAAAATGGTAAAATTTACGGGAGAAACGATTTTACCTACATCACACTGACAAGGTGTGCTTTTTTACTGTACAGCATTTTATAGGGGTTTTTTTTTTACGTTTTTTACTTTTATTCTGTATTTGACAAAGTAATGCTGTCATCACATTAAATTTAATAACAAATAAAAGCAACATATTGCTGCCTTTTACAATTCCTTTAACGCTTTCAGTTTATTTTCTTTCTACGACGATTTTACTTCTTTTTTTTTTTTTTTTGCTGTACACATAATTGCAGAGAAAGCTTTTCATTTATTTATGCTTTTAATAAAAAAAAAAATATACAAAATAAAAGAAATTTTTTGATTTTAAATTGCGTGCGTTATTTTTGCCCTTTTTATACATTCAAAACACAAACATCTTACGGATATCAGCTAGGCGTAAACAATTTTTTTTTTCGTATTTTTCAGTAAGCTTACAATGATTAAAGTAAATAATAATAATAATAATAATAGTAATAAAAAAAACTTTAAACACCATTAACATAATAATAATGATGATAATAATAACAAAATGAAAAGTTTTTTTTTTTTTTTATTTTTATTGTATAGCATTCGAAAGAATGAAAATTTTCATTGAAAATTAATTCAATGTGAGCTTTTGCTAATATCAACTCCATAAAAAAAAAAAAAAAAAAAAAAAAAAAAACATTTCATTGCTTCTAACTCTGTATTTTCTATTTTATTTATTTCTTGTCTATTATTATTCGTCCTGTATTTCTATGAATAAATTTTATCTACGATTGAAATGTATACACAAGAAACGAGGCACAGAAATGGCAAAGGATAAACCGAACAAAAAAAAAAAACTTATTGATTTCCGATACAACGAATGTTAAGTAAAAACTACGTAAAGGAACACAAAATTTAAATTTAATTAGAAAATTTATTAATTGAATGCATTGAGATGGAAAATTATGGAATAAAATTAAATTTGCATAGTAGAAACACACGTAACACGGCTCACACAAAGTTTAAGCAAAAAACAAAGCTTATTGTTGCCAAAAATAAAAAATAAAACGGAAATTTAAAACGTTTTTATATATATATTTACATTTTCTGTTGATATAACGCGTACTTAAAAGTAAAAGAAAGAAAAAAAATCATAAAACACAAGTACACAACGCTTTATTTATAAAAATTTTTCGCATAAATAAAAAGAAAAAAATTGACGCATGGTAAAATTATAATTTTTCCATCATTTTCTTGTTAATAATTTATATATTTTTATTTTATTTTTTTTATTTTCTTATAAATCACAAGGAAAAAACCTTTAAAATCTTCTTGTTTACACACGGAAAACATTTCTTTTTTTTTTTCTCTTTTCTGTTTGTAGATTTATTAACAAATATAAATCGTATCGCAACGTACACACTTTTTTACACGCATCGTATCACATTTTTAAATAAAAATCATTTTTTTTTTTTATTTATATATAAATATTATGTAGTATGGTTAGTATGTGTGTATTATATACAAAAAAAAAAATATCGAAAACGTCAACAAAAAAATTATATTCAATACGGCACCTGTGGCTGTCACATATTTCGGTTGATTTTGCTACGAACAAAATAGAAATTTCTGTACAAACAGAGCAAAAGCCCATATGGTTATCCAATATACAAAAAATAAGATAAAAAAACCCTTTCTTCAAAAGCAAAAAGTAAATAGAAATTCAATCAATAAATAGAAGAAAAAAAAATAAATAAAAGGACGATTGCTGACTTATTAAAAAATGATTTGTTTCACCTCAATACAAAAATCATTTTAAAAAAGCTTTTCTCGTTCTCGTGCTGTTTGCAAAGAATTCAGAAATATAATTTATTTGTAGCATGGAATGTAGGAATTTTATTTTTCAAAAAACCAAACTGCAGTAACTAGGATCATCTGAAGCTAACTGGATAACAAAAAATTTTTTCTAATTAAATTTACAACATTTAGCAGGAAAATGATTTATTCGTTGCTTTTCTTCGTTAAGTTTTCAGAGCTTTTTTAAACAATTTACAGTTAGAGAAAAGAAATACCAGACAACAAAAGATTTTTTTTATTAGACATTTTAATTAATGTTATGAGATGGATTAAATTGGGAAGAATAATTATTAAAAAAAAAAGGGATAGAAAAGTAACAAAGGAATTGTAAATGTTGCTGACTTTTATCTCTGTCGACTCTCGCTAGTACAAGTTAATTAATATTTACTATTGTGGTGTATCCCTGGTCAAGAAGGAGGTCAGATAACACAACATTAAGTTACGTTTTAATAGAAATTGTCTGAAAGATGATGGTGAAAATAAATTTGTTACAAAATAAAAAATCAGACAAAAGCAAATCTGTTGAACCTGTTTAGTAACAAAAGCGACTAGAAGAACTATAACTCCTTACCGGGAAAATACATTTAAAACACTCAATGATTTTCGTTATTTTGTTACAAAACAAAAAATAAAAAAAGTATCCGGAAGCCTGAAAATTCATTGAAAATCCGAACAAAGTTTGGATTTTTATGTCTGGAAGGCAGATTATTTTCTTTAAAAAAAATTCTTTTTTTCTCTCTATTAAATCAAATAAATGTGTAATAACAACACGGACACTGTTTAATAATAATTTTATCAAAGCTTTTCTCATTATAGTATTCAATATTTAATTAAACCACAAAAGCGACAATTTAATATTTTCATTTCAATAAACTTTTCCATCTTTATGCTTCAGCTTCTTGCATTAAAACTATTTTTAATTTAATGAATGGAATAACTTTGTAATTTAAAAACAAAAAAAATAATGAAAATTTATTAAAATATAAACAGGATATACAATGGGATAGAAATGTTTAATGTTGAGTGATTCTCCCCATATACAATTTCTTTGCTAAAATTTTTTCTGTATCCGCACGGGCGATTTCGTTTATAAAATAATTTTATTTTTTTTTTCTCCATAATGATACAATTTTTTTTTTTTTTTGTTATTTAATTAATTACATTTTTATGAGGTAGACATTTTACACCTGTGCGGTAATTTGTAATAAATTCTCTCAATAAAAGGGCTAAGCATAATAGAATAACAAAAAAAAAAGGGCAAAAAACATATAGAAAAATGTTTTTCTTCTTTTATTGACACAATTCGTTATTATTTTTGTTACATGATGACATAGGTAAATGTTTTTTTTTTTTTTTTTTTATGTGTGTTATTCTGTTATGTTTAAGGGTGAACAACAAGTTGTCATCCTTATGAAAGAAAAATAATAATAATAATAATAATAAAACACCCAAAGGGTTAAAGCTCATAATCATAATAATTTCATGCTACACATCTTGGTAAAATAAATAAAAATAAAAATAAAATAAATAATAATTTTTCTTCTTTCGAAAAGGTAACCAAAAACAAAAAAAAAAAAAAAAAAAAAAAAAGTGTAGATGAGGTTGGAGGTATTTTCTCATAATTTCATGTTTGTTTACATATTTTATACATTTTGTTTTCCAACCCAGCTATGTTAATTTAATTTATGATGACTATTAAGATGTTCCATCATCATGCCAATATTATTCAAAAGCTGAATATACATAAAATTCGTTTTGTTGCCTTCCTTTTTTTTGCATTTATTACTCCTTAATATAAATGATGTAAATATTTATTATGAATGTAACGAAAGCATAATAATTGGTTATTAATAATAATATTATTGTTGTTAAAAATAATAATAATAATAATAATAATAATGATAAATAAAAAAAAAGAAAAGGAGCTTTCATGACTAAATCTTAACTCAACAACTTCAATATTCCAAATTCGAAATTTTTTTTTTTTCTTGTGGTTTTAATTAATCAATATTTAACCATGGAATTGTTTTTGTGCTTTTTGTGTGTAGTACCTCCAGCTAAAACGGAGTTTTTTTTTTGTTCCATTTAATGATAAATGTGAATAAGTCAACAAGAGAGAACAACATTTTTCAACAGTCAATTAATTGGAATTATTATCAACAATTTAAATAATAATAATAAAAAATTCTTTTTCGTTGTTTATTAATAAATAAATTTTCCGTTTGCCTCCTGTTTTTATTTTTTTTTTTAATTTTTATTTTATTATCGTGTACGTATAATAAATATTAAAACAGTACATTTCAGTTTAATACAACAAAAAAAAAAAAATCGGGAAAAGCACAGTATTGTACGGTTTTATGAGTCACTACGATCACGATCATAACTGTGAGATGCAGAGTTAATATTTGTGGTAGAGTTAAGACGAGGAATTTTTCTTCTGGTCACCAATTAAAAGGTGAAAGATTTTTTTTTTTCTACATTTATAAAATCTAACAGCGAATGGTTTGGCTTCTGTGAAAAGAACAAATTTTGATCTTTAAGAAACAACGGATTGCAACGATAAAACGTTTATGAGAGAAAATGCAAGCAACGTTTCGACAGTAATTTGATTAATTAATTTTCAGATGCATAAAAGACGCAGACTAATTACATCACCGCAAACATTTGTTAGACTCACTGCATTTAAAATAATTTATTATTTTTTTTTTTTTACTGCTGTATTATTCACCAAAACAATACAAATTTATTAATGCTGTTATAACACTGTTCAAGCTTATCGTTTTTAAGTTTTTTTTTGCATGAAAATATTTTCCCAATAAAAAAAAATAAACCGAAAACGACAAAACAAAAAAAAAAAGAAAAAAAAAACTAAAGCTCGGTACAATTCATAAAAGAAAGTGGAAGCAAAAAATAAATATATTTTATTTTATTTTCTATGTGAAGTTAGAATACTGAGTGCCAATTTTGGGTAGACGATAATTTTTTTTCTTTTTATTATTTGTTTGTAAGTTTAAAGCGAAATTTCTTTAAAAAAAAAAAAAAAAACGAAACGAAAAGTTTTATTCGTTTTGTTGCAAACAATAATTGAAGCAGCAGCAATTATTATTTTGGTAATAACAAAAAAAAAAAAGACGAAACAATAAAAGAATGAAAAGCGAAAAGAAAAAATATAATTTCTCTTCTCTTCAAGATAATTCTGTGTTGTCTTATGTTTTGTGGTTGGTTATTCGTTGTACAGTTGTTGTACAAACGCAAAAAACATCAGCCACAAAACTAATTAAGATCAAAAAAAAAAAAAAAAGAGACGAAAATTTACTTTGATTAAAGGTGAAGAAAAATAAAAAAAAAACACTCAGGTAACACAAAACAGTAAATTGAAATAAATTTTCATTTTCTACGACTTTGAAAGAAAGTTCTTTACCTTTTTCAGGTTCTTAAAACCAAAAGGAATTTAATTCGTTTTTTTCACCAAAGACCTTTAAAATCCATTAATCAATAATAAAAACCGAAAAAAAAGGAAAAAAATTTCTTTCTTTGAATAATTTTCACATAGGAAAAAACAGAGGAAAAGTTTTTCAACTTTAACCAACATTAATAATTTTTCTTGTGTACGTTTACACTAGAACGTCTGCTATTGGAAGTGCTTCCTGCCAACTACTTCAGTTGTCAGCTTTCACTTTTTTTTTTTTTTAATTTAAATTTTATCATCAACTAAATGTGAAACAATTTTGCATTTTTCATGCTTGACACACAACACCAGAAAATTCATTTATTAATAAATCGTTTTATTGTTTTAACAATATCCTATCAACGGGACTAAATAACGACAAAAAAAAAAAATATTTTTAAAAGCTCTTATGCTATCATCTTTAAATAGAAAATGATATTGTGAATTGAAAGCAGGCGGATAAGAGTTTCCATTTAAAATCCCTGAAACAGATTTTACAAAATTTCGTTATGTTTTCATAATAACAACGGAAAAGTTTTTTTTTTTTTTTTTTTTGCAAAGATTAGAATGAAAACATTATTGTTTGCTTGATATTACATGCATTTACCTAACATATATATTCATATCTGAATTTTTCATGAAGCTGAATGATGATACAACAGAATTTGTTGTTTCTATCACATTAATATTTGTATCACAATAAAAACTGTTGAAACTAAAATGCCAACCAATATAACAACATTAGAAACATATTTCTGTTATAGTATATTAAAGCTTAAAGCTGATTATTATTGAGACCACATTGATGAGGAAAAAATACATTAAAGCATTAAAAATGATACAATATGCTGCACGATATGATGGTAAATTTACGATACACAAACTAACCGAGCAGAGAGTGAGTGAGAGAAATTTTATTTTTGATTAATGACCAAAATTATTTATTTAAAATGAATCAATAGTGAAGAATATATATATATATATATATATTTCTAATTAGGTAGTAAATATTTATATTTCGCAATAAAATAGGTGAATAAAATTTATTCGATATTTTATTCATCATAATGTTGAAGCAGTGGCTATGTTAGCAATTTTTCCTGAAAAGCTTTCTGTTGTGGCTGCAGGCTATAGAGAAAAATAAACTGAAACAAAGTGACATAGATGCATTACTATGTAGAAAACCACTATCAAAACTCTTTTTCTTTTTTGGTAATCAAGCACATAAACTATAACAAAACGAAAAACAAACAACAGCGAAAACCATAATCTTGTGCTTCATGACTCATGAGCTTACTCGATGTTATCTATATATTTTTTTATTTTTTTTTTCTTTTTGGTTTTCCGATAAAAACTTTACCCGCACTTGTGTGCTTTAAATCAAACAAATAAACAAACCAAAAAAAAAAAAAAAAACGAAGCTTTTAGATAATTCTCTCTTCAGTCTAATTATAGAAAAAAAAAATTTTTTTTTTAATATAATCTTAGCGTCATTAACGCTTTTTTCGCTGTTTATTTGCAAATCGATAATAAAGTATTTTTTTTTTTATTATTAAATTAAATAAATGAAAAAAATTTCAACCTAGAAAAAGCTTTTGTAAATAAATTAAAATTTAATATAACAGACGAAAATAAATTTCTTGGAAATAAAAACTTTATAGACGTACTTCCGCTTGTAACGTCCAAATGATTTTTATTTTTTTCTCTCTATGTATTTATTTAAAAAAAAAATTATTCATATCTCAGTTATATAGCAAAAAACAAAAAAAAAAAACAAAAAAAAGTTATTTTTAAACAAAGCTTTATTAACAAAACAATTAAAAAGAAAAAGAAATTTTTTTTTTTTGTGTTACTTTATTTTATTTTCTGTTAGTTACGCTTCGACTATCCAATTTTTCATAATTAACAAGGAGATTTACATGAACAAAAAAAAAAAAAATAAATAAATAAAACGAAAATAAATTTACATTCGACAGCAAATAAGCAAACAAACAAAAAAAAGCTTCTGCTAAAACACATTGCAGTAATAAATAATAAGAAAAAAGGTTTTGCCAAAAAAAATTTTTATTTTTCTTAGCGTTTTTTTTTTTTTTTTTTTATAATTGAATTTTTCTGTTTAAAAATGGATTTATGTAGATTAGGAAGCTGTATGGATTTTTATTTTTATGCCAACATAGTACTTGACATACAGAAGAATAAAAATTATTTTTTTATTGAAGCTTTAAATTGATTATTTACCGATTTAACGATATTTGTTGTGTTAGCTGCACTAGAGAAACCACTCAAAAAAAAAAAACCACTCAGTTATTCCGTACGAGCAAACGATAGTCAAAAGGTTTTTTGCATGCTATCTCACACAAAAAATGCTCCTTATAGTGATCTCCTTTCATCGAATATTATGATTTGTAATGCACAAGGAGAGTAAAACTCCCGATAAAGCTTATAATTAAAGTAGATAAAATTATATTTATGCCTTTTAGTAATATTATAGCTTTTGATTCTGTAACAAGATAGTTATCTGCTGACACAAACACCCAACAGCAGGATAAAACCGAATTAAACAGCAAAACAAAAACTTTTGTTCGATTAAAACACAGCGTGAATAGAAGGTCTAAAATCAAATTATTCATTGCTTTCTGCTTGGTTAATGTTGAAAAAGAAAAAACTGAAATGAAAAACAAACCGAACGCGAGCAGAAAATTCATCAATTATCACGTGAAATTAATTTAATTATAAAAATTATTTTATTATAATTGCTGTTTCCTGTTTTACGCTGTTTGTTTGTTTGTTTGTTTTTTTTTTTATTTATTTATTTCTGGTTAATTCACTAATTAATTTAAACTTTTATTTTATTTCGTTAAAGTTGTGGGCCTTCGTATTACAAAAAGTTATTACAACGTGGTTAAAGTGTATTGTTGCTGTGCTGCATTGTATGGTGGTTGGGGTTATTTTTATTCATCCGTATTTAATAAAAAAGCAAAGCTTGTCTATTCAGGATTTAAGTAACTTTAAAAAAAAATAAAATTGTCCGGGAATATTAAATTCAACAAAATCATAAATAACAATAAAAAAGCGAGACCGAAGCAAACTTTAATAAATAACTTACAAAAAGCATAATAACCATAACAATATAACATAAAATATATATAAATCTAAAGCAAACTTAAGATACATTCATTGTTGTAACAAAAAAAAAAATTTATTCTTGCGTAACTATTATCACAGCAAAGCTCATCCTATCAATCAAAGGACATTCATGAAATAAATATAAAATTATAATACAAAAAAAAAAAACAGAAAAAAAGAAAAGTCTATCGCATAATTTAAGAACGGAAAAATAATCAATAATATCACAAAGCTTTTTTTTCTGATGCTACTCACTTTTATTTGTGCTTTTGTCGCAACTATTCATCATTAATGCTGTTGTCATTAGCATAGCCAATAGAATTCTTCCCTGTTTTTCTCTACGTTTTTTTTTTCGTTCTTGAATGCCGAGAAAAAAAAATTGTTATTAGACAAAAATTTAATGCAATTAAATAACGAACAAAAAAAAAAAAATGAGGAAAAAATTAGGGGAATCATAATACACTTAAGTAATAAAGCGACTTAGTATTCCGTAATGACTTTAACTTGTTGGTAATAAACCGGCAAAAGTTTTTAATTTTTTTTTTCCTGTCCTTTTTTTTTTTTCGTTTATTTGT
The DNA here is from genome assembly GCA_961205885.1 of Ptychoptera albimana. Lineage (NCBI taxonomy): Eukaryota > Metazoa > Arthropoda > Insecta > Diptera > Ptychopteridae > Ptychoptera > Ptychoptera albimana. The sequence goes on from OY540803.1 coordinate 30,273,657, forward strand.
TGAGGGGTTTTTATAATTTTTTTTTTTTGCAGCAGCAGCAAAGTAAATTTAATTTTATTCCGTATGAAAGGGTAAAAAATAAAAAACTAGAACCCTTCGAACCTAACGTGCATTTGTGTTTAAAGCATCAAGCTGTATATGAAATTATTACAGAAAAAATTTAAAAAAAAAATCAAATTATCATAAAATTAGAAGGAAATTAATTTCCATTTCAGGAGGTGAACTTTTGCTTCACTTCTCATATCAATAAATTAATTATTCGTCAGTGAATGAATAACAAAAAAAAAAAAAAAAAAAAAGAAAACTTCTTAAACTTAGCTTCTAGTTTCTAAAAGCTTAATTCATAGAAACTTTTAACTATAATACAAACTTTCCACACAGACAACAATATAGAAATAAATAAATAAAAAAAAAAACCGCAAAATTTGTTATTAAAATTTAAGACATTTCAAGTCATTAAATAAAATCCAAAACCATAAACGGAATAACAAAAAATACTGAAAAAAAAACTCTCATATATGACATGGAAAATAAAATTATAAATAATCTACCCAGTATACATAGAAATACATAGAAATTCATAGAAATTCCATAAGGTATAGAAATTTGTTTAAAGATGATAAACAATGTTATTATCATTTAGCTAGGAAAGCTAAAGAATAGAAATCTATTGCAGTAGCTGTAAAAAAATAAAAATATTTTTGTCTGAGTACTTACTTACATACTTGGTTGCTTACTTCCAAACTAACCAACAACAGCAACGGTGGCACACAAAAATACATTTTATGAGACATTTCAACGTTTTTATTTGTATTTTTTTTTTTTTATAGTAAAATATTAAAATTTACGTTTTATAGTTTAATAAATTAAATAACGTGAAATAACGTAGAAAAAAAAATATCTTAAGAAGGTCATCAGATGTTTTGTTGCATTTCACATACACAATCAGTAATAAAACTTTATTTTAGCTAATTTTGCACTTTTTGCACTCCTCAATCCGCAATACAAAATGTAACAAAGTAAATATCCAACAAAAATTATTTCAATTGTCACAACAATCAACACAACACTCAAATTGAATTTATCAATTAATTTTTGGCACTTTGGTAATAAAGACATTTTCTACTTGAACTTTTACAGATCGATAGATAATTCTTCTGTCTGAAAGAATTATTTTTTATTTTTTTTTTGTTCCATCTTGTATTTATTTCGGTTTTGTGTCAATTGTTTTTCTTGTGACCTTCTTTATGGTTCACTGATAATTGAATGACAATGATTTGATTAAAATTTGATTGGTTTTATCGTGCTTTGCAGATTTTTCTCTATTTTTTTTTTTTTTATTACTTTAAAGTACAGTAGAATCTCCTGAATCATCAATCTCATCCAATAAAACTATGCTACGGTTTAAATTCATATAGAAATGAGAAGTGAATGTCAGAGAAGTTTGGCCGTATTCGTTCCATAAGCAGACCACCTTATATTGTGGTATTTGTTTACCGCGTAAAATATTAGTTTAAGCTTTTGAGAAATGTTATTTATGAGTTATTTAACTTCTATTTAGCCACAACTATACTATATTTATATATGCTATGCAGTAATATATTAAAGCATCAGATGCCGTCAATATTAGTGGTTTACAGGATAAATTTTGGGTATTGGGATTAAAATGATGTGTCGGTGGGTCTATTTGACGTTTCTGTGAATGTTTTTTTTTTTTTTTATTTTTGACAATGGAAAGCTCGTGTAGTAAATCCCATTAATTTTTTAAATGTCACCAAGGCATTAAAACCTAGAAAATACTCAGTTTATATTAATGAGACATCACAGTACTTGAATTTAATCAAATTATGTGTTTTGCATATTAAAAACCACCAACTATGAATTCGCAGGAAAAATAGTATTATTATTGTTGTTATTATTATTATTATTCATTATTATTATTATTATTATAAGTTCCGTTTTTATTATGATGAAGCATAAGAGAATAAAAAAATAGGGGTGAAAAAGGAATTAACTCCGCAAACAACAATATATAAGCACAGTGTATAACCGGCTAAAAATCATGTGTTAATATTATAAAAAAACACACAACAAATATGCTCTATCAAGTTTAATTTATTGTTATGTAACATGAAGCACACCTTAGCACGATTGTAATACGAGCATTACATATTCACAAGTTAGTCATCACTATTTTCTGATTTATTTTCCAAAGTAAGTTTTGGATTAACTGGTAGAAAGTTATCTACTCTACGTTACTTTATTCATTAAATACTTCAAAAATATAATTTTTATTTAAGAAATTTTAGATTTAGATTTTTTAAGTACTAAATCAACTCGTTTAAGTACTAAAAACTAATGCACCAAACTTTTCTATAATCTGTTGAATAAAGTTTTTTTTTTGGTTTTTTTTTTTTCAATTTACTTAGTAAGTTTAACTGAAAATATTCCTTTGTTCTAAATTAATGATCCATAGATGATTATTAATTTTAATTTAATTAATAAAATTTGTCCCTGATATCACACCACATGAAAATTAATTAACTAAACCCACTAGCAGCAGCAACAAAAAAAAAAGTTCTTTTTATTGCGTTTACCAAAATAATTTTTTTTTTTTTTTTTTTTTTTAATGAATTATATACAATAAATAAAAGTAAAAAAATTCATAAAAGCTTTATTGTAAAACACACGAACACACAACCGAAAAAAAAAATGAAGTTTTTATAAATTTATTAGCAACAAACAAAAAAAAAAAAAAATTAAAATTAAAAAATAAAAAAGTTTTAACAACTCTGAATAATAAATAATCACTATGTGTGTCGATAATGTTTCTGTTTTATATGATTTTATGCGATTTAATAATAATGTTTTTTTTGTTGGTGTTTTGTTATTTTATTAATTACATTATGCTTTAATTATGCACTTTGTTACATTTTGAAATATAATTTCCATCATTATTAACACACTTTGTGTGGTTTTTCCCTTTTTTTTTTTTTTTTTGATTTTCAAACTTGCTGCTTGATTCAACAATTTAAACAGTAAAGTAGCATCCGCTTTATGTGTTCATAAAATTGCCCAAAACTCGTGTTGAGTACAGTCGATTCTATATGCCACAAAGTGTATTCCTACAAAGTTTCATCCAATTTGGAATTAATTCTCTAGTTCTACGAAATTTGATTGAAAAAAATAGAATTTCTCGAGTAATATTTTTAGAGAAACGGAAACACCATTGCTACAGGTTCATAGTAATTAGTAGATGAAATATAATTCCAAAATCTATTTAAAGGGTAAAAAATTACACAACCCACCGGATAATGATTCAATTTATGAAAATCAATTACCAAAAAACCGCTCTAATGCTTTGATTAGTTTTTGCAAAAAAAAAAAAAAATACTTGACCCAAGTGCGTTATTTTTGTTTATTTAACATTCTATTGTTCACGTGTTGCCAGCTTATAAAATTAGTATTGCCGTGTTTACGAGTTTCATTTTATTTTTTCTATAATAATTATAATGTATGAGCTTTGTATGAGCATTGTATGAGCTTTTGTATGAGAATGCGGTCAGCTAGAACGATTAGCAACGGCTCGTTAATGTTTATGAGAGGTCATTAAAGATTATCATAATATTTACCTGTAATCTCACTAGAATGGTAATTAATAATTATTTTATCTATTTTTAAAATAATTTTTTATCAATTAATTTGCGTTTTATCGGAGCAAATTAAAAAAAAAAAGGCTGACATTGTACCGTAAAAACGAAAAAAAAAAAAAAAACTGATAAATGCTTATAAATCAAAGATAATTTATGCTTTTTAATATTTAATAACAAAAGGAAGTATTTTGAAATATAATAATAATAAAAAATAAATAAAATTTATCGCATTTATAAATTTATTGCATCGATATTATTGATTAAAGAATTGTGTGGAGCCGAAATATAAATCGTTTTGTGGTATTAAGCATATTAATATCCGTCAACTTTTTTTTTTGCTTCCTTTTGTATATTTTATTTTTTAATAAACGTAGTAGAAGCTAGAAATAAATATATACAGCCCACAGTGAAGGCAATAAATAAATCAATTTTATTAGGCTAAATAAAAGACAATTAATTTAAATGCAAAAAAAAAAAAAAAAAAAAATTCACTGATTTAATTTCTCCTTGTCTTTATCTATTCCAATACCGAAACGAAACTTATTTCGTATTCATGCAGAAAATTTTTAATCAAATTTTGTGTATTAATTTTCTCTGCGTAATCAGTGTATATTTTCATTTCAATCAATTGTTAAATTACGCCAAAAATCGAGATCAAATAAAATGTAAAACCACCACCAGACATACCAAAAAACACGTAAAGCTTAAAGTTTATACGAATAACAATACTAATAATGCGAATGTTTTTCCCATTTAAACACAAGTTATTCGGTTCTCCACACTAAAGCTCATGTAATTTGCTTTAGAAATTAATAATAATAAAGCACAAAAACATAAAAAACAAAACAAAAAAAAATATATATATATATATTAAATATGCTGCAAGCCTCCTCCTAAGCTTTTGTTTATTTAAAAGACTTTGTAAATATTTTTCTCTCTGTTTTCCATGGGATAAATAAAATTAAACGAACAACAAGGAAGAGAAATTTTTTTTTTTTTTTTTAATTTTTTTTTAAAGCAACAACAACATTGTTGTGCTTTTTCTATTTTTATGTTTGTTTGTTTTTTTTTTTTTTTTTTTTTTTTTTTCATTAAAATCAGATTTGTAAAAGAAGAACAAATAATTTTTAATTATTTGTGTGTTTCGTAGCTTCACGACCCTTTTTTTTTTTTTTTGCTCTCTTGCTGCTGCTGCTGCTGCTTCTACAAATGTTTTCCGTTGTGTTTTCTTTAATAAGTTTTATAAATTTTTTGTTTTTTTTTTCTATTCATCTTTTGTTGTGCTTTTATTGTGCTTTTTTCTTGTTTTTTAATTGTGAAGTCATAAATGCTTATTTAAATGGCAAATTTGTTTTGTAATGAATTAATTTTCAATTAAACGAATGAAATCTTTAACGATGTAAAGTAATGGAAACATCCTAATGTAGTCAGATTGGTTTGTTTATTTAGAAATAATAAAAAAAGAAAACGAAGGAAAATTTCTTTATCAAACTTAAACAAATAAATGTTATCGAACTGAATGTAAAAACAAATTAATTAATTAATTAAAAAAAAAAAAAAAATGTTAAAGAAGCAAAGACAAAACAGAAAAAAAAAAAATAATGTTCGGTGATTTTAATTAAACAGAAAATCATTTAGACCGCAATAACTTTTAATTACTTTTTGATATTTTTTTTTTTTATAAATTAATTATTAAAGATTTTAATCAAAAATATCCATTTATTATGCATTGTGTAAACAATTCCCTGTTACTTTAATCAGCTACTAATACATGAATTAAAATTATTTACACACGAAACTAATCCTCAGTCTCATTCTCAGCAAATATTAAAACGAGCAGATAGTACCATCTATAACCTCACACAAGATACAGCAATATTTTTTTTTTGACTTTTCTAACAAAACAGCCTAAGTTAAAAAATTATTATAATCCATCACAATGGCAGGACACGGGAACAACAACAACGGGCATAACCAAAAAAAAAAGTAAAGGAAACTTAGCAACAAAGTAGTGTTTTGAAGAAGAAAGGAAGAAAATAAATGACGAAAAATAAACGATCACCAGAGGTACGATAAAGGCCGATTCCACACATAAACACACAAAAAAGGTATCTACCATTATTGAAACTTAATATTCATAAATAAATTTATTGTCTCTTCGATAAAAGATTGTCGCTAGAAACATTATTTTCCGTTTCGTTGTTTATATTTTGTTTAAAAAGTTATTGACAAGGACAAAAAGTTTATTTTCTCCTATCGATTATAACGATTAAGTTTGGTTTGGGGATAGATTATATACGTGTACGTAAAGATAATAGCTTCTTTTTTTTTTTTTTAGGTTATATTATCATCGGTTCATTATAATATGTTTGAAGGATCATGTTTAAAGGTACATGTGTGGAGGTGTATGTCAATCAAATTTGAATTTAATTCAGTTTCTCTTAACTACAGTGAAATTTCTAATTAAAGAAAAACGAAATGAATTCATTTCAGGAGTACACAACGAATTTCCTTACTTCTTATTGGTTAAAACCTTTACGCATGCGTAGTAATTCTAAGGAAATTTCAAACTTCAATTAAAAATTAATTTTTCCTTTATCTGTGCATAGCAATAAATTCCTTTTAAATTATTCACAAAATCTAAATGACTTACAAAAATCAATAGATAAAATTGGATAAAAGTTTCTTTAGTATTTTCATTTAAGAAGAAGAAGCAAAAAAATAAAAAAAGGATTTTCTATCACAGCAAATATACAAGAACGAAAAAAAAAATCTTTTTTAAGTAAAGGAAATGAAAGCAAAGCTACTAAAAAAAAAAAAAAAAATAGAATTTCTATTCCAAAAAAAAAAAAAAAAACTATTTTTCGTCTTCTGAAAATTGAAAATAGAGAAAAAAAAAAAAATTTCTAAGTAATTTTAAATTTGCTTTTGATAAAAGTTTTTTAAAATTTTTTTTTTCTTCAAATGTGACATCTTATTACATGAACTGTGTACTGTGTAGTGTTAACAGAGTAGTTTTTGAAGACAAGTAGAATTTGTTTCTATTGAAGAAAAAAATATAAAACTTCATTTTATTCCCTTTTTTTTTTTTAACGAATATGTTGTGTCCTGAAGATGTTTGTGTGTCAAAATAAAAAAAAAAAGAATACTAGAGAAAATATTGTTTTTTCAACTTCACAAAGTTCAATAGATAAAGATTGACTTGACTTTTAGTACTAAAAAAAACCAAAAAAAAAGAAATTTTTATTGTTACAAACTTGTACCATTTACTGTCTCCAGTTTTTCTCGGTTGTACTGGAAAGATGGTTAAAAAAAAAAAAATTATGAATTATTTATGGAAATATCGTTATTACAGGACTTAGTGGTCAGTATATTGTGTAAGGTAGTTCAAGAGAGGGTCACATATATATTACTTATAATAATTAATATGACTTAATAATGGCAGAGATTTTTTTTCGACAATTCCATTACATTTACCCAAGGATTATACTTTTGACATTAAATATCTTTTTTTACCCTCATTTCCCTTATTATTATTTTTTCGTTGTTTCTTTTTTTTTTTTTTAATAATTATAACGAATATTTACCAAAATTCGGAAATAAAATGTAATTAATATCATTCAACTAAAAATGTGTTTTTAGGTTTTGTTTTGTCAGTATTTATACAGTTTGTTGTGTGTAGAGTGGGTGGTCCTTCCTTTTAGCCCCAAAAAAGTTCTGCCGATTTTAATTAAAGAAAAAAAAAAACAAAAAATTTATTTTATATAATCAGCTTTAATAATTATTCCTTTAAATACAATACATATTTTAGTTATAAACGGTAATTTGAGCTTTTATTTTTGAAATTAATAATAATAATAATAATCTTTTCCCCGGCTAATGGACTTACAGACGCCTGAAGATGTGTTAAAATGCACACTAAACCGTCTAGTAGGATCTTAATTTTTTTTTTTTTCTTTGTTGTAGATTTATCTGGGTTAACACTATTTGAACAAGTTTTTATACCATTCAAGGTGAAAGCTTTAATATTTTCGTCTTAAACAGCAACAAAAATATAAAAAGAATATTCTGCACTGCAAACAACTCGTTTTTTTTTTTTAAATTAAGTTTAAAATAATTAAATTTTCTAAGTTAAAAAAAAAAAAACAAACAAACAAACAAACACTGGAGGAAATAAATTTATTTTTTGTTCACTAACAACATTTTTCTATATTGATTTGATTTGCTTTATTAGATATAATCCCTATATGGGAAGCTATAAGGATCTCGTAAAACAATTTCACAAAGATTTTTTTTTTCCTTTTTTTTTGCGATAGTTTTTCTGCTTTGAGAAAACTTTTTTCGTTGTTCGCTGATTTAAAGTTCTTCATTTATATTTAATATCTAATAAATTAATAAAAGAAATAAAAGCTCAAGGAGGAGGAAATGAACAAACTCTATATAGGTGTTGTCACATCGTTTTTTTTTCTATTTATTTAATAAATTGTAGTCACATTTCATTTAGCTAAATAAAATCAGAAAATACAATTTTATTTGCTATCGTCAATAAGGATAATCTTTTGATAAAAATAATAATTTTATTTTTTTTTTTTTTGCCAACCAACCATCGCAACTGCTTTATTAATAATTTTCAAAGTGTTACGGATAAAACAGTAATTCATCCATAATATAAGAAAAAAATGGGGCGGAATGTGGTGGAGGAAAAATAATAAATTTCTAAATGAATTATCAACCGAACAAGTGTTTTTTTCTTTCTTTTTTTTGAAGTTAGTTTTCTTCAAATATCGCATTGTTAAAAGATAAATCAACACTTAACGCTTAACGCTTAACAATTATTCTTTCAACTAATCTCCCCTTGTTTTAAAAGAAGCTTAGTGCTTGTTAGATTGATTAATCAGAATTACTTTCTTCTATGTTACAAAATTACAAAATTTTTATGTTGCTTTCTCAATTAGAAATTTATTTTTGAAAAACCGAAAAACCAACCCTTTTTATCTCAAAGTAGTTGAAGAAGTAGCAGCAAAAATAATTTATTTATTTATTTTAACAAATCTTAACATTTTATTGTTATTTGTATATGTAGTGGGTTGTTGGCGGGGGTGTAGTGGGTGTAGTGGGACATTTATATTTAATTGTACCTGGTGCCCTACAGGTAAAATAGTTTTCTATACATATTTTAAAGCAAACATGTCTATGTTTAACCTTAACCGAAACCTGAAAATCATCTCATATAAATTTATTTATTTATAAATGTTGAATATAGAGGTTAACGTATAGTCATTAAGGTAAATGAAAGTTAAACATGACTGTGATTCAGAATTGTATATAGATATGTTAAATGCACCAACAAACATTTGTACATTAAACCTTTAAAGAAAAGAAAAAACTCTAAAACTCTATTATTTATCGTTTTTATTGATAAATGTTTATCGTACAAAAGTCGATATATCGCATCTGTACCTGCGGTGTGTTTATTTCTCTACATGAATACTAATAAGAAAATTTTAACTTAACTGAACAACACAAACGATGTTTAAATCACGTTGTAATAACACAAGAAAAATAAAAACTGTGTCATTGTAACCAGCCAGCATCCCAGATACTAATTAATTAAATTTTTATTCAATAATAATGCTCGGTTCCGTCACCATTATTAATCGAAAGCCAATTGAGAGGAAATTTTTCTGTGTTTTTTTTTTTTTTAAATTTATTACGCGAGAATGGGGGAGAAATTTTTTTTGATTTTTACAACGGAAGGAGGTAAAAAAAAAAAGATTTATGTGTGTTACCTTTACGTGGAGGTTTTTTAAGTACATATGCCTTGATTTACGTGAGAATTATGCTTAAACAGGACGAAGATTTTTTTTTTGTGTAAAATAAATACGAATTTAAAATAGTTTTTGGAATGTAGAAAATTGTATGCATGCATGCTAGAAATGATGAATTTTTTATATGATCTGAATGAAATATTAACTGTGTACTAAAAGTAAAATATGTTCTAAAGTATGAAAAATTGTTAATTTTAAGGATTATTAAAGTTTATTATGCGCTCTAACTTAAATCAGTTGAATTTTATCGTTTTTATTGCAGTTATTACGTAAGGGTTGTGCTAAAAAATATTAATGTGTACTAAATGCATACTTTTATATAGAAAAAGCTTTTTAACCCAGTTGAAACGCTACTTTAAAATTATTTTAATTTACAAAACACCAGATAAGAACTTTCACAAGCAGAAAAGTTACAAAATATGTACTAAAAAGCGGCACAACTGTACTAAATTATGCAAAAGTTAAAACAATCATCGTAATACAAAAGTTTATTAGGCAAAACATAAAGAAAAATCATTTCTTAGAACGACAAGTGATTAATCAACTTTGGTTTGCAAAGCGTTAATTCCAATTTTCAGTAATTCTATCTGTGATGAAATTTAAGGAACAACCGAATAAAGGTGAAGAAAACGCGTAAATCGATAGACACAGGTATATATTTTGAACAATATTATTATTCTTAGTCAAAAGAGACGAATCTTTTTTATTTTTTTTTTTTTTGGTTTGTTTGCTTTAAAAAAATGCTGAAAAGAGAATGGGTTCAACGAAAACGCACCCAAAAGTACAGCACATAAAAGACGAAGAAAAGCAGAGTAGAAGAAAAAAAAGGTACACAGAGGGATCCTTTACAATATATAAAAATAGACACGTCATTACACAATACGCATGATACATCACTTGATATAATTTGATTTGATTTTTATTTTGACGCACAAAGAGTTTTTTTTTTTTTTTTATATTTTGTCTCCGCTGTTCTTTATACTTTTCTTTGGTGTGCTATCTATTTATGGATGCTATTTTACCAGCAATTAAAAGAAAAAGGAAGCTGATTTAACAGAATAAATAATTAAAAATCTGTTCTATTTACGTGCTCCATGTAACCATTTACCAGTTATTCGATAGCTTTCATAAAAAAAAAAAAAAAAAAGAAAAATCCAATACTGAATGCCAGGTAATCAATTATATTTTAATTACCTTAATGAATCTTTCCCATTATTATTATTATTATTATTATCATTATTTGGTATTTTCCTTACAACACAAAAAAAAAGAAACTTTAACCTTAAATTATTTAAATTAGTTTTTGATGTTCAGACGAAATTTTTTTTTTTTGTTAATATGTTTTTTAGAACTTTTAAAAAAAAACAGCTCTCCGCGCTAAAGGTATTTGATAACTTTGATATTTTGGATAAAAATATACTTTGGCAAACAAGCACGATTTGTTTAATAATATACAAAAATAATTCTCTCTCTATATATATATATATCATCCACTTATTTAAAAACCACTTAGTGGTTGTATATTTCATAGCTTAACAAGTGAAAATGAGGAAGAGAATAGAAATGAATAGCCTAATAAAAACTAAAAAACGAAATTTTTCTTTAACAAACTAAAGGACAAACTCTCATAAAGTTAAATCCATTTTAAAGCATATTTAAGATCCTTTACCGAATTGGTTATATAATTTTTCTACACTTCACTGGCTTTCCACAACGTTATTTTTAAAATAAAATAAATAAGAATTATGCTTGAGCTTTATTATTAAGTTTTTTATTATAATTTTTTCATATTATCATAACGTCAACATTTATTGTGGTTGTTACACATTTTTTTTACGCGTTTAAAATTAAAATTAATTGATATACAATAATAAACAAGAGTTCACAGTGTTAAAACTTATAAGTATTGTGTTGTCTAAAGCAATGTTTTGTGCTTTTCTTTTTTTTTTTTAATTAATTAAAAAACGTAGCTTATTTACTTTGTTAATGAAAAAATTTATAATGTAAATTTTTTTTTATTCAAATTAATTCCTGGTGGTGACTTTTTTTTTTGAATTACTTAACTAATAGTTAATAGATACGCAAAAGTTTTATTTTCTATAAAAAATTTTTTTGTTATTAATTAAGTTTCTGTTGTAAAAATAAATAAAGAAAAACACGAGATTAACTCTGTTGCATTTTACATTTCTATTGATGGTAACACAAAACGTTGCTTTAAAGTTTATTAAAAGAAATATTTACAAAACTAATGTAATGTAAATGGGGTGGAAATATTGATGGTGGGTAAAAACAATTAAAATTACACGACATTAGTTTTTAGTTGAAAGAATTTTTTCTTTTTCTCTCTCTCTCTTCGTTAAGTATGATTATGCTTAATAATATTGTTTTAAGTTCATCCAACCATTTAATTAAGTTTAAATAATTTTCCAGTTTAACATTTAGATTGTGTTTGTGTGCCAACTATTTTCTATTTTAATATCTAACATTAATTATCACAATTAAATAGAATTTAATTGGTTGCAATTGGTTACTATTATTGTTCCATATTGCGTTAATTAGAATTTCTATTACGAAACAGTAGAAACGCACAGTAGAAACATTTTTCTTTCATTAATTTTTGATTTATTTTCTTTTTTTTTTTTTTTTTTTTTTTTTGCAAAACATTTAATAACTTTTCGTTAGGGGTTGGTCTTTAACTTCTAGTTTGTTTTATTGGGAAAATATATATATATATATATAAAAATGAAATAAAAAAAAAAAAAAATCCCTGCCCATAATACCATATATAGAAATGTAAACAAAAAAAAAAAGCAAAAAAGATTTTAAAGTTCTACTCGGCTAAAGAGCACGAAAAATCCCAAAAGTAAATCTTTTTTTTCTTTTTCTTTTTTTCTTTTTTTTTATTCGACTACAGAATTTTGTTGTGAAACAAATAAAAAAGCATAAAATAAGGGATGATTTAATGAAGTTGTACTTATAAATATTTTCCAAATGGCTGGTCGGTGTGTATATGTGTGTGTGTGTGTGTTTATCAGCAGTAAAAGTAGAACTAAAAAGTTTAATAAAGCAAAATAAAATGGGTGATGTGGGGTGGATTTTTAGACATTTTCTATGCTGCTTTAATCATTTAAAAAGCGAACCGAATTGTACTTTAATCATATTTAAAGAAAAAAAAAAGCTAAAGATTTTCAAGATAATAATAATAAAATTGACGATGCGTTAATATTAAAAGAAGCTTAAAGCACGTGTGGTATTAACTAGCCAATATCGAATCACAAGAAAAATTTAATATCAAAGCTTTATTAAAACTTTTATGCTTTAATAAATAAAAATAAAATAAAAACTTTAAAAATAGTAAAACAAGTGTTTCACCTGTTCCATAAGAATTCATATGATTTTGGTAATTTTGTTTGGTTTAAAGACAATAATCGCGCATAGAGTTCCCAAGTTCACACAATGTCTGTATTTGTGTCTGAAATAAATTCAATTCGCTGTTTTTTTTTTTTTTTATAAATAGAAAGAATGAAAAAAAATATGGTTAAATTAACATACCAAGTGTTTTGCACCCTAAACTAAACATATTTTTCGTTGAATTTCATGTTTCTGGCGGTATTTTTTGTACACAATTTCCAATAATAACAGAAATGTGATTTTTTTTTTTAGCCAACAACGTAAAGAAAGACAGCGAAAACCATGCAAATATTTTTATTTCAAATATTGAATTGAAGACTATTTGGATTTATTATTATATAAATAAATAAAGAAGAATGAAAATATATTTATTTTTTATTTTTTTTTTTACTAAACACATTCAGTACTTGCAAACATAACCATAATATGCGCCACATGCGTATGAATTTTAATCAAATTTGAATATTTGATTTAACTATTTAGATAATATTGGTAAAAAACGGAGACTGTACGGAGTATGTATATTGAAACATACAAGCTGTTGACATTATTAACATACCGAAAAATAAAAATAAAAAATATTAAATGCAATAAAGAAATGAGAGAGAAAAAACGAAAATAAAAAAAAAAAAAGCTCACAAAGGAAGCGCCAAAAAGGCCAAATAAATAAACAAGAAGCAAAGCAAAGCAAAAAAAAAAATCGTCGAAATATAAACAAAATTATTTTCTAAAGCGGAAATTGGAAACAAAAACGCGTTTATTCAAAAAAAAAATGTTTTTTAATTAATTAAAAAAGTGCTTTTTTTTTTCACTCCACTATAAAAGCACAAACATGAGTGATTTTTCGGTATTTTTTTTTTTTGCCCGGTCGATACTGAATTGTCTATTACGGTCAGAATTGACGATGTTTGCATCATTAGATTTTATCGTATTGGAAATCGAAATCGAATAATATTTTAGGTGTTATTAAAGTACGGGGAAATTTGTAGGTAAATGAATGGGGAGAACACAAAATAAAAAAAGAATTTTTTTTCTATATTCTGCTGACAAGTTTAATAACAGCTAAACACTGTGCTGAAAGACAAACAGAAATCATTAATTAAACGGAAAAGCGTAACGGAATTATTAACTAGTTTCTAGCCACTGTTTATTCGTTTTATTTTGTCTTCCTTAAATTCATTCTCAGCCCCACTGTGTTTATTTTCTTTTCGTTTACTATCCACAAACGGATTTAAAGCTTCTTTTTTTTTTCCTATCCAAAATTAAAAAATGTAATTTCGCTACTTTAATTAACAACAAAAGAAAAAAAACAATTGAAATAATTAATTAATTATCAAACAAAAATAAATAAATCACTAATTATTAATTAATAAATCAATAATGATATAAAAAAGAAAAGCTTTAAAAACTGCTGTATGTTTTGCCTGAAGTTATTTAAAAATAAAAACACTGAGGAATGCTTTAATAATAATAAAAAAAATAATAAAAAAAGCTAACCGCTACCGGCATTTAAGGAGACTGACTTATGTGCAGTAAAGCGTTAGCTAAATCAACCACCTTAAGCTTCTGCACGTTGACTCATTTTATAAAAAAAAAAAAAAATGTTTTCTACAGAAAAAAGCGACCATAAACAGTGCATTCATAACACGGAATTTGCTTAAGGATATGCCGTAAGCGTCATTATTCTTGCTTCCCTTTTTTTTTTGTAAAAATTAAAAAATTCCCCAATAATACGTTAAATGAATTATTTTTTTTTTTTGCCCTTTTTTTGTGTGTTGAATTAAACAAACAAACAAACAGAAATATAAAGAAAATTTATTTTGTCATTTTTTTCGTGGCTATAATAATGCCTGCCTGTCGCGTTACAACAATTAATAATAAAAATTAAATAATTTAATCTAGTGAAGATTAAGCTTTTGTTTAATATAAAACAATAAAAGCTTTAACAATCAACAATTGTTTACCAACAATAACAACAAAAAAACTAAATAAATTCACGCAATTGATGAAATCGATGTAAAAACAGCAGACGCAACTACAGATCAGAAAAAAAAAAAAAAGAAAATGCAAAAAAAATATTTTGTCATGCCATGTTGCGTACATACATATGATGGATGGAGTATGTAAAAGGGAACAATATTTCTTTTTTTCTTTTTTTTTTAATATTATTTTGTCGGTTGATATCTCCCCCGGGACATTAGCGAAAAAAAAAACGAAAAAAAAAAACCATACACAAATATGCTGTGCTGTTATTATTTTATGTCGTATTACTGGAATTCCTATTCTTTGTTCACCCAAAATAACAAGGTGATTCGAATATCAATTTAAATTATTGAAAAGAAGAATAAAAAAAAAAAAAATAATAATAATAATATTCTCGTTTGGTCTCTTCCTATTTGTGCGGCCTAATATCTAAATTTATTTATTGTTTACTGGGGGTAATAAAATTATTTTTACCCACACAGAACTGGAGACGGTTACAAGGAAAATACATCCCTAAGCACCTCACCTGTAAAACACTCATAATAACAACGGAACCACATATCTCCTACTTTTTGTTTTTTATTTAAGCTGCATCTCCCGCTTCTAAACTTTCCATTTATAAATTTCCGTTTGGGGTTTTTTTTTTTTTTTTTTTGGTTGACCACGGTTTTAGTTTTAGTAAAAATAACACCGATAAGAAGAATTTCCAGATTATAACATCACAATTGTGAGTATTAACAGCATTCCAACAGTCAGTTTGTATAAAATCGTGTAGAGATTTGTTTTCCTGCAGTCTGGTTAAAAGGGTTTTCCCCGTAAGAGATTTATAATCCGCATGCAGGAACAAAATAGAAAACAAAGAGGAAAATCAATTTTTTTTTTCCTCCCGCACTCACGTATTACACGCACACAGGACAAGCTTTTTAATTATTTATCCTTTTGTGCATAAATTTAATTTCTTTCCTTTAAACCAAATGTTTATTTATTTTTAGAATTTTTGATACGCAGAATTTTTTTTCTGTTTTTCTGTTTTCTGTTTCCATTACGTTTTGAATGTAGAAAAAGTTTTTTGTCGGTTTTGTTTTTTTTCTACTTCCACTTTTAATCATTTAAGCTTTAACATGTGTATGTGTGTGTATATCTACTTTAAAGGATATTATTTATCACGAATTTATATTTCCTTTTAGTATGCAATAAAAAGCTTTATAACTTGAAAAACAAAGCAGAGACTACAATTAAACAAACAGAAAAAAAATAATAATTTTTTTTTTGCGCTGCTTTGTTTATTCTTAAGCTCGCGTTTCTCTGTGTTTTTTTTTTTTTTTTCGTTTTTATTCCTTCTGCGCTCCATTCTTTAGCATTTATTTTATTTTGCTATAATTTCTCTGTTGTTTTGTAGTATTTCGTAAACTAAATAAAAAAAAAACAATTAAATGCTGTTGTAGACATAATGATATGAAGTTTAATTTGGGTTCTTTAACAATTAAGTTAAGAGCTTTCTTTTGTACCATACAACTAACAAAAATAAATTAAAAAAAAAAAAAAAACTGTAGAAATATATGTTGGCTTGTTTCATGTTGTTTTTGTGGCGAATTAAAAAATAAAAATCTTTCTTTTTTTTTTATTAATTACTTTTATTCCTTTTGGTGTAAGAATTAAAAAAAAAAAAAAAATAGAAGAAAGCAAAACAAAAAATTTAAAACGTGTACGCCTATGTTATGCAAAGTTTAATTAAAAGCCAATTACTAACCATAATATCCTATGTTTACATAAAAAAAAATTCTCTGTTCAACAAATAAAACAATTCTGTACTCTTTCAAAAAAAAATTCATAATAATCTACCGCAATTAAAGCTCAAAGCATAATTAACAAAAAATAAAATAAAATAAAATAAAATTTATTTAATAATCGCAATATGGCTTTTTAAAGTTTTTACAATAAATAATTTTGTGCTATTGAAACATAAATATTGATTATCGAATCATTACTGTGGTTTGTAATTGATAACAAAAAAAAAACAAAACAAAAATATTTTATCTGATATTTACCGAGCTTTAGCCATTCATAAATTATAAAAAAAAAAAAAAAATTTTTTAATAATCAATTAAAAAAAAAATGAAGAAAAATCACCAATAAAAATTAACCGACAAACTATCGAATAGAAATTTATTATTATTAAAAATTGATGCAAGCTTTTAAGCACAAGTACTGTGTGTTATTTTTGTTTGTTTTTTGTTTTTTTTTTTTTTTTTTGTAATCCTTTTATCCATTTTTCATTTTCGTTTTATTTACTTTTAAGATGCCTTTAGAACATTAGACATGAATGATTTTTTTTTTTTTTTCGTGTTTCACTCCTATTACATTGGCTTTGTTCCTGTTTAATCTTCGCAACAAATGTTTTCCTATTTTCCTACTATTTTTTTATTTATTTAAATAAATATTGCGTGAACATCGAGCATCTGTGCTTTTACCAAGTAAATTTAATTTGATTATACTAATATTTCATTCCATTTGTGGTTTTACCATTTTTTTTTTTTTTATCTAACTGCGTTTAGGATGATTTTTCTTCTTTTTTTTTCGCTAAGCGTATTTTAAGTTGTTTTGTAGAGTTTATAAAAAAATTGAAAAAAAAAAAACCTTTAATCTTTATGTAATAACAGGTAAAATCACTTCTTATTGTGTACTCAATAATAATTAATTAACATAATAAGTTAATAAACAAAGTGATAAACTGATTACACGGAAATTAGGTAATTTTTTTAAACTACGAACCTCCTATTCATGAAATATATGAAATTGTTTAATCATTTATACAGAAGTGACTAATATGCTCCTTTACACATTTATTTATAATTTATAATAAAAGCGCGCTCGTTCGCTCGCAAACACGCACAAAATATTTAATTATTTTTAATTAGAAATTTAACTAAACACAATAAAAATTGTTTTTTTTCTCCTTTTTTTTTTGCCTTCTCATCAATGTTTATTTGTCATTTTACATGGGAAACTATCGATGTTAATTGCAAATAATAATAATAATAATAAAAAATAAAATAACAAAGCTTTACACAACAAACATGATTTGTTATATGCGTCCTCCATGCATCAATAAATGATAGAAAAATTGGATAATGCTGTTATTATTTATTCAGCCACAATAAATAATCTATTTTGTTTATATTTTATTTACGTTTTTTTAATACGTTGTGACAATCATTTTCGCTGTATTTTCTATACGGAAATGAATTTATTTTGAAAGAGAAAATTTCACTCAATTTTTTTTTTTTTAGCTATTCAACCGACAAAAATGCGCAAAATCATAGTGTAAAAAATCACTCAAACAAAAATTACTTTCCTTTACCATTCTAATCGTTTATACAGTCATTCCATTCACACCCATATTTTATGTGTTGATTCATAAAAGCTGTTTCACTCAAAATGAACCTACGTTAATCTACCAACAACAAAAAGTTAAAAAAAAAATAATAAAAAACCCCAACAACAAACAGTTTCCAATGGATGTACAACCAAATTTCTACTCAGTTAGTCCGTGTTCTTGGTCGTGGTTAGTAGTGATCAAAAAAAAAAAATAAAAAAAAAAAATTTATTTTTTAATCTGTGCGAAATAATTATTTGTGAAAGTTAAATAAAAATAATTCTTATGCAATAAGGATGTACTGTGCTTAAGGATATTAAAAAAAAAATATAAAATAATTTAAAAAAAAAGCAAACAAATAATGTGTCACCGATAATCTATGGAAATTCAATAAGTTTTAAGGTGGTTTATGCAACAAAAAAAAAAAAACGTGAGAAAAATGCAATAAAATTAAAAATAAAGGCGAAAAAAAAAAGCTTCCAGTGTTTTAACAAAAAAAAAAAAAAATTTTAAATTTAATTTAAATAAATTATTACGTTAAAGGCGGAAAACAAAAAAAAAAAAAAAACACACAGGGAAAATTAACGTCTTTCTGCTTCTTATCATAATTTAATTTGGTGACGAAACAACAAATAAAAAAATTAAGCAGAAAAAACGTTTTAGTTTTTTTTTCATCGTTGTCGTTTTTTCAATTTTATTTATCTATACGTTTGCCGTAGTCGATAAATAAATTTCGTTTAAGTGACAAATATGATGTTATTAAAGTGAAAAATGTTTATTTTATATTTATTTGGTGGTGTTGAGCATTTTTCTTTTTTTTTTATTTATGATTTTATCTGTTATCCACCCTTAATTTGATGCGAGTTATTAAAACAACAACAGCAACAGCGAAAAAACGAAAAAAAAAAATAGAAAAAAAACAGTGAGTGGTTTAAATACGTTAAATAAAAATACCCGGTGTAAATAAAACAAAAAAAAAAAAAAATTATTATAATGCGATCAAATCAATCAAATATGAATTTAGAAGTATTTTTGGAATTTATATTATTAACACATTTAATAAGGATTATCTCTGGTGATAATTTAGGTGAGTTAATAATAAAAAAAAAAACAAAAATGTATTTATTTAATTTAATGTTTAAGGGTTGAAATATTCAAATAAAGATAATTGCTAGACATAAATATGGGCACGTAGACGATCTTTTCATATATTCAAAACACAATATTTCATCATCATCATCATCATGATCATCATCAATATGTGTTAGAAAAAATTGCGAACGAAAACAAACAAACAGGTCGTATGTGCTCTACAGAAAAAAAAGAAAAAAAAATGGGAGTATAAGGGTGTAAACCGTGAAGAGGTCATATACGATGCTTATAAGTTATGAGGATCTACATTACACTACGTTAAAACATGACAAGACACAACCAAAAGCATAAAACACTACAGTTCAAATTGAACGTGAGTGTTGTTAGAATTATTCTTTTTTCTACTCGTTGTCGTCGTCGTCTTTCCATCATTACTTAATTTGACGACACGACACGCCTTTTATATCAAACAAATCTATTTATGGTATATTAAATTGCTATTTAGTTTCATTTTTTTTAACTGAACTGCAAATAATCGTTAAGCATTTATACCTCGTTATCATAATTTTATACTTTGTATTAATAGACAAAACTGAATAAAGAGATTGATTAATTATTTTTTTATTCATAACATTATTGTGATAGAAGACAACAAGTGAACGTTAATTTAAAGTTGCTTCTTTTTTTTTTTGTTTCTATATTTAATTAATTAATTAATTAATAATAAAAAAAATTTCATAAAAAAAACCGCACGCAATTTCACTTTGTCATACATTTTTAATTACATAAAAAGCTTCCTCTTTTTTTTTGTTAAACTAAATTTTTAAACTCAACTAGACCGCAAAGTAAAAATTATAATTAGTTAGGAAAAAAAAACCCCAACCCATAAAGGATTGTTTATCCTTTTTATAAATAATAAATTTTCTTTTATTTTTACGGATAATTTTACGGGCTTTATACAATAAACTAATCAATGTGTGAATATGGTGTGGGTGTGCGAGTGGGTTTCGTTGAGATCAAATTAAAATCACTATTATTATTATCACAAAATCTCAATAGAATTAAATGTATCGATGACACACATACACAGAGTATGTGACATTTTACATTTTGATGCACTAGGGAAATTCGATGAGTTTTTTTCTTTTCTGTTTTTTTTTTTTCTTTACAAAAAGTTAGAAATTGACTTTAAAATCTCTTGAGATAAATCATTGCTTTATCAGCATAAATAGTTTTGATTTTTATCACTCTGTATCACATCATTAACTCAGGATATATAATAAAAATAAAAAAAAAAAAACATTTTCAATCACTTACTCTGTTAAATAACTAGCAGCTTCTGTTGTTCATTTATCACAACAACAACAAAAATAGTTTAATTGATTCCAGGAAATCATTGAATAAATAAATAATCCCTAAAGTTTATGCTCGTTAAAAAAAAAAAAAAATAAAAAAGAAGTAAAAGATTTTTCATATAGAAGAGAAAAAATTTGTTTCCGTTTTTTGAACAAAAAAAAAATCAACAAGAAAAATCTTCTTTTTTTTTTTCAAAGGTAAATTTCCTTATAAACATTTCAACGAATAAATAAAAATAAAAATTACTTTTGATAGCGGGGTGGTGGGCTAGTAAATTTCATGTTTGTAAATATCCGGAAGTTTAATTTAAACAATTTTTTTATTTTTGTTTATTTATTCGCTGACAAAGGAACGAACCCTCAACAAAAACGTACAAATTTACACTTTTATTGAATTTATTTTTCTCTCTCCAACCAAACACACATTATGCTTCCTTAAATACATTTTTTTTTTTTGTAGTAGAAAAGAAAGAAAAATGTTTTTATTCCGAATAACAATTTAAGTGCAGAATGAGAATGTAAACATGTGTGTTTTGATGTTTTATTCTGGAAGAAAAACCTTACATTCCGCTAACAATCTAACAACAAATTCGCTATCAATTTTAGAATAAATTTAAATGAGAAAGAAAAGAAAAAAAAGCTCAAACAATTTTTTTTTTCTTGTATTTAAATAATAATAATAAAACCGTGAATGTGCATAGTAAAATAGAATAGGAAAAGCTTTGTGGCATTAAACGAGAAAATTATTTATGCTGAATTCGCGAATTATAGAAGCAAAAAAAAAAAAACAGCGAAGCAGCAAATCCAACAAGAAAAATCGCTGAAATTAATTTAACAAAAAAAAAAGCAAGCAGATCTCCCTACTCTAATGCTTTTCAGACAAAAGTTAAAACTATTTTTAAGCTTTTTTTTTATATTTAATTATTATAACAAAATAAACGGAAGAGCTTTTAGTTGGATTTTTTTATCTTTTTATTCAATTTGTTTTTGCTTTCTCTCACCCATTAGATTGTGAAAGAAATTCCATTCTGCATCCCACATTATGGTTGGGCTCTAAGCTTATTTATTTGCCAATTTTAAAGTAATTAATCATTAGCCTTATTATCTTTTAACTTATTTATGGAATTTTATGTTTTTTATTTGACGCTACTGCCAACTGTTATGAAACAAAAATTTTATCCAAACTTAATTAAAATTAAAAAAAAAAAAAGAAAAAAATTTGAAGCAAAATGAAAGGAAAATTTTCCATGTTTAAAAACTTGGGTAACTACGGGTATAACGGATAACTAATTTCCTTAAATAATTACTTTTTAATATTTAAATATTTATTTTGATTGAAATTTATGATTGATTTTACTTATCCAGTACTGGTTCTTATGGATTTATGTAATTAATTTACTGTGTCTTCTAGCCGCGTACAAACGCCGTCTCAACAGCTCTAACAAATAAAATAACGAAAATCTGTCACAATTACGATTAGAAGAAGTTTCTTAAATAATTTTACGCATCTGAAACAACCACCCTTAAGGCAAATAAAAGAAACCGCCAACAGCAACAAAACGCTAAAATCACTACACCCCCACATTTATTATAAATAAATGGAAAAATCAAAAATTTATTCCAACAAAAAAAAAAAAATAAAATAAAATAAATTAAATTAATAAATTAAAAAAAAAAAAAAAAAAAAACTTTTCTGTCCGCTTCAAAGTTAATAAAAACAAAGAACAAAAAAAAAAAAAAATGTTTTTATTCGCGAATTGAAAATAAAAAAAAAATAAATTTCTTTTTTTTTTTTCTGTTTCCACTTTGACTTAAATTAAATTTTTTGACAAAAAGCAAAAAAAAAAAAAGAATTTTTTTTTTTTTATTAATCATAATGTGAAGCAGCACAACGAAATTAAAAGCACAAGAGAGATAAATACAGAGAGGCAAAAAAAACGAAAAAACGAAAAAAACTTTTTTAATTGTTTTCATCTGTTTACATGCCGTAAAACATTTTTATTTATTCATTTGTTGTTTTAATTAATTTTTTTTTTTTTATTTTTTAAACATTTGATTGTCAAAAATAAAGCTTTTTTTAAAATTAATTTCCATTTTAAACAGTCGAAACTTTTCGGTTTTCTTACTTTTTGTCTAGCGCACGTAATCAATGTAATATATTTTGTTGCAGGTTTAAACGGTATTAAATCGCTTATAACCGCTTAAATCTGTTTACTTATTTTAACAAAGATATACCATGAGCTAAAAGCTTAGAATAATTTTATTTACAGATATGAAAAGCACATAATAAACATAAGGCTAGATAGGATATTAGCGAAAGAAAAATAAAAAAAAATTGTTTATAAAGTCGATAAACATGTAATAACAACAGCATGATACTTAATACAATGAATAAACAAACAAACAGGAGATATTCCTTATTCCTCAAATTCATTTACTCTTTCTAGAAGTGAACTTTTAAATAAGTTTTATTGTGTTACGAAATTTCTCATCTTATTACTTTGCTTTTAGTTCGCATTATACTAGTTTTTCGTTATGTATCATTAACTTACTGTAACCAAACACAGAATCACTATCGCACTACCAACAAACTTTCATAATTTATTAATTAAGTTATGAACGGCTAAAACGATCCGAAAAAACCACCGGAAGAAAACTTTTCTCAACCAAAACCCCTATGATAAATAAAAAAAATAAAATAAAAATGCAGCAGCTTTTCGTCGCTTTTTAAATATAAAAAAAAAAAAAAAAAAAATTCCATTATATTGATGACAGTCAAACGGAACAAATTAATTGCATCACATTATCAATTAAAAAAAAAAATAATTTTTTATTAATTATTTAATTTAAGTGCAAAGTAATTAAAATTTTTAATTTTATTAAACAAACAAACAAACAAAAAATTAATCATTATGTACGGTGGGAGATGTGGTGAAAAAATATTTTGCATGCGGACGGGTTGTTTGATTTTTTTTTTTATTAATTAATAAAAAAAAAAAAAAAAAAAAAACTTTTCCATTAATTAAATAAAAATAATTTCCGGTGATTACACACACACACACACACACACACACAGCAAATATAATTATTTATTAAACACGAACAGGATAATAAATGTTGGATGGTGCAACAGCAAAGCTTTTAAATTTAGAAAGTTTTTTTTTTTTTTTTTTATGGGATGTGCAACCACTTTTGTTGACCACAAAATCTATATTCCATAAACATTTTTTTGGCTATTATTTGTGTCAGTAGAATAATATAAATTCCCTTATGGAAAAATTGCAGAGAATGAGGAAAAAGGTTACAAACAGCAGAAAAAGTATAAACGATGAGAGCAAATGAAAAGTCCTTCAATGACATAAAAATGTATTTTTTTTTTTCTGGATTTGGATTTACTTGTTCTTCACAAACTCCACCAGCAAAACCGAAAAAAAAAAAGTTAAATTTTCCTTCCTTTCCATTTTTTGCTGGTTAGTTTTTATTCAGCATCTACTTTGCAGTCACAATTTTTCTATCTTTATCGGTAATCTCTGAAACTTTTTTTTTTTTATTTCTCTGCTTCTTCTAATTTATTTTCCTTTTTTCTTTTCTCTTTTGCTATTATTATTATTATTATTATTATTATTCAAGTGAACAGTGTCAAGCACAAAATACAATTATGTTAAGACAGATTATTGTGACAAACACAAAAAAAAAAAATAAATAAAATAAAATCAAAGTTAAAGCTCTTCCACCCTACAATTTATACTAACTAACTACCTTTTTAAAGGTTACCGGGAATGTATTTGTCTACAAATCTTCTTAAAAATTATAATCAAGTTACGATAAATTGTGTTTAAACAAAAGAGGGGAAAGAAGGGAAAATAAGTTGTTGTTTTTTTTTTTTCTATCTAATCTTATCTTTTGGTATTGAAATGTTAATACAGAATGACAAGCTTTTATACTTTATAACCAAAAAAAAAAAAGAAAAGAATGACAGGCAAAGAAACTATAATTCAATTAATTTCCCTTTTTTTTTCTATAACGATAGTATTCAGGAGATACTTCTGTAACATTTTTATTTTTTTTTTTAATACTGAAATGCACTAAAAAAAAATCAAAAGGACGAATCGTACAAAAAAGTGAAAAAGGTCAACCAAACTATCTGTCGTTTAACCAGTAATATCCAATAATATTTTTATATATTTTTTTTTTTTTGTCTCCACAGCTTGCATAGCACACAAAAAACATCCCCCCAAATATAAAACTGATTAACAATATTATTTGTAGATATGCTAGCCAAGGTGAATTGATACCTGAATTATTTATTACTTTATTTTTACTTAAAAATGCTTTCTCAAAGTTTATAAAATTAAAAAAAAAAGGTTTTTCCCACCCTTAACACAAGAAATGAAAAAAAAAAGGAAAAATTCTAACCCAAATTGGTTTTTTTTTTATTAAATAAAAAATCCTTTCTAAAAAGGATAATTTAAAATAAAAAGCACACTCTGTGGTTATGAAGCTTTACAACAATAAATAAAACTCTACACAAAAAGTGGGGGTGGTTGTAAAAGCTTACAGCATGCGCACAAAATAAAAGTAGTGGGATCCGTACTGAAAACGTATTAAAAACGATTTGAAAATATTACTTTTTTTTTCCTTCTTTCAATTTCTATTCCTAAAAGGAACTTTATGTGGGTAATAAATTATCAAGGAGGCAGAAAAAGGAAAGAAAAAATAGTATTTTTTTTTTCATTTCTACTCCCTATTAAAAAGTTTTATTAATTAGACAATGTAACCGATGGTAACGTTGCGTCAAATAACGTTGCGTGTTAACACTTTCAATTCGTTTGAATTCGTTTTATGATCTATGTTTTTGTGCTTATTGTACAGCGAGCTTTTATGAAGTGTGCATGTGTTTTTTTTTTATATTTTTGTTTGTTTGTTTTGGTTGAATTTTTTTTTCGTTTCGTATTTCACGTTATATATATATATATATATATGTTTTTTTTTTGCCGTACTACTAATACAGTGACAGAGATGACAAGCGGCCTAGTCATTTTCCAAAAAACCACCCATAAACAGTCGTTGCTAATTCGTTGTACGGTCAACGGTGTGCATAAAATTTATTCTCCAAAAATAGCGCAACAAAAGGATTCGTGTCGTGTTACAAAGAAAACAATTTTTTTTTTCGTTCCTTCTTTCTTCTTTTATTATTAAAAGGAATTAAAAAAAAAAAAATAATAAATAAACGGGTGAAACAATTCTGTTCGTTTTAGTGCTTTTTACATTCCTTATTTATTTATTTTGTTTTGATTAGTCGGTTATTTTACACGGTTGTTATAAAACAAAAATTTAATTATCTTATTTATTTGATAATTAGTTGATTTTATTGAGTTTGTTTTACCCGCTTAATTACATTTATTTAGTGTTAAAAAAAAAAAAATAAATAAATAAATTATTTATTTTTCCTATTTGTGCTTTAAGGTGTTTCAATGTTTGTTTGTTTGTTTGTTTGTTTGTTTAATAATCAAATTAAATCAACAAGTGAATTAGAAATTTCCGTTTTTCTTTCTTCTTTTCTTTTTTATTAAATTAATTAATTAGTTACGGAATAAATTGTGTTGATAAAGTTTTCTGTTTTATTGTGCTTTTTTACTGTACTACCTGATCGCTTGTCGTTTTTTGTTATTGTGAACTAATAAACGTTTTAAACTTGATAAAAGCTTAAATCATTTTCTTATTGTGTAATCATGCAAAATAAAATGGATTTTATGTGTAAAACTAAAAGCATAACTAATGTATGCAACATTCAACAAGTAATATTCGTTTAGTTATAAAACTCCTATTAGTTTTTTTTTGTTTGAATGTTCAACAAAAAAGGTATCATCATTAAAAGCACACAATGATTATACAACATGTAAATAAATTAATTTCCATCAACAATGTGAATTTTCTATTGTGTTGTAAACGAAACTAAAGTACAAAAAAAAAGAAAAGAATTCTGTAAAAAGCAGGTGAATTGATATAACAAGTAAATGTCTGATTTGTTTTAATTAAATGTAAATAATGAGCTTTTAACCATATATTAATTAATTTACACAAAGCATAATCTTTAACGAGAATATTTAGATAAATAAATAAAATAAATTTTGTGCGCGTATTAAACTATGTGAAAAATGACAACAAAAAGAAAGAAAAAAAATTTCTGTTTTTTTTTTTCGGTTTTCCTCTTGTTTTTTTTGTTTGTTAATTAATTAAATTAAATTTGTGCTAAAGGATTACCAATAATTATGGTGTTGTGTGTTTATCGGTTTATTCAATTTTATTATTAATAAATAACTAGGGTAAAAGCTATTTCCATGGTATTTAATCAATCGTTTCTAGTGAGTAATAAATAAAAAAAAAAATAAATAAAAATAAAAACGAAAAAAGGTGAATATAAAAGGCGACAAAAATAAGGGAAAATAGCGAAAAAAAAAAAAAAAAAACAAACAGATAAATGAAAATAAAAATAAGAATAATGATAATGATGTGGAGGAAAATATATTTCCTATTTTGGATAACTGTCATTACAATCTCTTGGTCGTTTTATTGGCAGCCATCTACTGTATCAGCGCAAATAATTTACCGAGTGGATCCATTAGGTTAGATAATAAAAAAAAAAAAAAAAAAAGAAAATAATATTTTTTCTCTGTTATTCTATGGTATCAACTTTACGATGAACAAAACCAAGGTCGTTGTTTTCTTATCATTGCTTATTTATAAAAAGAAAATGACAATGGCAACAGCAACAACAAATACAAAAATCATGTTATGTCGCGGATTATTTGTATTTAAAAATCACTTTTGATAGCGAGAATATTTATTAGACATTTTCAACGATGATTTATAAACACATTGGTTACATCCTGATACAATTTTTTTTTTCTATACCCTTAAGGGTGGTTTTTCTTTTTTTCTCTCTATCTCATCCTCTGTCTTGTTTGGTTATATCTCATAATTTTTGTAAATTAAGAAACCGTAATAAGGATTTTAATTATTTATAGTTGCCGCTGTTAACCTTTTTTTTTTGTTCCCCCCCGTTTAATTATTAATAAAAGCGAAGTTTAAACAGTTTTATTGTGAATAAAACAACAAAATAAAAAAAAAAAAAAATGAAGAGAACATTTTCCAGAAGGATAACACATTAATCTTTCAAATAATAATAATAATAAAGTTTATCCATTTTTTGTTGCTGTTGCTGTTGCTGGTGTTGTTGTTTATATCGCATATTCTTTTGACGTTTTTAATACACAAATTTATGATTTTTTCCGTATATAGTTTTAGTAGATCCTTCGCGATTATATTCAACGTATCACGGAACATGATAAAAACACAGTTTTTTTGGTTGAATCTTTGTGTGTGGGTGGATGCGATGGTGATGGTATTCACCCACATTTTAAAAGGCTAATTTATGACATAATATTACTTTAAGTTATGTTAAATGTAGTAAAATTATATAAATAATGGTTTTTCAAGCATAGATGTAATGTAGATGCTTTAGGAAGAAAACAAAAAAAAAATTTTCGTTTTATCCCACGAAACAAACCATAAATGCAACAAACTTATTATGATTTTTTCATTTATTAATAATAAAACTGAACTAGTAAAAAATTATTAAAGAGTGCTTTTAAAAAAATATTAAAAATTTTAATAACAAAACCAAAAAAAAAAAAAAAATGAAGCTTATTCTAAAGTAAATACGGGAGTGACTATCAGTCGCTTAAACAAAAAAAACCTGCGGTTATCGCATTTAGCGAAGACACAAAATAAGAGAATTAAAAAAAAATTCTTCTAGGTTTTCTTGGGGAGGAAAATTAAAAAAAAATTCCCCTATATCTTCATCATTTTTCTTTTAAATAAAAAGTCATAAATCTTTCACGAAAAAATTTTTTTTTATTCAAATTAAATAGACGAGTTGTGTGAAAAGTTAAGGCAGTGAAAATGTTGCACAGCGAAAAAATTATTTATTCAGATTCAAATCGTACAGGCATTTTTCGTTATATATTTTATGCTTGAAACATACTTTACTGAATGTTCTTGATACAACACAAGAGTCAAAAAAAAAAAAACAAGAAGAAGAAGTAAACTTTCGTGGTTTTTATTGTTATACAAATTCTGACAATATGTTACCCAAAACCATTTCTTTCATTTCAAGAATTTTTTTTTTTTTTTTTTGTTACAACTAGCTTAACTTGACTTAATTTTACTTGGCTAAGTTTCTTTAACTTTTCTTCTTGTACCTGGGCTATAGAAAATATTTTTTTATTTCTTTTTTTTTTATTTTAACGATGTTTAAGTATTTTGTTTGCTTATTATTTTTTTGTAAAAGGAAAGGAAAGGAAATTACTTCTGTTACACAATTCTCCTTTATGTTGATTTATAGAAGTGAAAAGGGAAAAAAAAAACATAACTTTTTCTCCTTGTTGGACAAAATACAGCCACTTGTTTCAAAAACTTCAGCTGAATTTATTAACAAAACAGGAATGAAAAAAAAACAAAAAAAAGAAAAGGAAACGAGAAAAAGAAAAATAAACCAGCGAAAATTAAATGTAAAGAAAGTAAGACGAAGTATTTACTAGGAAAATAGGTCCATTAAAGACCCAAAAGTATTAACGAAACGAACCGAAAAAAGAAAAAAAAATTTTTTTTTTTTTTTTCGTTGCTTCTCATGATTAAAATTGTGTATTGGTGACCGCAGATAAGGTTTATTAATAATAATAATTACAAATTACATATTTTTAAGGCAAGAAACTAATTTACAAAAAAAAAAAAAAAGCTTTTTATCATAAAAATTAGAATTATGTAAAGTTTGTTAAACGAAAATAATTACAAAAAAGCGTTCAACGTGAATATTTCCCAAACGAAAAAAAAAAAGAAAAAAAGGAAGTTTTTGATTGCAATAGAAACGGTGTTTGGTTGTAAAATAATTATTAAAACACTATCCTCGCCTGATAACATTAAAAATGTAATAGCAGCAGAAGTAGTAGTAGTAGAGAAACTTTTTTTTTTTTTTTTTTTTTTTTTTGCTACACCTTTGTTTAAGTTGCAAAAGCTTCTGCTGTTGCTGGTACCAAAAAAAAAAAAAAAAAAAAAAAAATCATAATTATGATATTCATTTTGAACATGATAAAGTAATAATAATCTTCTTATGTATTTTAACTATATGCTATGGGTGTTGTTTCTGTTGTCTTTATTTCGTTGTTTATTCTGTCATTTAATGTTAATTATAATTTATATTTTCATAACCAAACACGGTATAACGATGACGAGCTAACAAACGAAAAAAATTAAAAATTATGTGATGAAAATATAATTTTTATCTTTAATGCAGTCATATCTCTTTTATATTCAACAAGACACGAGAACATTCTACATCTATTCTTCTTACATAATTACGTTTAAAGATGATGGCTCGATGACTTTGTGATGAAGACAAGGAAAACAAGAAACAAGCGCGCAAAATACATACGACACAAAAAAAAGAAGAGGTTTTATAACCTTGTTTAAATAATTCCCATTAATTATAACTTTGGCATAGTAATGTTTACTTCTAACCATACCTCAACGCATTTTTATTTTAATGTTTTCAGTTAAAAAAAAGGGTGAAATTAACACGTAATAAGGTGCGTAAAGGTTTTGTCAATATTTTGAAACAAACAAACAAAGTCGTGTAACGTTATAGTTTTTCATATGGATATTTACTGCGTTTTTACTGAGCTTTTTTTTAACAGTTTTTTATCAGCTATGAATATTAAATTAAAAATAAAAATTATTTTCTTAATGTTTTTTCCAGCACTTTTATCAGCAACACTAAGAACGTACCAGAAAACTGGCTGTGATTCAGAATTGGTTACGTTAAGTTGTCCGCGCGGTACAAGCATTTCGATTGATGTTGCACAATACGGAAAACCTGGTACTGGTGAGCTTTTTAAATGTTTTATTTTTAAAAAATGCTTTAAAAACGAATGTAAAATATTTTTTGTTTACAGATAAATCGATAAGTACGTTATGTCCCCCAACGACAACAGCCGATTCTATGCAAAATGCAATACACAGTGGAAGTGGAAGTGAAATTGAAACAAAATCACCAGATAGTTGTTTATGGCCAAATGCATTGCAGGTAAATTGTTTCCCTTTTCTTTTTTTCTTTTTTTTTTTATAAACGTGCAAACACTAGAAAACTTTGAAACAATTTTCTGTTAATAATCGTCTTCGAAATAAATAAAGTGTCTTGTCTGTTAAAGTGGATTTTCGTTTCCGTTTTATACGTATTATATACTCTGCACGGCTGTCATGAATTGCAACAATAAAATTGAACAAGAAAACTACCCTAGCTTTAAATCATCTGATTTTTTTTCTTTTTTTTTTTTTTTTGTTGTTCACCTACTTTAGTTAATTTTATTTTGAAATCTACTTGAATGGATCTAGTTTTTCAACAGTGCAACATAGCATTGTATGCAGAATGATAAATGTTTCGAGATGTAAACTCCTTACATTTTCTAATCTTAAATATTGTGTAGAAAACTTCCTGTACTTTCCTGTACGTGAAAAATAAGAAAAAAAATTTGTTTTTCTCTCATTTCCGAATATTAACTAAAGAATTAAATAAAAAAATTTAGAAAAATCTTGACGAAAACAACTAAATAAATAATTTGTAGCATTACCAACATTAACTTACCTTTTGCTTGTTCCCTTATTCGTGTTTTTTTTTTTTTTTTTTTTTTAAGTATTCACTGCTACAGACAGTGGTGGAGGCATGTCAAAAGAAGCGACATTGTAAATTTATAGCGTCACCGAGAACATTTGGCGGTGATCCGTGTCCTGGTGTGAGGAAAATTGTTGAAATTTCCTACAAATGTAGGCCATGTAAGTAATCCAAACTTCTAGAAATTATTTAACAACAATTTTTGTCTTATACAATTTTTGGTTATTATTTCAGATGAATTTCGTAGTAAAGTTGCATGCGAAAATGATGTAATACAGCTGATATGTAATCCATATTCCCGAATTGCTGTTTATAGTGCAAGCTACGGACGTACAGAATACGAAAGTATTCAGTGTTCACAGCCCCAAGGAGTTAAGGAAGAGAGTAAATAGAACATTAATATTTTAGAAACGCAAACAGAAAGCCTACACAGTGGATTTTTATTGCTTTTATAACATAAATCCGTGCCGTCTTATTTGTAATTTATTCAAAAGCCATATTGACACCAAACAACAATTTTTTTTGGTTTTAATTGCTTATTATCTTCCTTTTTCAAACATCACATTTACACAATAAATTTTTGTTAGCTGGAGGGTTGTATGTGGGTTAATTATCCACGACGACCATATTCGGGTATTATTTTCTCTGGGCTGTGGAACGCAGCTTTAATTAAGACTAAATTTGAATTTAAATTGATTATCATTTGAATGGGAATTAATCAATTTTTATCTTCTGTTTTTATTTATTTATGCTTTGCAGCTTGTTTAGTATCATATGCGACTGAGACCGTTATGCAAATATGCCACGGTAAGAGAAAATGTAATTTATCTGCGGATAGCACAACATTTGGTAAACCGTGCCGCCCAGATTCTAGAATGTATCTAAAAGTTGTTTATACGTGTGGTGAGTTATGAATTATACATTGAATTTCCCTTTAGGTTTTTATTAACATTTTTCTAATTTACTGTTTATTGACTTTTTAAGTGCCGCGTAAAGTACTGAAAGACCGTTACGAGAGTCCGGCCGAATTAGATGAACCACAACAAGCAGAAGTTGATCCTGATCAAGATGACTTATATGATGAAAATCAATTTTATAGAGAATCTGAAGCAATACCACCCGCCCCCAAGCTACAGGGTGGTCTCTCAAATCCTTCAGAAGGTCCTGACACAGTACTATCCAGCATAGTGCCACCGACCAAACCGAAAACTGACTCAAATCTCGAAGGTAGAGTTTTTTTTTTTTTTTAAATAGAATTCTTTTCTGAAAACTTTTTTTTTATTACTTATAAATTGATTAAAAGAATTGATAAAAGCTCACTAAAACATGCCACTTTGTAACATGCACTTAAAATCTTAACAAAGGACGTTAAGATCTCTCTATCTTTCACACAATAACTTTTCTCTTTATATTTATAATAACAAACAACCAGAAATACTTTATTGATTCAATCACAATTACATTTTTAAAACCTCTATTCCCTTGTAAATAATAATAAAAAGCTTTTAAATAGCTTTGAAATTGCACAAAAAAAAATATGTTTCTTTCACCACTTCTATTATTAATACGTTAATCAAATACAATTCAATATGAATATAAATTTCCTGTTTTTTATAAGAAAAATAATAAAAAAAAAAAAAAAAACATTAAAAACAAAAATGCATTCAACCAACCAAAAAACCAAAAAAAAAAAAAATACTTCCTTAAAAAATTTTCTAATAGATTTGATGAGTGGTTCAAATACAACAGAGAGTGAACAAAAACTTTTGACAATTATTGGGGATTGGATAAGTGCATACATTTTATTAGCACGTAAGTTTGTTATCAGAAAAAAAAAAAAAATAAATAAAAAACACCGAAATTAAACCGAATATAAAGTAGAAAATCAAAATACAAAAGATGATGAAAAGTTTTCTTTTTTTTTTTTTAAAGAAATAAATAAAAGCTTAATGCAGTCGTGTAACAAGCAGTAAAGTCGTAAATAAAATGTTTTTTTCATTCCCTTCCGTTTTTTTTTTTTTTTTTTTTTTCTTGTTGTATAGAAAATCACGAACGATTTTACTTGTATGTGATTATATCAGTAACAGCTGGTATACTGCTGTCACTAATTCTAGTTGTTGGACGTATTGTTGTGAAAAAGCATCGTGTTAGCATTGATAAGCCATTGCAGACTTCTAATACTGGTGAGACAACAATACCAAATGGTTTTACCGATGACATATCAGAAATTGATGCCGATATTGATCTACATGCAACCATACCGTTACCGAGTATATCGATGCATGATGTAAATATTTATATTCTTTATTTTTAACGTTGTCATAAACAATCAAAAAAAAAAATATTTTTATTTTTTTTTTTCATTTATTACAGCATCAAAGCTATGGAATTTATAATCCCTCACCAGTACCTTATGATAATTTTTCAACGACAAATTTAACACAAACATCGACCGCTATAACGTTACCTGTTAAAAGTAATCAGCAGCCATCGATTATCGGGACAAATTCAATGTTAGGACCCTCAATTATTGGTAAGACATGGCATTTTAATTACTAAGATGGAAAAAAACTGTTAGACAAGTTTAAAACAACAACCAATTAGTGGCTTTACTTTCAGTACCGAATGCATCACAGCCGATTAATTATATAAACGCTCCAAGTAGTCACTTAACGACATTACGACGTACACCTGGTACCGTACAACAAAATGAACAAAAACAGGTGCCACGTACAGCAACATTACCGCGCAGTTTAAGTCATGCCGGTAAAGAAAATCAACAATTTTACTATGGGTGACAAACATCGTTTGATAAATAAATCAGTCCTTTATTTTTTAAATTTTAATTTTCTAAAGACTGATTAGTGTCACAATCACAAAAAAAAAAAATCTACAGCTGATTTACCAATAAATAATCGCTGTGTAGAAAATAATTTTTATTTAAAAAAAAGAAAGAAAGAAAAGTGTTTTTAATTAATTAAAATATTAAAAATAAGAGAGAAATAAAAAAAAAAATAATATAAAATAAAGTTTAATAATTGTTATTCCTTTGTAAATTAATTAAGAAATCACAAATATCATCTAATATATGGAACAGATGGAAAGAAAGAGAGAAATTTTTATTTTGAATGTACCTTTTGGCTTGGCCGAAGCATAACCTGGATTAATAACTCAAGTTAAGTTCAATCGAACTGCTGTTTAAGTAATTAAATTAAATTAAATTAAATTAAATTAAAACATACAAAAAAAAGAAGAAAATTGATTTTGTGTAAATATTCTCTCCTGATAAACTTTTCTTTTTTTTTTTTTTTTGTTGTTGTTGATTAATTTAATTTAATTAAACAAAGAGAGAAAAAAATTAAATCAAATTATTACCTTACCCCCTTTGTCATTTAAAAATCAAACAAAAACAAAAAAAAAAATTGTGTAAATTTAAGTTTTAAGTTCCTCCTTGGTTTGTATAAAAAAAAAAAAAAAAAAAAAATCAACATTGTGATATAAAAACAAACAAAAAAGAAAAATAAAAAAAATAGAAGAAGAAGAAGCAGAAAAAACCTGTGTAAAGTTAATTAATTAATTAATTAAGAAAA
This sequence comes from Ptychoptera albimana, assembly GCA_961205885.1. Taxonomy (NCBI): domain Eukaryota; kingdom Metazoa; phylum Arthropoda; class Insecta; order Diptera; family Ptychopteridae; genus Ptychoptera; species Ptychoptera albimana. Next base: position 30,308,674 of record OY540803.1, read on the forward strand.
AAAATTTCAAAACAAACCATAAAAAAAGAAAATTTTAATTAAAAAAAAACGAAAGAAAAAAAAAAAACGGTGCATCAAGTGTAGAAAACTGAAAAAGAATAAAAAAAAAAAAAAAAGTTTTTTAATAAAAAAAATATGAAAAAAAAAAAAAAGAAAAAAATTAATCAAAATCCAAAACTGAAAAGAATTTTTATTTGTTTATTTATTTTTCTTTTTCAGGAGAAAGTCGTTGATGTTTGTTGTGGTTAAAAAATTATTTTTTATTGCTTCTTGTGTTAAAATTGCGAGCGTTAAGATTTCTTTAGTTGTTTGCTGATTAATTCTACAAAAAAGTTACTAAAATTTCTGCTTTTTATGAGTATTTATAAAAGAAATTCCGTTAAACTCAAGTAAATATTAGGTTGGAAAATTATCTTCTACGATTTGTTACAAAAGTCTTTGTATGGACTGCCCATGCAATTGAAAACTTTCAGCTTAGAAATTAAATTGAATAAAGGAAATTTTGTGCTTTTAATCATAAATTATCCAGCCAGTATTCCTGATAATGTTTTCCGTAGCAAATTAAAAACCTTCAAACACCGGAATCACACTTAATTTAAACTAAAATCAAATATTAAATAAATAATTTACTGTTGGATAAAACGTAATAAAATCTGACAAACTTCGAATCAATAAAAATTATGCTTAGAGCGTAAAAGTTTCTTGAAAAATTTCGGTGACCTTAAAAAATGTCTCTCGCACAAATTTATTTATTTATTTTTTATTTTTTTTTTATTTTGTCAAAGTAAATGGAAATTTCAAAGCACAACCAAAAAAAAAAAAAAATGTTAAAAGAGCGATATTAAAGTTTTCTTTCATTCCTTAACTTATTTATAAATAAAAAAAAAAAAAAAAAAAAGCAGAAAATGTTTCTGTTGCTACCATTCGGAACACCAATTGATGTCTTACTATAAAAGCGATGTTTTTTTACGAGGACAACCACTAATGCAAATGAACCAGCACTGAAATTACATAATAAAAATAAAATGAAAAAAAAAAGAAATGTTTTAACAATAAAAAAGCACAAAATACACAAATTGTTGCATAAAACATCGAAAGCTTTTACTTCGCTTTTTTTTTATTCGTTTAAAACAGAGAAAAGGGAAAGAAAAAATTACTTTAAAGGAAAAAAGATAAATTTTAATTTAATTTCAGCTATCGGGGAGTCATGTCCCTCGATTAATTTAATAATAAATAAAAAAAAAAATATAATAAGAAAAGCTTTGTAATTTACAACAGCGTAAAAGCTGTATTTATTTGCTGCTCAATTACCGCTTTTTTCGTTTTGTTTTTTTGAAGATTCTAATCAATATTTACTTTTATTCCGAAAAATTAATTAATTATTAAATTTCGGTAATATTTTTTGGGTTGTTTTGCTTATGGTTATGGTAATTCGCTTAAAGATTATTTCACTGTAGCTGTTTCTTTATAAAAGTAAAGTTGAAAAGTGAAGAATATTTGTTGTTTGCTCTGTTCATGAAAATTATAATCAATAATCAATATTTTTTATAATTTTTATGAGGTTTTGTTGTGTAATTTTGAAGCAGAATTTCTAACAACACTGCAATTCCTTTGTGGGTGACTAAAACCAATGCAAATTTTGAAGAAATACAAATTTTTTTCGGGCAAACAAGTAGAACAAAGTTGATTGGTATGCCACAAAGAATCTCCCTGCAAAGTTTCAGGCCAATTGAATTTAATTTTATCGAGTTACAGACATTGAAAATTCGGGGCTAAAAATTCTGAAAATTTTGAAATATCATAACTTGAGAAATACATTTTTTTTCGGGCAAACCTTTATCGAGTTTAGCTGAAAAAAAAAAATTATTTCTCGTGTTACAAGCTTTCTATCTTTAAAAAAAATTACCAAAAGCTTATTAAATTATTTCAGGATATGAAAGCAAAATAAAAAAAAAATCATTTATTTAGTGAATTTCAATTAGCTTTTTCAAGCGCACATTTAAAAAATTATTTTATTTAAATACTTCCTGTTTCCACTAATTACTCACCACACACAAGTACACATACACACACACGTGCCTTGATTAGTCTGTTAAAATATTTATTAAAAAAAAAAAAAAATTAATTATATATGAATTTTGTATAGAATAAAGCTTTCCCTTGCCAACAATACAAGATAATAGCAAAATTGATTATTCTCCATTGTTTCCGTGTACAATGTTTAATGATTGATTAGCGTCAAATTCATCTTCACACACCACACACACACACACAAAATAAAAAAACCTCCGACAGAAAACTGTTTTCTGTTTTTATTATTTATTAAATCGGTTAAAGATGTTAAAGGAATAATAACGAAAAAAAAAATTGAAATAAAAAAATGCTAAAGATAATTGATGGCATTATCATTTATTAGAAATTCAATTGTTACGAGCTTTATGCTTTGTTTTACGCAATTTTTTTGTTATTAATATTGAATATTGAATTGTCAGCGAATTTTCTCCTCTTCTTTATTTTATTATTATTTTTTTTTTTTTTTTGTATTATTTTTAACAGCTTTCTGCTTTATGATGCCATAACAATGCTCTAACCCATTTTTTATATTATGTGTTCTTGTACAAAGTACTGCCAAAGTACTTTTCCTTCATAAATAAATTTCTCATAATTTTATCCATTTGTCACAGGTAAATATTTAATAATCAATTTTGTAACACTGGAAAAATGGAAAAACACAGGCAATAAGTTCTTTCCAATCAAACAGAAATAAAAATTTATTTTTTATTTTTATTTGTTTTGAATTAATTTCAATTAGAAAACTTTTCAATTAATTTTTTTTTTTTTTTATTTAACAAAAAAGTTTTTGTCGAGGATGTTTATCCTATATATAGACTAGGTGAATTCAAAAGTATTCTTCGTCTTTTTTTTTTTTTTATTATTTATTTATGTAAAATTTTTTTTTGAATGATTATTGGGTGTTGTGTTACGTTTAGTGGCTTAATTGGCTTAATTGGTAACGAATCTTTTTTTTTTTTTTTTTCGTTATTGTTATTCGGGAGTGAAACTTTTGTTCTAAAAATAAAATAATAATATATGGGAAAGCTGATATCCTGTTTATCCTGATTTAAATTTTTGTTTTGTTCTATGATTTAAATCCCTGGTTATTTGGGTGGATATTGAGTGGGGAAACTTACGGATTTTGTCACATATTTCGTTTATTTTTTTACCTTAATTCAAGGATCTAATGATTGATTAGCAGTTTTTTAAAAAAAGTTTCTGATTTCTAGAAGCTTGATTGATATATTTATCGAGTTCTCTTCACATTACTGATTTAATTTAAATCAGACGGTGTTCTCAATGCTGTTCTCAATGACGCTTTAAATTCTGCCATTCACAATCTTATTCTCAATTATAAATTCCACAAAGGTATCATCAAAAAAGTCCACAATGCTCTTCTCAATTCAGTTCTAATTGCATCCACATTCTTCTCAACACACTTTAATTCAATACACCGCTTACGGTTTATAAACTTTTCAAAGACTTTATTTATTTTTAAAATACCAAAATTATTGCGGCTTGAAATAATTTCCAAAAAAAAAACTTAACTAATCGTAATTTCTATTGAAATTGTTACCAAACTTATCTCTATTTTGCAAGTACTATGTAACATGGAAATATAAATTCAAGTAAAACGTTTTAATCAGTGATGAAACTTCATCACAAAAGCACACAAATTGTTGTTGTTTTTTTTTCTTATACACAAATTTTCTCTAGAACATATAAACCAATTCAAGATGCTCATGTTAACGAATTAAATAATATTTTCAATTACATAATTGCTACATAAATGAACATTTAATTCAACGTTTTTAATTAAAAACAATAAGAAAAAAATTTCATTCGTATATTCTTCCTACATTTCCACAGCCAAAAGCACATTTATTTTCGTATTAATTAAACTTTTCACACACAAAGTTTATTCTTCGCTTGATAATAGTTTTAACATACACACGACAAAATATGTCTTTAAAAAGCTTTATAAAATTTTTATTAATTCACCTTTGGATTACTTGTTGAATTATTTCCATCATTCATAATCAATGTAATTATCGTGTTTGTTTTTTTTTTCTTGGGCAGGGCTTTTTCTTTTTGTTTTATTAAACAAACTTTTTATTTTGTTGTTTATTACTGAAAGTTTATCGTATTTATTAACAATAGAATGAGCTTTCATTCGCATACAGTGTTGAATTATGTTGAAATGTATCAATTACAAAACTATTCCAATATATCTCTTTTTCTTTTTTTTTTTATTAAGGTACCACACAACCGGTATGTCTAACTGAATGTTTTATTTATGTTTTTACCTCCATATGAAAATAAAACAATAAATAGAGCTTTATTCTGTATGAAAAATAAGTATAATATAAATATAAATTATAAGTTATATAAATATCATGGATATAAGTTTAACAATAATACAAAAAAAAAAAAATAATAATAAAAATTGGTTGTAATGTATTCGATTTTAGTAAAATTCTCACGTTTTCATATCCGTGATCAACACTTTTATTATTTATATATATATATATATATATAAATGTATATAGAAAATTCATTTCTTTTATTTGTTTATATTATTGTGTTTTAGTGTTCATCCTGTCGTTATAAACGTTAAGTGAAAATACGTTAAAATTATACAAAAACTAATGTTTTATTATTATGAGAAAAAAAAAAAAAAAAAAAAACCACTTTAATTTGTACTTTAAAAATGTTTCAGTAGCAAAAAACACTCAACATAATTATTAAAAATAAATTAATTAATATATAACGAAAGATCATATTTCGGATAAGAAATATATTTTTTTTTCTTTATGTCATCATAATAATTAATAATCAACAAAAAAAAAGCCAAGAAAAACATCTTTCTGTTATAATTTTCGGTTTTTCTGTTTTTTTTTTTTTTTTTTTTGATCATTTTTCACCTTTAAGCGAATACCAAACACAAAGCACAGTGGTAATTCAATAATAATAATAATATAAAAATGAAAATAAATTTATAAATGAGCTTTTTGAACAAATATTTCTCATTAAAAATGAAGAAAAAGCAAAGCAAAAAAAAAAAATAAAATAAAATAAAATCCATTTGATGTTTATAAAATCAATAATAAATAACGAAAACATATTTATTAATCAGGTTTTTTTTTTTTTTGCCTTTATTTTACTTTCTTTTTGACATGGAAAATTGTTTTCAACAACACAGTAGTGTGAGTAGAAAAAAAGGTTATTTTCCATTTAAAAAAATATATAAATCTATTTTTAAAACAGCATAAAAGCATAAAAAAGGGAAAAAAAATACTTTTGCACAAATATTTTTATTAAAAAAAGAAAGAAAAGAAAAAAAAACGGGGACAGAGAAGGAAAAACTAACATAAATTCCTTGTTGAATAAAGCCAACTGCACACAGTTTTAATCTTAACTAATTTTCTTCGTTGTATTATCTTGCTTTCTATGAATCATAAAGCGTTATTGATGCACGATCAAGCACTTTAAAATAGATTTGTAAGAAAACATAACGAAATGAGAGTCTGGACGTTTAAGCACCATTTGATAAACAATTTTTTCATTTTTCTTCCTTTGTGTTCTATAATTTTTCTAAATGAGCAGACTTTTGTTGAATGTCTGAATTAAAAGCTTTAAATAAATAATGAAAAACAATTAAATCATATTTTCGTAACCCATTTATCATTTGCAGTTGATTTAAGTTGATAAACTTAGCTCATTTCCTCTCGACTACTTCAAGGTTAGTTCTGTTTGTAAAAAGTATTTTTTGCAGTCATTAATTGTCATCACGTCTTATAAACGTCATTTTCAATCCTGCAGTATTAACCACCAGCTGATTGCAATTTTATTATAGTGATGTCTCATTAATATGATCATATTTCGATCGGAAGATCGTACAAAATCGTAAAAGATCGTGGATCTTCGTAGAAATGTTTAACAAACGAAAAGAAAGAAGTTTAAAAAAATGTTTTCCAGCAGTTTCTTTCATTAAAAAGCTTTAAATAGCAGAGATAATACCTCAAAGTTTATTACTAATCCTAAAAGCACTGTTAATAGCAACGGATTATCATCTTTTACTTTAAAAATAAGAAAAAGTTCAGTCATTCCGGAATGTTTATTTATTTGTCTTAATACCGAAAAGTCCCAAATGTTTCCTGAATTTAATTTCAAAACAATTAAACGTAGCTGAATTGAATTATTCTCTCCCAATGTCTGTCGTTTATAGCTGAATAGAAAAATAAAACACAAAAAAAAAGCTCACGGCCAAATAAAATTCGTATAATACAATTTCAGAAGCAACAGCATCTGTGCATCTGTGAATAATATTATTGATTCGTTCTTCTGAGATGTTTCAATTTGTATATACATACATTGTTAGAAAATTCGTTTATACCGATAAAACCATTTACTTGTTTTCGTTCAGTTTCTTTTGTTTATTTGACTTTAGTTTTCCGTGCACATGGTGCACACTGAATAAGTTTTCTATCGTTAATCACGTAAATTTTTAACTTTTGATAAACTCTCTAGAGACATTACCAGGATTATTTTCTTCATAATTTTATTTCCGGGTTAATTAAAAGTTTTTTTTTCTTTTTTCACTACATTCCATCGTCTTTAAGTCGGATTAATTAATTAAATCTACACCCAAAAAAAACAAAAAAAGTAAAAACCTGTGCCACAGATTATATATGAATTTGTTTTTTTTAATTTCTTTACGGAGTTTTAATTCGTTTTCTTACGGTGATAACCGCAAAACAAAAATATAAATTATATAATTATCAGATAATTAAAGCAGTTAAAAAAAAATAAAAATGATTTAATTCGTTTAAAAATGAAATCTTTTTTCATCGCATTTAGGTGCCCCACCAAAATCCGACCAAATTCCAACAAACATAGGGGAGACGTTAAAAATGTTTTTTTTTTTTTTCTCGTCTATTTAAATAGAAAGATTTAAATTATGTTTATATAAATCATAATGATAATTAAATTAATTAAATAGAAAAACAAAAAAAAAGAAAGTTAATTAATTGGATAAAAAAAAAACAAAAGAAAACACAAAAAATAAATTTCTTACTTTTGTGACCGTAAAGCAAATGAAAGTAAAGTAAAAAAAACGAATGTAATAGATCCACACAGAAATTTCTAGTAAATAAATATTTATTTAATTATTATATAAATGTTATTTTGGATAAACAAAGGCATAAACATAAAATAACATAACGACACGTAAACATAACAATAGCATAACAAGTCTAATAATAGTCTTAATAAACATTTTATCAAATTAATTACAGCAATTTCCTCGCACACATATATATGTGGGCCTGTGTTAATGTTTACGATACATCTCCGTTTTTGTTACATTTTATTGATTTTGTCCTCTATTGCTACGGTTGTGGATTACTTAAATAATTCATTTGATCAAATCATTAAAATGATAACCAATTGACTTATAATAACGTAATAATTGCATTAAATATTGTTATAAACAAGAGGAACAACAAAAAAAAAATTAAAAAATCTCAACGATAATATTTCTATGTATTCTGTGTTGTATGATTCTAATAAAACATGTAAATAGTCCGATTATTATTTCTCTGAGGCATTCACTGTGTCCACTATAAACCATACGTTTTTTTTTTTTTTTTCGGTTAATTTTTGACAACATAAATAACGCATAAAAGCTATTTTGATAATACCGAAACCGGTGAAATCTGTCACGGCAGAATACCAACGTTTGTAAATATTTTATTTAAAAAAAAAAAAAAACCGCGACAAAATGCAATTAACAATCTGGCAAAATATGGTTTCACCTGGTTATTTTTTAACTTGTGTATCTCGGTTATGTAAAGGCAGAGTTGTAAAGGTAGGCAGAAACATTGTTCGATCAAATAAACGTTGCATGCAACACACACGATTAATTAACTTTTTCTTTTCGCTGTTTTTCTTTTAATTGCATTACAATAGAAATAAAACTAAAGTAATAAAAAAAAGGGCGACTGGATTCATTAATTTAAATGTAAAAGTCAATAAAGAATTAATTTGTAGGTCATTGAATAACAAAATGAATCGTTTAATAGAAGACAATCAAAACACTTACCGCACACAATTATCTTTTTGAAGTAAGAGGAAAAAAATTAAGTTACACAGCCGACAAGTTAGTTTAGAATATTAACAAAAATCGTTAGATCATTAATCAAACTATTTCCGTAAGTATAACAATTTCTTTAGCATTATCATACATAAAAAAAAGCTTATGTAATCACAAGGAAGAAAAAAAAAATTCTATACAACGAAACCAGCAACATCTTTTTCAATGAAGAAAAAATAAAAAAATTCCATTTTCAATGTCTCAATACAAGAAAAAAAAAAGAAAAAAAACGTTTTTCATAGTGAATATCGATGAATAAATTTAATATCATGTAATAAATAAATAAATAAATATAAAAAAGGGGCATAAAACTAACTAAATATATCAATAAAATCAATCAGCAAATGTATTATCGACAGCCAATCACTATCAATTCACATTTTCTTCAACAAAAGGCCAATAGTTTCGTTGAAAATGAAATTTTACAAAGAACGAAAGTAATAATCAAAAGAAAAAAAAAGAAAATGTTTTTTTTTGATTAATTCATTTTACTTAAATATTCATTGAAAACAAAAAAAAAAAAAAAACAAAATCTCGTTAAGTCAGACAATATAATAAACATTTGACTTAAACAGTGATTTTTCTATTTTTTTTTTTTGTTCAATGTTTTCCCTTTTTTAATTAAATCTTTCTTTACTTATATATATTTATTTTTTTTTTTTTTTAATTACATTACAAATTAAAAAGGAATTCTAGAAACCATAAAAATTGAAAAAAAAAAAAAAAATAGAATTTTATTTTAGAGCAACACAAAAGCTTAGGCGTCATGTATACGCCTTACAAAAAAGCTGAAACAGCAATGAAAGCATAAAACCAAACCAAAAAAAAATGTTTAAATATTGATTAAAGCAATAAACTGATTTATGTAGACTAAACAGAGTTAATTAGTGGAAATTATAGCGAAAATAATTAAAAATAAATATAAAGGAGTTATAAAAGTTTTGTTTAGTACTGACCTTTTTTAGCTGGCAACACTTTTCTCCTTGTTTTAGTACAGGAAAAAGTTTTTCCGCAGTTTCCATGTAAATTCCTTTTAAAAAATGAAAAAAAAATATTTTTAATTGATCACTTTCTATTGTTTCATCATTAAAATTGAATTAAGCTTCTTAAAATTACTCACATAAAAGCTATAAAATAATTAAATCTCCTTTACAAAACCGTTTAAAGTCATTTGATATCCAGATTAATTTGCTGGCCAGATAGAACTCATATCCTTAGTATACGTTACAAAAACACCAATAACAGTATTAATAAACCACAGTACTAATAGTTAAAGCTTTTTAGTACATGTTAATACAATTATAGTATACCAAATTTTAGTTTTTAGTAGTTAAACACTGTCTTGAATAATTGCAACGATAACAAAGCCAGTAAATTTACATTTTTAAACAAATTTACAAATTTCTTATATAATAAAGCTCTGTAATAATAAATCTAAACAAAACAAAGTAATAAATCCAGCCCTGTCTAAACGTCTAACTCATTACCCACAAAAAAAATATCGAAGCAAAAGTTAAATGTTTAACAAGAGAGATACAGATAAATTACAGTACTGAAACTAATATGCTATAGAATGCAAAAAAAAAAAAAAAGTTTGATGAGCATTAAAAAGCTCTTCTGTAATCACCAAGAAAAAAGCTTGGACCTTTTATTAAAATAATCAAATAAGTTTTCTGTAGATATTGCAAATTGTTTGTTCTCTCTATCTTTCTTATTTCTCATTTTAAGTAAATATTAAAAATTTTTGAATCTTTACATTCAAAAAGTTTACTTGCTATATGTACGATGTGGGCGGAATATGTTTAGTTTTTTATTCCTCCTGTATTCAACATGATACAATTTTTTTTTTATTTTTATATAATTTTCTTGACTATTCATTCCTCTTGAGTTGTTAGCCCATACACAAAAGAAGGAAATCACAAATTTATGTTTTTTTTTTTCCTTTCTATTCTCTCCCTTGGAATTATGATGAATTGCCATTTTGTAACACACTGTAATGAGATATTTAATTGGAAAATATGCTTATCAAGCAGTTATAATAATTAATTTTTTATGTTTATTGTTGTGTCTTGTGTTAAATAAAATAGAAATGAAAAAAAAAAAAAAAAAAATTCTACATTAACGTATTATATTTAATTATGTTTATATACGAAAATTGGGCCACTGGAATGTTAGTAATCGATTATGCTTAATATGTCAGTTTCAGAGAATGAAAAGTGACATTTGTTTTAAATAAAATGAAGAAAAAACAAAATAATTTTTTTAATAAAAAGGACTTACGCTTGTCGCTCATTATAAAAACAAAAATAAAAATTGTTTTGTCAGCATGTCAAAAAACAAGACGAAATAAAAAGGAAGAAGGCAGTCAGGCAGCACCCAGTCAGACAGCACCCAGTATAACCTAACGCAACTAGAAACCATTTATTTGTTTGTTTGTTTGTGTAATAATAATGTCACTGCGATTATTTATTTGTTACCTTCTGATATTTGCTGTAAACAAATAAAATAAAAAAACAGGAAAAATTATTTCACATAAATTACACATTTACAGCCTGAAAAGCCTGAACGTTTTGTCCTTTTTTTTTTATTTTAATTTTATTTTGCTGTGTAAATATAATTTTTGTAATTAAATTTTCCAGTAATGACACTGAATGGTTTATTATTTTTATTTTTAGCATAAATTACTGGTTGATCTGAATTGTTTGTGATAATAATAATAATAATAATAATAATAATAAGGGAATAAGGATAAATAAAAATAAATACCCAAAATAACCAACAAAATGTTTAATACAATTTTAAAAAAACTTCTTTTTTTTTTATTTAATTGTGGTTTTGGTTGATTGTTGTTTTTGCAGGGATGTATCAAGGTGTGTGTTTTCCTTGATTATCGTAATTTTTATGCCTGAAAGCATTAAGGTAAAATCTTAGTAGTTCCGAATATCATAATTTTAGTCAAATACCTACCAGACTCATAACAAGTGCAATTTGACAGAACATGAATTAATTTCACGAGACTTTCTTCTGAAAATCTTCAAATTCATCTCACTTTTCTGGTAAAATTATTGCTAAACACCCACAAGTTAAGCAATAAAAAAAAAATTAGAAAAGAAAGTAGCTTAGAAGCAAAACCCATGAATGTTAAATAGATTCCGGAAGTTTCACATTAAAATTCCCCAATTCAGTCAACCATTTTAGTCCTATTTTCCCACATAGTAAATCCATCTCTATCCGTAATGCATAAATAAATAATTAGAAAAACAAAAATCAAAATCATCCGTAATGTACTTTGTGTTACTATTTAATTGGCAAAAGGTTAGATTTATTCGTTGAAATTACCGTAATACACTTGCTGATTAATTGAATTTTATATCATTCGAATTAATTAAATATTTTATTCCGGTTTCTTCGAGAACAATTCAGTGGTGTATTGACTTGTAAATTTGTTTTTTTATTTTTTTTTTTTCTACATCAAAGATTAATCATGATATCTGGATAAAACAAACGATTTGAATGTTTATTGTTTTGTAAAAGAAAAACAAAATATAAGGGGGGATCATTCAAGTAACAGGACATCTCCATAAAAGCCCACTTCAGTAAAATACTTCAGTAGATTAAAAATAAAAGCATTCCTTGTCTCGTAATCAATGACCAAACCACTAAAGACTCGTTTTATATGTAGTCCGGAGAGATTTTGAATTTTTTTTTTTTTTTTGACAACACACCCTTACAGTGTTGCTTTTTTTTTTTATTTCTTTGGTCAATTTATACACACATTTTTCCCCTTGAATGACAAGTTAATTGAATTCATATTGAATTAAAAACTTCTCATCTGTATCCATTTGGAAATGGGAATAAAAAATTAAAAAAAAAATTTTAAAACCACTTTACACCGGTTCGGGGGTGATTTTTTTAAATAATTTAATTACAAATCACAATTTTATTAATTTTCTCACTATTTAATTAATTTTTTTTTTTTTATTTATATTTCCAATAAAGTTTTTAATTAAAATTTAATTAAACCGAAATAAAAAAAAAAAAAAATGAAGGGAAATCGTTTAACCTGAATAAAATATAGCAGCGATGATAAATGTTAATTGTGGATACACTTCTACTGAAAATTCATTAAAAAAAAAATATATATATATATCAACAGACGACGTAGAGATTAAAGTACCACAATGATTAGTTTTTTTTAACTTCGAAAATCATTCTAGTGAATAATTTTTTTTTTCTTCTATTTTTTATTATAAAAACGATGCACTTGGGAAATTTCCCATCTAAACAAAAAAAAAAAAAAAAGTTGTAGCCAAGAATGTAATTAACACATCGTTTTCACTGTGTTTGAACATTAACATTGACAGTGGTAAATACACATGAGGGTGACAATAATATTTATAATAATAATAATCACAATGCATATCCATGATTTTATATTTAATTATATTACATTGTGCTAATAATCGTGAAACAAACACTGAAATAAAGAAAAGAAAAATGTCTCTTCAAATTGTATACAGAGAAGCAAGTCTCCAGCCAAGTTTATTGCTTTCTGTCTTTCTGTAATCAAAGTTAAGACGTGTCATGCGTGGTTGTTATAACTTAAAAGCTCATTCTTGTATTAAAACGCCACTTGCCTATAAAGCTGTGCCTACACACAAATTTTTTTTTTCGCTTTTTTTTTTGTTTTTCCATTTTATTTTTTTCTGTTTTTAAATTTCTTTTTTTTTTCGGATATGTTTTTCTAGTTAGTCGCGTATTGAACGTTGTATGATAAACAACGAAATAACTGTGCTTTCGCGGTATTTTAAGCTTTGTTATAAAATTATTTTTCTGTGTTGTGAATATTATTTTATTTTTTTTTTGATGTACATTCCTTAAACTTTCCATTTTTCATGAATTTTGTAGAGGAACCTCCATTGTAATCTGATGCAAAATTGTTGAACTTTCAATAAGAATAGGAAAGAAAAAGAAAGAAAAAAAAACACAAAGTTTTCCCGGTCTTCCCAATATAAAAGTTTATTTTTCTCCCACACAGAAAACAAGAATAATAACAAGAAACATTTTTTTTTTATTTATTTATACAAAAGCAAGGATCTTGTTACCTTTGATGAAGAATCTGGATGAGAAAATAATTTTTATTTTTTCCACGGAATATTAAAAAAAAAAAAGAGAAGAAATTCTTTGTAATTTTTTTTCTTTTTTCCCCCCGTTGACACTGGAAATTTTATGAATTTTCATAATTATTATAATTTTCTGTTTGTTTTTCTTTATTATTCAGGGATTTTACTGTTGCGGGCAAGAGCATTACCCATTTATAAAAATTTTATTAGCGTACTGAGTGGACATACAGTGAGTAGAAATGTTAATAAATCGCTACCAGCAACCGTATGAACCGTACGAAAATTAATAGCAAATAATGTAGTTTCATTACGGTGACGGTCTAGAATCCTTTTTCATAATTAATCAACGATAAAATAAAAATATTTTCTTTTCTCCTTTTGTGATCGAATGATTCGTAAATAATTTTGTAATAAAATCATGAACTGTAATGAATTTGTTTTTATTTCGCTAATTTTCTTTTATATCATCGTTCGGGTCAGATAGATGATAATAATTTTTTTTTTTTTCGCTGATTCAGTGTTAATTGAATGACGCTATCATCCTTATACTCAGTTCATTTTTTTTTTCTTCTGGAAAACACAAATTAGTTCATAAGAAAATTACAGAAAAATATTGATTAAATGATTTCCGTGTGGAATGGTTGGAAGACTTAAGGCATAACACGAGTTTTCTAATAAAATAAATTCATGTGTTTTCAGGAGGGTTTAATACAGATTTGTTTTCGGTGGGGTAGCAACAAAAAAAAAATAAAATAAAATTGTCATACAAATGTCGAATAAAATTGTATGCAAACGATAAGACGTTTCTAAACTGAACAATAATGGCTACGTGCCTTCGAAAATTGTTCACAACTACACAACACACGATTTATTGTTGATAAATTTAATTTCCTGATTAAAATTTCCTAGTTTAAAATGTAATACGGAAAACTTGTAACAACAGTAGTAAATTCGATTCGTTTTACGAACGATTATCTTAAACCGAATTATAGATAAAAAAAAAAAAATTATTAACACAAACCTGCAATAGAAAATACGAATTGATTAGAAACATTATTTTTTTTTTTTTTTTATTTTTTGTAATAAATAATTTTCCAAAACGTACGGTTTTATGTTTATTATATTAACGCTGCTAACCTAGTTAGTAAGAGTTTGTTTTACTTTATTTCCTTCGCTTCCTAATTTATTTCCATTGATTCATCTCTACACTTCCTATCCGCTGAAAAATAATTTTTTGACAAATTACACTTCTTGATTTTTATCGTAATAAATTGATGATGAAAACACAAACCAAAACCAGAAAGTAAAATAAAAAAAAGTTTATTTATCTTACTTACATTAATCACAATACTTAAAACACTCAACCAGAGAGCTTTTACTAAGCTTAGCTATGTCATTTCATTACCGAACATCAAGTATTTTTAAGATAATAAAATATTTATGTTTATTACATAAGTAACTCTTCGGGTAATATAATCAACAGCTAAAAGTCTTAAGTCAAATATTTATCATTTGTGTGGTGTATAGATGGATAGATGCGTGGGTGGCAAAATTTTTTTCATTTTTTTTTTTGTTTTAGAACTGAAGAACCATTATTAGGGATAATTTTCCATTACAAGAAAAAAAAAATAAAGAAATGATTGGAAAATAAATTTTATTTTGTAGGAAAATTCACCTTTTTTTTTGGTTTTATTTTTTTGTTCATCATGATGTTGTTTATGCCAGTTAAAACGTTTAATTTCTGAACGTCTGCAAAAAAAAATTCCTTATCATAAATATTTGATTGTCGTAATATTGTTGTTAATTTACTTTTCGTTTTGTTTTTTTTTTTTTTTTTTT
Organism: Ptychoptera albimana; assembly: GCA_961205885.1. Classification (NCBI taxonomy): domain Eukaryota; kingdom Metazoa; phylum Arthropoda; class Insecta; order Diptera; family Ptychopteridae; genus Ptychoptera; species Ptychoptera albimana. The sequence continues at coordinate 30,323,845 of OY540803.1, forward strand.
TTGTATCTAAACGTAAAAACCAACAGCAAATTTGGATACATTTATTTATTTATATTTATGTTTTCATGTTTGCATTATTTCTTATTTATAAACAACCAAAAAAGAAAAGAAAGAAAAAAAACAGAAAGGAAAAAAATGATAAAGGGGGAAAATAAAAAGGAAAAACACAAGGAGCGAGAGAGAGCAAAAAATCATGTTAACGATTTTGTTTATCAGAGTTTCTATAATGCCATGATAATAATAAATAATTTTCTAATAAATATATAATATTATTTTCAACATCTGGGGAGTGGTATACTCCCCCGCTGATAAACCAGCGTAGAAAGTTCTTATCTTGTTTATTAAAAAAAAAAAAATACGTTTCGTTTCGTTCTCCTGAAAATCGTTTATTTGTTTTCATTGTGATTTCATCATTGGAAACTATTTTAAAAACAAAAAAAAACAACAAGAAAAAAAAAGCTTTTCATTAATAAAACTTAATTTTTTCCAATGCAAAAGCTTTGGCGCTTAATTGTTTAACAGAAGAAAAAAAACTATTTCAGAAGCCGTTCAGGATTTTTTAATGAATTTTTTCCACCTTGTTTTTTTTTTTTGTGATGTGTATACAACGTAATTATAATTAATTTTTCGCTTGTTAATTATCGATGGTCTAATGTTTTTGTATGCAATGAACCAGCAATAAGCTGATATTAACCTAAAATATCTTCTATACGAAACGGTATGCATGCATGAACAGTTTTTGCCGGAAACACAATGCAGCTAACCAAAATTGTTCGTTGTTCTTTGTTGAAAAACAATTGCAAAAATCAATTAAATAATTAGAAAAGGAAGAAGATGGAAAAAAATGAGAAGCTTTACGAGAAACTTTTCGAAAAATATAAAAAAAAGTCTTCTGCAAAAAACTTTTCCAGTAATAAAAAATTGAAGAAACAGAAGACGCAAAAAGAAAGAAACGAAGCCAACCATAGCACAGTTAATGTCGTTTAATTTGTTTATGAAGCTTTTTTTTTTTTTATATATTATTAAAACGAAATCAAACTTTTTTTTTTTATTTCCAAACAATGATAAAAACAATTTATTTCCAGGGTTAAAACTACAAGCGAATCGCTGAGTAATTATTATGAAATTTTGATTTTTGATTTTTGAAGGTAATAAAATTCGCAAAATTTTAGTGTTTGTATAATCAAAACGCAAGCTTAAAGCTTTATCACAAATATAAAAAAAAATCTATGTTCATCTATTTTTTTGTATAAATTACATAAAACCGTACACATGTTAAAGAATCCACAGTGTTTCAGAAGGAAAGCCTCGAATATAACAGAAACTAAAGGGATAACAGCGTACTGCCGCCAGGCATTTAGATGATTTTTTTTTTTTTTTTTTTTTTTCAAAAAAACAAATAAAACCATAATATACAGAGAAAATAAAATAAACAACAGAACGGTTGAATAAAACGATGAGAAAGAGGAGACAGATTTTTCATAAATATCCTATAGTTTCTAGGAGTTTTTAATAAATTTGTTTACCGCAAAAAGCACATCACATAAACGAGTGGCAAGTGAAATAAAAAAAAAAAAAAAAAACTTCATTGCCTGCACGCAATGATAATAAATTAAAAGTCAATGTGTGAAAGCTTTGTACTGACTGGTTGTTATTCCTGGTAAAACTCATTTTTAACGTAACGAAACTTTTTATTTTTCTGTTTTTTTTTTTTTTATTCCAAGCTAGTACAATTCAATTTTGGTTGTGCTTTCGGTTTTTTCTTTTTTTTTGTGCTTTATTTAGGAAATAACAGTTTATTTATGTGTTCCTTTGTTGTTACTATAATTCGACAGAGGTTTTTTCTATACGAATAGAAAATTGGGGGAAAAAAAAAAAAACAGAAAAACTTGTAGAGATTTCTGGTGTTTTATGCTTTTATTTTATACCGACTAGTTTTATTTATTTATTTTTTTTTTTTTTTCGTTTTGTATACAAGAGAAAACTGTCAACTCTGAATTTAACATCTATCTACATGTTTTATCGATAAATTGTGTATTGCTACAGTTTTTTTTTTTTTTTTTTTATTATTTTACGTATTCGATGTGCTATATGCAATGAATTATATTCGCTATAATAAAAAAAAGCACAGAAAAATATACATATTGACAATCATGTTGATAAATTGACATAAACTCTCATTTAGTTTAGTTGACTTAACTTAACAATAAAACAACTGACTCAATATTTATGCTCAATCAATAATACGCTTTTATTTTTATTTTTTTTTCTCGGTTGGTTTTCTATAACAATCAAAAAAGCTTTTGGTTATTTTATGACAATCAACGAACTTTTCTTTTTTTTTTTGCGTTTTTATAGCAAATTTTAATTTAAATAATTTCACCAAAAAAAACGAGTGACGCCAAGTTAATTAAATAATAATAATAATAAAAAAAAAAAAAAAACACGTACAAAGCATCTTGACAATGACAATTGGTCTTAAAAATTCGAGTGGGTAGCTGGGTGTTTGTCACTAAATTTATTACTCTGAACTTTTATTATTAAAAATATTTTAACTGTACCAGGCTAATTAATTAAACATTTATTTTTCGTTTCTTCTTGTTGTTTTTACTCGCAACTAGCTTATCAGATAAAAGAAAAAGTTGAATTAAAATCGCTTAAAGCACTGAATATCTTTATGATGCCAGGCACATGCATTTTAATATTCTTGACTCTACCGGTTAAGATCATCACTTGAGAAGTCAATAAATTTAAATTTAAAAAAAAATTTTATACCCGTGTTATCGGGGAAAATAAGAAAAGAAAAAAAATTCCAAACTTAGTTACAAACCGTTGTTTAACTTTTTTCTTATTACAAAAAATTTCATTCGTTTATCTTCCCATAACAAAATATAATAATATTCTGACACACATTTATAGAAAGATATAAATCGCTTTGTCATTATTTTATTTCCAGTAACATCTTTTCTGTTTTTTTTTTCTTATTTTTTTTCTTATTTTGCCTGTGTCTGTTATACAAAAATAAATTACACAGAAATTTTCATTTCGTTTCGTTTCTCTTCATTCATTTTTTTTTTCCCATCACTTTAATCTTGCATCAATTTCTTTAAGTGTGTCATTCCTGATAAATAAAACAAGCAAAAAAGAAAACGTTGAGTTCTACTCATATGTAGATAGGTTTCTCAGTGTTATTATTATTAAAATGGTATGTTAAGGATGATGTATGGGTGATAATTCTATTCAAAATGACAAATTTATTCAATAAATTCGGTTTTTTTTTATTTATTTTTTTTTTTTTTTGTACCAACTTTCATCATTTATTTACATCGAATTGATATTTAATGCTTTAAAAGTTGGAGAGACAAAACAAAAAAAATCTCTACACTTTACCAAAGTAGATAGTCACTGTTTTCAGGCTACAAAAATATTAACAATTCGTGGAAAAGTACTTACGGTAAAATAAACCATCCAATACATTTGGGTAATAAAAAACCTTTGGAATGAATAATCCGAAAAATAAATCTCCGATGATTTCCTTACAGAATTTTTAAAGTTCTAATTAAACAAAAAAAAAAGAAATTTTTTAAACTGTCAAAGGATTAAAAAATTATAATATAATACAGGGATCCGGGTTTAATATTCGCTATTTGTTTTTGTTGTTCTTTAACACAAAAAACTTTTATTCCCGTGCATTTGATATGCTAATCAACTGAGTTAGATTACTTTCACAACAGCAACAACAATTGATGCGGTAATATTATCAAGTTTCCTGATAACTTTTCAATATAAATAATTTTTTTTTTTTTTATCATTTAATGACAGAAAACATTAACAAAAATATATTTTTTTTTTCACCTTTAAACGAGTTTTTTGTTCATTTTATTCACCGATGCATCGATTTTTGTATTTTTTTTTTTTATTCAAGGTGATGAAACTTTTCTTTAAATACAGTTAAAAAAAAAATGGGTATCAGGTTGTGTTCGTTACTTTTGTATTATTGAAACTGAATTAACTAGCAAAATTGAACTTTTTCGAAAAAAAAAAAAAAAATAAATAAATAAAAAGAAAACGTTTAAAGAGAATTTTTATATTGATCATCGGTTATATAATTATAGAAATGTAGTTTGGGACGTGCTTTTATAATCATCATGACAAAAAATTAACATAATTATTATATAAATAACATGAAACTGTAATTAAGACAGAGAATAACACAACCAGAAGGAATGAAAAAAAAAAAAAAATTGCCAGAAAGTAAAATAATTACAACAAATGTCACCAGCAGTAATAACAGCACAGCTTTAGTTAGATTAATTAATAATTGTTGCAGATGACAGAATATATCCTTATAGAAGTCACATAATAATTGTTAAAATATATATATAAATACACACACACACACATGGTATTGTTGTTAATATTAATTTGATTAATGTCTTATAATGTGTCGTCTTTCTATAATTATTGACCAAGTGGGTTGCAACAGTATTATTATCACACCTTCAAAATAAAAAAACTAACGAAAATTTGCTAGAAAATTTTGTAATTAAACAAAAACAAAAAAAAAATTCTTGAAACGCTGTTATAAGTCCTGAAAAATTGTTTTTTTTCCACTTTTCTACCATTTTATGACCAAACGGGAAGTAAATAAAAAAACAAAGAAAACACTGTGAAGTGTTTTTTTTTTCTTCTTAATAAATGACTTCAGAGTTTTTCCTCTCTTTAATTTTTTTTTGTTGTTAGTTAGTCTATAATTCAAGTGATAAACTTGAAGGGAAATTTTTGTTTTTTTTTTTTCATCAAATTTTATTCACACCAAAAGTATTGTGTTTACGGAAAAGATTTAAGAAGTTTTTAATAGCGACGTAGTTAACTTAAAAAAAAAAAAAAAAGGTTAACTGTAGCTATGAATTTTGTATTTATTTAAAGGTAGAAAGCTTTCCCAAACAATTTAAATAAAAAAAAAAATATTTCTAAGGAGCAGGGTTTTTCACCAGCGTTGTTTTATCACCTGAAAATGAATATTTATTAAATGTTTTCAGGAGTGAAAAAAATTAATTTTAATAAAGACTTTAGTCTATTACCAACAAATAAAAATAAAAAAAAACCCCATCCGTAAAGAAGAATAAATATTAATGAACTTAATTTAAGAAATTAATAAATAAAAACTTTGGGAAAAAAAAATTGCTTTTTTCTTTAACTTTTTTTAAGGGAAGAAACGAAATTTTTCTCTCACGTTTTCTAACAATAAATCAGACTAAGAAACAGAAAACATTTATTTTTAGTTTTTTTCTTTTTTTTTTTATACATCTTAGCTAAACTTTAGCTAATAGATTCTCCTAGGAACTTTTTTTCTATTTCCTATAAAGTATAAATAAAAATAAAGCACACAAAGTGAAAAGGGTTCAAATAAATGTGCTTGGATAGAACAATTGGAAACAAAAGAAAAAAAAAAAATTTTCCCTGTGACATTTTCGTTAGTTTTTACTAAAAATGTACTTTGCTTACATTAAATCGAAACATTAAAGTTGTTTTACGTTAAAGTTTAACGTATTCATTATTGCCAAAAATTAAGTGCTTTTTTGTGGTGCTTTCTCGCTTATTTTTATGATTGCAGTGAGATTTTGCAGTAGGTACCAAAAAAATTAATTACAACGAAAAAGCTGTATTGTTATAACCATCAACGGCTTTTTCGACTAAATTTATAATAAAATAAATTAATTAAATAATGATTTATTATAAAAAAAAAAAAAAAAACAAAACCAACACCTGTATGTGTTTAGATTGAATTAGTTTCAAAGTGTTTCTCATTGAATAAAAATGTTAAAAACAAGACATCACTGTGCAGTAATAAAAAACTGATTGAATAATCGATATTTGCTGATAAGTTTCTTTAGTCTTTTTTATTTGCTATAATTTTTATTAATAATAACTCAACAGAATGTTGTATAAAAAAAATATAAATAGTTTATGAAGTTGTTTATTTAAAAAGAAACTAGAAAAGTTACTTATCTTTAGCATTGGAGAGAAAAATCACTTCTGAAACTAATGTAAAGAAAAAGCAGAAAGAAAAAGCAGAAAAAACGCTCTGATTTAATATAAAATGATTATGTTTGGAAAAGCACAGTTGTGAAGTATACAATGCACTTATGTATTTATATAATGTTCAACAGGATATAGTTTATTGCTTTTTAATTTACTTAATAATATTTCTCATTCATATTTGATTGATTCAAAAAATTGTTTATCGTAGAATTTTGTTGCTTTGTGAAACAATGAGTAAAAAAAAAAAAAAAATATTTTTCTTTTTTTTTTCTATTTTTAACACCGAAATGATTACAAGGATTTAGCAAGGATATTGAAGGATAGAAAATAAAAAAAAAAAAAAAACCAATAAATGTTATAATCACACAATTTATGTATTTAATTAAGCGTAATCAAACCAATAAATCAACCCCAACACCCTCAACACTGATTAACAAATAATTTTTTAATTAAAAAAAATTCAACCAGCTTATGTTAAGATTAATTAACCGAAATTTTAATAATCTTTGATTTAAAAAAAAATACTACGTGGAATGTAAATATTTTTCCAAAACCACAAATAAATTTTAATTTTATTATTTTTTCATTTTTTCTGTAATAAAAACGCCGAATTTAAATGTTTATTGCATAAATAATTTTGTATTTATTGTAATCACAGCTAATTAAATTCTTATTTATTTAATTTTGTTTTTTTTTTATGTCTCCACTGTTTGTTTAAAGGTATTTTGCTGTATTTAGCTGGTATTTACGCTGGTTGTATACTTATATGGGTTAAATACTTTAAATATTTATAGAAATTTTTTTGCAAACATTAAAGAATACACAGGACGTTTACGTATGTTTATAACGTGAATATTTATGGTGAAATTTAATAATTCTCATACAATATCCGGTTTTATAATAAAAACTCAACATAATACGATATCTCTTATGTAATTTATTTCTATATTGACTAAATTTCATTCTTTTCCTTTTAAAACAGAACATGAGAACCCATAATTTTGTATCTTAATAACCGAAAATTATTTAACCCTATAATTTTCAACGACATGTAATTAATTATTCACACTAATTACCAGGAAATGATCATATTTATGTAATTTTCTAATAAATCTGTAATAAAATAATAAATCCTTGGCCTAAAGATTACCAAAAAGGGTAATTAACAACGAAATGTAAAACAAAAAAATTCTTATTGAAATTAAGTCGAGTGTCGTATTTGAAAAAGATTAAATATATTTAAATACGGTTGGTGGGATTTTTGTTAATACTTTATAAGAGTATCGCCCACACCCCCCGAAAATACGTGGTTATTTAAAAGATTATCATTTTTAAATGTGTAATGCAGTGGAGTTTTGGGTGTAATCACCCAGTTTAAACATTCTTTTAAAGATTTACCACCCTCAAGCAAAAGAATCACCTTCGAATCGAACTTATTTCACTGTGTAACCCTTACGCAACAAAAGAGTTATGACACAACATAAGCAAACAAATCTACCCAGACGATATCCAACCAAAAAAAAAAAAGAAAAGAAAATCTTAAACCAAAATCTTATTCAAAAGCTTTTTCTTTTTTCTTTTTTTTTTTTTTTTTGCATGTCATTCAATACAGTTAAAAAGGATCAAGTAAATAAATAATTTAATAAAATTATCTAGAGAAAGATTATGAAAATTAATTTTCGGTATCATTCAGTTGATTAAATTTTGAATAAACACAAAAAAAAATTCTGGCGAATAATGTATCAATAAAATAATCGCATCAGTTAAATCCATGTTCAAAGTAAAAAAAAAAAAAAAACAAAATCTTTCTATTGGTTGGAATTATGTTTTTCTGCTGTATTTACTTCGGTAATAAACATAAAAAGTCTTTCACTGGTATAAAGGCAGTGTTTCCACAAAGTAGTGCCGTGACAAATCAAAAATGTTCCAAACATTCACAAGCACAATCTGTGAATCACACTAATCAAGCTTTAAAGATTATTTATCAGCCGTAAATTAATCAAAAAACTTGTTGCTAATTTCCCAATAGAATACACAGAAAAAAGTTTGCGAACAACTAAAAAAAAAAATATTTTTTTTTTTCATTCTCTCATACCGAATTTTTGAGGACATTGAATTTAAGTACAGAAATTCATTTATAGTCGTTCCCACTCATAGCACTTAAATATTTATCAACACAAAAATGACTCTATTGCATTTTATTGACTTTGCATACTATGACTATTAAGTTGCTTTCTTTGTTCAGCTGTAATACAGCAGAGAAGTGAAAAAAAAAATTATTTAATGTCAAAAACATGCTCTGGAAGAAAAAAAAGAACTTTTTCTTTGTCATTTTATTGAATTTTATCGTTATTTGCTTAAAGTCTGTCACTTGGCTTTAAGGACAATTATTGCTTTCATGTTTTTTTTTCTTTCTCTCTACTTAAACTTAGATTAGATTATGCTAGCATCGGGGCTAAATAGGGTTTTTATATTTTAAATGATTCTGAAAGTTTGAGTGATGATAACTCATAACCATTCTAAAATCGGGGCTCAACAGAAATTTAAATTTACCGAAAATTTTTCAAAATTATTTGCAGAACTCAAAAATAGAAAAAACAACAAACGAACACAGTAACATTTTTTAATTTTTTTTCTCTGTACGGTCTTAAATCAATAACAGCATAGAAAGCACACGTCAAAAGCTTTGTGTATCTAGGATTCTTAAACATTTATTTTATGATCGTTGAATCAAACATTATACGTTTTACCGCTTCCATATCAACGACTACTCTAAACAGTACACGAATTAATATAAAAAATAATAAAAAAGAAAATTTTTCTGTAAAATAATTAACAAACAAAATCTAAACAAAATAAAAAAAAAAAAAAAATTAATAATAACGTAAAGCACCTTGGATGCCAAAAATAATTTCTTCGTTTGAAGTGTAACAGAAAAACCATCACGTATTAATAAATTAAAAAAAATAAAAAAAATTAAATAATAAAATTTTCCATAATTTTTAAATAATTCAACAAGACAAAAATAAATAAATAAAAAAATTTAATTAAATATTATGGAGATGGAAATATTATGGAAAAACAATTTAATGTAACAAACAAACAAAAAAAAAAAAATTCTTTAAAAACCGACGCACATTTATTCGGTTTTTAAACATTTTTTGTTGTTGTTGTGTACGGATCGTGATAATGGGAGTAATATTCCTCCCTGGAGGTTAAATTTTATATATTTATTTTTTTTTTTTTGTTTACTTTTACCTACATGTGTAACAGATTTTTTATTTTTTTTTTCGTAATTTTGTGTTTTGTTATTTGGCTAAAATAATATTTTTTAATCCCCATTTGATATCCAGTTAAAAATATAAAAAAATAAAGAAAAATTTTTGTTATCATGTGAATTCATTTCGTTTTGTTTTATTTTAATTAAATATTTTCTTGTGTGAGAGAGTGTTTTTTTTTTTTTTTGTTTTGTTAAATAAATTCTTAGTTTTAATCATTTTAATTATCAACAATAATGCAATATTCAAAAGCAATCAACAGCAATTCAGAAACATTTATAATATACAAAAAAAAAAAAAATGTAACGATAACGACGTTGACAGCTTCAATTAAAACTTAGTAAAGTAAAAGCTTTAAGAATAAGGTTCTCCATCTAGAAAAAAAAACTAATACCGAAGCTTAATTATTTATTGTCGAATTTTAAATTATAATATTTGTTTCAATGTGCTGGTTTTAAGTTTTATTCAGAAATGTATGAAGCAAAAGCACCACTGTGTAAAAAAAAAACCTGAGTAAATTTAACAAGTGTTTTTGTTCCTGTTTAAAAACAGTAAACTTTTTAAACAACAAGATAAATTATTTTTCTTGTTATTAAAACAATAAGCAAGCAGAGTAAAAGGAACAAAAAAACACAACTTAAATTGCCATGTTTTTGGCATATTTAGCTCAGCAAACAGAAAAATAATTTTTTTTTTTACGTTTTTAATGGAAAATTATTATTAAATAAATTTGTTGATTATTGATTTTGAATTTTATTGTTCAATAGTTAAACAAATATTTATTTTATTTTATTTATATATATAAATTTCTGCTGCTCTTTAGTGAACAAATAATTTAATTAAATAATTATTACACAACAAATAAAACATTTGTATCAAAATAAATAAAATAAAATAACAATTCGGTGTAAATAAATTCGTTGCATTATTAATATTAATGTTACGAAATGTTTTTTTTTCTCATTTTTTTTTTTTTATTTTAATTTAATTAATTAATAAATATCACATAACATGATTATAATAATAATAATAATAATAATAATAATAATAATAGTAATAGTAAATGTTTTTATAAATGATATAAAATTATTTTTAATTAGTTTAAAGCATATTATACGATATGAATATACGAATAAATGAACGTATAGCAAAAAAAAAAATAAATAAGCTTTTATTACAAACCAAAAAAAAAAAAACAAATTTAATTTAATTAAATTATAAAATAGTTTATTGTTTATAAATTTTAACTTCTTATATTCACCATTGGTCATGTAAATAAAATAAAATTAAATTAAATAAGCTCATTGCGAAGCTTACTGGAGCAATAATACTAATGAAACAGTTGAGTTAACAAAAAAAAATTTTTTTATTAATTAAAAAAAAAACTATTGGCTAAAGTAATCACATTTGTAGTGACTCACATCGTAAAAGTTTTCTTTTATAAAGCTTTTTTTGTTGAATTTTTTATTCTTCTTTGTTTAAAAATAAAAAAAGTTACTTAAAAGTCACTTTAAAGCTTTCATATACGTTAAGTAATGCAGAGACTGGAATTTTAAACATAATTTGAAAACTGATAGTAAAAGGTTAAAAAGTAAAATATTAATAAAAGCTCTGCATGAATCTTTATATTGTAGAGAAAAGCACGAGAATTTTTCCTTTACTGAAAATTAAATCGTTTTTTTTTTTTTGGCATTATTTAACAGCAGTTTAAAGTTCTCTTTAACGTTTATAAACTTTCATTGTGATGCTAAACTTTTATGAATAATTTTTAACGAACTATAACGAACTGTTACGGAATATAACGAATTGTAACGAACTAAAACGATTGTTTACGAGGTTGTTTAGGAGCTAGATATGCATATTCCTTATACTTTCTAAAGTGTTTTCACTATTTGACAAAGGCATCGATAGTCTTAATTCATAAATGAGTCAATAAATATTTTATTAAATCGAAAAAACTATTTCAATCAATAAAATCAATATCCACACTAAATCATCGATCACCTGTCACTATGTAAACCAAAGTAAAACCGATTCACATGCAATCAATTTGCTGAACGACAAAAAACGAAAAAAAAAAAAAAAAAAACCACCCCGATTAAATATTGAATTAAATAAAATAATTAATTTATATACGATTCGATTAATAACATAAACATTTTTTGTTTTTTTTTTTATTCAGATATCAAAACATTGAATAAACAATTTAATTTTCATTTCAATGAATTTATTTATTTTTTTTTTTTTGATTTTGTTGTTCAATAAGCAAACATAAAATCCAAAAGGAAAAAAAAAAAAAAACAATTTTACAAACAGGCGTTAAACAACTCTTGTGGATAATTTTAATAACGTAAAGCAACGCAAAAAACTTTTTTATCTACATAAACAACATGAAACCAATCGACTACTATACGGCTGGTAAAACATTAATTAATTGTGTTTTTAGGATTTTTTTTTTTTTATTCTTTTTCTTTTTTTGTGGATAAAATTTCAGCTCCAAATGTGGTAAATACTTGACACATCATAACAATAAATAGAAATTTATTTAAAACAAAAATAATGCATAAGCAAATCAAAAGCTTTCTCTGTCGTTACAAAATTAATTAATTGAATATTTAGAACACGAGGCAAAATCAAATATCCCATTTAGTCAAGATCAATCAAATATTTATAATAATTTTACAAGGTATCGTATAAAGGATTTTTTTCTATTTGTAATTAAATAAACTTTGCCATTGATTTACTAGAATATTATTTGCGGAAAACAATAGTTTGGCTTTTGAGTTGTTTCACAAAGATTAAATGTTGTTAAATGGGTTAACAGTGTCTCCTCGGATCGTTTTGTAAGGATTTAATATTGTTTTGGTGCAAGTGTGTTGATAAAACGAAAGGTTTTTTCGATGCATTTACTGTGTGACCTCGATACATTGAGCTGGTATATCACGGTCTGTTTGTTAAGTAACTTTTGTAATCCTGAGATTTTATTTTCTTTTGAGTTTTTCCAATCGGGAATATTGTATGCAAGCTTTAGCCTTTTAACCTTTATAACATCAATTCGATGATTTATTTCAACGGGTGTAAAGTTCACTAAACAGATGGAAATTTAACGGAGATACCACTGTGCTTCTTCTACAGCTTAGACAAACTGTATTCTCATTAATCCTGGTTAAATTTATTATTCAATAAAGGGCATTTACCTCAAAGTTTATTAAAAATTAAATATTAAAATTCATTTTACACTCGTTATTATTCATTTTTGTAAAGTTTTCCATCATCATCATCATCATCATAATCATCTTCTTGACTTTTCTTCTGTATTTTTCATTACTATAAAGAAGAAGGTGACGAAATAAAAAATCGGTCAAAGGTAAAAACATTATCATTTACAAATTTACGGTAAGACAGAATTCAATTTTTTTTTAACTTCAGTTTTGTTCTTCATCTGTGTTCTTAAACACCATGATGATGATGATGATGAATTTACTTTTGTTAGTTTAAGTTTTGATGATTTTATTTTATTCTTTCTTTCTCTCCAGCAGCACAAGTTTCATTACCTTATGAACTTACCTTGGCTAACCATAAACCAAATCAACAAAGTGATAACCGAGCAAAAATAAATTTTCTATTGGACACAACTGAAAGTTTTTTTTTGCCTTTTTTTTTTTTTATTGTGTGGATTAAACAAACGATTTTATTCAGCTTTCACTCTATTATCATGTTTTCAAGGGTGTTTCGATTGTGTCATAAATATATTTAAAGCATAAAACCCATGCACTGACAAATTATTTAGAATAAATCAATATTTAACAAATGGTACAACAAATATAAAAACCGGATAGCCGATAAAGTATACAAATAGCCCACATGTACACCCAAAAAAAATCACTAAACCATAAATTTTCATTTCTTTGCTGTTGATGCTGTTTCTACTCGTTTTTATTTCATTTTCATTTTTTTCTGTTTTTGTGTCAAATCAGCGAATTTTCATTTTTTTAACTTTGTTATTTAATTTAATTTAATTTAATTTAATTATTAAAATAGAAACTTTTGTTTAATAATATCTAATTAAAATTGATTACACTTAAGTAACCGAGTGTCGTGTCATTTTTGTAACGAAAAAAAAAATATTTTTAGTACAACCAGCAGCAGCAGCAATAGAAACCCAAAACGAAAATCTTTTCATGACAATAAAAGAGAAGAAGAAGAAGTAGAATAACCATCAAGACATGTGGTTTTCCAGATTGTCAGCAGCAAATAGCCGTCAATATTTAAAATAAAAAATAAAAAAAAATGTATTTACACATCTGTGACAAACAGTTCTTTAAGGAATTGTGAACAAAACGCTAAAGCACACATGCGAAATGCATTTAAATAATTTTTAACAATAAAAAGCAGATTTTTCTTGTTTTTTATTTATTAAGCTTTATTCATCATTTTTTTTTTTTTTTTAACAAAAACAAATAAACAAAATTTTATAACCGAAGCAACAAAGAAAGCTGAGTTTTTTCTACAAATTTTTCTAAGCGTAGTCATACCAATCATGGTTTGCTTTATTGTCTGCACAAGCCCCATAAAAATCAAGTGAAAATACATAAAGAATGAAACTTTTATTAAACAAAGCTTTTAATTGAAGTTCAAAAAAAAAATTTTTTTTTTAAACAATTCTCCACACAATAGTTACTCCTCCGTGTAATTTTTTGTTAGGGATCCTGCGCGATTCACCAACGCATTTTTGTATGTAAATAAAATTTTCAAGCCTGCGTTACATAACGCATAAGTAACGCGTTGGCTATGGGAAAGATTTTTTTTTTGTTTGTCATGCAAAAAATTATTTACATTCAGTTTGCAATCGCATGTAGAGACGAACTAAGCACACTTTGGTATTAACACTTTTTGCTCTGTTACACAAAAATCAAAGACAAAAAAATTTATTTGCTTGAGTTTTTATTAAATTTTCTTGGTATCAGCAAACAGTTAGAAAGCAGCAAATTTTTAATAAGAAAATTCTTCACGTTAGCTTTTTAATTAAAAGAAAAAAAAGCTGTTCTCGTGTGATATCAGTAAGTAAATATTAACAAAACTAAAGAAGAAGAAGCGAAAAAAAATGTAAATAAATAAAAAAAAAAAACGTATTTAAGCGGAAAGAACATACAAAGAAGCTTAAAGTCATGTTTAATAAATAAACATCAATTCAAAGTTTTTTCTAATCTTTTAAATAAAAAATAGAAAAATTCTGTGCTTTTTTCATTTGCTTTTATTTACTTTTTGCGTAAATATCGCCCATTCTCTCCTCGTTTATTTACATTAGCATAAAAATAAATAAACACAAGTTTCCAATGTTTGTATGGCAGCTGTAATAAATAATTTTTTTTTTTCTCTTTTTTTTTTGTATGTTTAAACGGACTAAAAAGCTTCAATATTAATTTAAATAAAAAAAAATGATTTTTTTTTTTTTGCTTTTTAAATCGAAAAATCTTTTTCTGTTATAAAAAGCACAAATAGAGTTTGAATATCTTTAACGGAGAAAAATAAACAAATAAGTAAACAGTGTTGTGTAGGGGGAATGGGGTTTTGTGCAGTCTTGTTGATTATTAACGAGATCAGTTCCTTTGTTTAACATTATTTTGACAAATGACGTTATTGATAAATTGTCATTAGTTCTCAACGATCATTTCAATTGATATCCATTGTCTGCTAATTTATTGACTTTTATCAATACAATTCGAAGCTAATTTGTATGGAGAGAAAAAAAAAAAAAAAACAATTCGAAATTGATTAATTGTTTTGTGGAAAAATTTTTTATTTACCCGCTTGAAATTTTTTTTTTTTTTTTTGTAACAAAAATAAAAATCTCTGCATCCCTTTAAAACAATTTAATAACAAAAAAAAAATATACGAGGAAAATGAAAAAAAAATTGTTTAAAGCCGTTGTGTTAATAAAATGAGCAAACATAAATTTGTATTAAATAAAAAATCCAAATAAACAACAAAAAAAAAAAAAAAAAAAAAATCTAGATAATCCAGATAAAAGCATAAAGTACCAAATTTATGGCAATACAAACAACAACAACAACAGTAGCAGCAACACAGCGACCAAAAAAAAAAAAAAAGAAAAAGCATAACGAAAACTTCATTTCATTTATTTATTTTACAATGTAAAGCGGCGGCTGCAATGTTTACCCATTACGCTTATTTACTTTAAAAATACAATAATTTGATTATCAATTAATTAATTTATTTATTTATTAATAAAAAATATATGTTAAAAAAAAACATTTCTCTACCTTAATTAAATATTAAAGAGTGGAAAAAAGTTTTCCTTTTTTTCGTTGTCGCTTTGTTTGCTAAACGCAATGCCTTTTGGCAGAATTTTTGTTGTTTATTGTGGCTTTTTTTTCATCCCTTCTACCTTATTAAATTTTAATAATAATTTTTATATTTTTTTTATTAAACAAACTACTGTCATTTTTAATCAAACCAATGCGATATTAATTAAACCATAAAACATGTATTTGCTATAAAAATTAAAATAATTTATTTAATTTTTTTTTTTTTCGTTGCATCATATCTAAATCAAGTGTTACTGTGACAGGATAACCACATTTCTAACCATAGATATTATTATTAATTTATTTTTTTATTATTATCTGGGTAAACAAATAAAAAAAGCACAAACAATTTATAGCAAAACAGTCACTTTGATGATTATACAGCAGAGACAGAGAGACATTTTTAAATGTCAAAAACCAAAATACGTTTAATGGGAAATAAGTGTAACAAACTGTAAAACAACGTAATAAATATTTAATTAAATAAAAATGATTTAAAAAAAAAAAATTTTACACCAAAGCGACAAAAAGCGTCATTTTTTTGTTTCTTCAATACTGTAAAGGGTTTCATACTGTACTTACCTTTAGCTTTCATCACTTGATATTTCCGTGATTTATTTTCTTTGATGATTTTAAAACATTTCTTTACAACAACAACAAAAAGGCTAAAAGCTTGTATTAATAAGCTTTTTTCATTTTTCAAATAATAATTTACCAAAAAGTAAAACTAAAGCTAAACAAACTTTTATTAACTGGGAACAATCAAAAACAATAAAAAAAAAGAATCAAAATCGATTTTGTAATAAAAATGTAAAAAGAGGAAAGAAAATTCGATCAGCAACAAAATATTATCGGAAAAGCTTTTAAATTTATTTTCAACACAACAACAACAAAAGAGATTAATTTTTGTGTGTGTTTTTTTTTTTTTTGGTTTTTTGATACGCAGAATAAAAAAAAATACAAAAAACTCATCATTGCCTTGATTTTGATTTCAGTAAAATTGGAATAAAAAAAATCGAGAAAAAAAACTTTTCAATTGCTCTGTTTTGGAAAATTCATTGAAAGCTCGGAACAATAACAAACCAAAAAAAAAAAAAAAATTATAAAAACATTTTTATACTGTTGTAATTAATTAAAAATATTTTTTGCTATTTTAGTGTAGTCGGTCGTTCAGGTTTTTGTTGTTTTTGGTCTTGGTGTATCGTTTGCCGCCTACATGTAGCAAATAATTTTTTTTGGTTTCTTCAGGATAATTCGCTAATATTTATAAAGGCAGGTATTGCACCTACGACTTATTTATTATTCGTTATTTAAAAATAATTTTTATTTATTTATTGAATTTTTTTTTTTTTTTTTACTAGCTTATTTAAAGCAGAAATATTTGTTGACATGACTTGACTTGACATCGTAAAACTTGATGGATTTCAGCTTTTTTTATTTCTGTTGAAATAAATGTGCGGTGGGATCTACATTTCCAAACAGAAAAAAAAAATGAAAAATTGATCAATACAACCAGAAACGTATTTTAAAAATAAAATCAAAAATCCTGGAATTACGGTTTATTTTGTTTTCCGAAAAGGTTAAGCTTTACGTGGAATCTGTTGAAAGCCGTAAGGAGTTCGGAAGAAAAATGATTTTTCGCCCTCTGTTTAAATACATAAAAATCTTTCTTCGTATTTAATTATTTTATTTATATTTGCATAAAGCTTTAATATTTAAAAAAAAGTTCGGAAATTTGATTTTCATGGGCATGGGTTCTTCCTCAGATAGTTTGTGGTATATAAACACTCTGACAGCTTTTGAAAAATGACAAAAAAAAACAAATCACAGTGCTTACGTTTTACATAAAACTTTAAATTATGCAAAGTTAAGCTTTTATACAGGAGCTTAATCACTGTGCTATGTTTCAAGGAAACGAGCTTCACTACAATTATTTTATTTCAGAAACTTGATTACTAATTCCCATCGTCATAGTAAAGCCAATAAAAAAAAAAACTCTGCCACTGACTTAATAAAGCTTTTAAATATTCAATCACAAAGCTTTATTAACTAAAACTAGAAAGAAACAAGAAAAGAAATTGTTTAAATTAATTAAATTCAATTAAGTAAAAGAGCAAACAGATTTCAATAAATTCCTTAATACAAAATTCAGAATACTAAAGGTGGAGAGAAGAACAAAAAAATAAAAAATTCTTCACACTGAAATTCATTTTCACAAAAGGAATGAAATGAAAAAAGAAAAAAAAAAAAACTTACTCAAGCTTGATAATGAAATCAGAAGAATGAAAAAAAAAAAAAAACTTTTCTTTGTACCAAAGTCAAACCAAGCATACAGAGAAAATTTTCTTTCATTTTAATCACATATGGTGTGTGCTTGTAGCCGAGAAAACTTTTTTTCTGTTTATTATTTCTGTATTTTTTTTTTTTTGCACATAAGGGAGAAATATAAAATAAAAGCTGCTCTCTGTATTGCAACTTTATAAATAATACAATTGAGGTTCGTTAAGGTGTGTTTTTATCACTTTATTTAAATGTTTTTTATTCCTTTTAAGATTGTTTCACTAGAAATTAAGTTATTACGTCGCTTGTGCGTAAAATATATAATAAAAAAAAAAAATTAAAAAAAAATATAATAAACGCAAACAATTTGTAAATTATGTTTCACCTTGGAAAATTACCTTTTGGTAATAAATTTCCCCATCAAAATTAATTATTAATTAACGTTAAAATATAAAAAAAAAAAAATTAAACTTTTAAATTCTCTAACGAGTACCTGGAAACGATTTGTTTTTACCAACGGTTACAGTTGAAAATGTCACTCGTTTTGTACAGGACAAACAAAAAAAAAAAAATTATTATTTTTTTATTTAATAAACTTTCATAAATTTCAACTTTAACACAGATAAAACGGTGCAAGCAAACAAACAAAAATATGACTGAAACAGTTAATAAATTTTTAATAATGTCATCCAGGGAGTTTTTCTTTTTTTTTTTTGTGTTGTGCTGTGCTGTTGAAATCAAAGTACTGGAGTGATAAAACAATTTTTGATTGATGTTATTTTACTTATTATTCTACTAGAGATATTGTTAACACAACTACATTACTTTATAATAATAATTATTATTATTACTATTATTATTATCATTTCAAAAGAGACAAATGAACATTTTGTAAATAAATGAAAGAAGCCAACCAATTATACAAAGGGGTTTCCCTTGTTGTTATAAAAACTGAATTTAATTTCCCATGTTGCTTAGAAATTATTTAGAAAAAGAATATTTATGTTCATATTTGAAAATGCATTTCTAACAAATTGTTAACAAAAGGCTAACACTAATAAAATAATTAAAAAAAAAAAATTGTTTTTGATAAAGTATTTCCTCTGTCACTCAACATTTTATTTATTTATTTCTATTCCACAGTTGCCAGGATCCACTGTTACATGGCAAAATAAAAACGTTTTACATTTACTTTTTGTGAAAGCTCTCTATTGTAAAAAGTATCAAACTAGACTTAACTGTGGCTTTTCTCTAACCAAACAATAACCACGCCTTTAATAGCAAGAAAAGAATTTTTTTTTTTTTTTCATAATTAATTAAAAGCAACCAGGATATGCATCAAAAAATATTTTTCACTTAAGTTTATTTGATTTTTTCGTCTGGTATTTTGATTAAAAAAAAAATAGAAAATAAAGTTTTATTTTCCCATCAAGAAATCATTTTTTTTTTTTACGTTTAAAAGTTTCAATAAAAATTTGCTAGAAAATGATTAAATTTTATTAAAAAAAAAAAAAAAAAATAGACGAAGAAGAAGACAGAATTGCAGTTTTTTTTTTCTTCTTTTTTTTTAAATACATTTTCTAGATTGAAAAAGGCTTAATGGATAGATACTTAAAGTTTTCATATTAAATTAAATTGCAACAGACTTTCCTACACAGATTTCTCCAGTTTTTTTTTTTTCGTTTTTTATTAACGATGTCGACATATTGTTAACAAAGCAACAAAACGAAATTATCTAACACGTAGAAGATACAAATTGTTGTTGTTAGAAATGGAAATTTATTCAGCAGAAAAAAACTCAAAACATTTTCCATTTATTTTTAAATTTAATTAATTCAAACGTAAAAACTGTCAAACCGTTTAAAAAAAAAAAAAAAAAAATGTTTTATTTTGTGAAAATCACTTTGAAAATCACACCGCTAAAAAGTATTTGCTAAAAGCTCATTTGTACGCTTAATAAAAATGACTTCCTTTAAGGAAATAGAAATATATTTTTTTATTTTTTATTATTATTATTATTATTTTCCTAGTGATACTTTGCGTGTAATAATCATCATCAGACACTTCCCGGTTGTAATATTTCATATAAAAAAAAAATAAAGAAAAAAATTTTGTTTCCCACACAAAACTTGTTAACTTGTTTCCTATTAGGAAATTGTAATCAAATTTTATAGCCCAGCTATTTGGATTTTTTTTTTGCGGGTTATTTATCCTAATTTTATATTTTTTTTATTACATTTACTTTTAAAATAAAAAAAAAAAAAAAACCCCCCCATTGAAAATTGCTTTTAATTGTCTTAATCCTGAAATTTTTCTCCTCTCATCTTTTTACTGTGAATTAAATTTGCGGTTTTTTCATCTTCTGATAACTCTGGGTAATTCTATAGAAATAAAAAATAATTACAGGAGAAATATAATGAGTATTGCATTAAAAAAAAAAAGGAATTTTTCTCATTTCCCACCTATAATAATAATAATAATAATAATAATAAAAAAAAATGATTTCCGTGAAACTTCAATGAAACTTAATAATCGGTATTAAAAATTTATGATTTTAGCACAGCAGGTACACAGAGCAAAAAAAAAAATTTTTTTTTTTTTCCTTGCTTTGTGAAAACTCTTTTCGTATCCCTGTTTTTTTTTTATTATAAAAACCATTTCCAACTCCTTCTTAAATAAGCTTTAATATTTTTTTGTGTTTTATCTAGTTTTCAACGGATATAGTTGTTCGATCGAGAACGACATTTTCTAATGTAATTAAACCAATGAAATATCTATGTTTAACGCAAACAATGTTAATGAGTTTGTTGAATAATATTAAGGGAACTTAAAGGATATTTAAAAAAAAAATAATAAAATTTATATATATTTATATTATATAAATGGATCCTGAATTGTGAAAATCATCTTATTATTCTGTCGTTGTACATATATATTTAAATGTTCTTTGAATTCATAATAAAGTTATTTGTTTGCCAAAAAATAAAAAGAAAAAGAACCCAGAGAGAAACAGCAAAACTATATGTAAAGGAATCTTTGGTGCTGTCTGGTTATTTTGGTTTACCACAAAAGTTATTCAACACATTTATTTATTTCTTACTTAGAAACTAGACAAGCACATAATATAGATAGAATAGATAAGGGTCAATAAAGAGATATTTGTGACATTTAAATATAAATCTCTCATTTCTGTGTTTTCTGTACACTAAAAGATTTATTAAGTTATAAAAAATTCTACAAAAGGCCTTGATACTCTTCTTTTAAAAAAAAAAAAAAAAAAAAAACGAAATTACTGTACGAATAAAATGATTTATAAAAAAAAAAAAAAACATTCTTGATTACAAAATTGCATAATGATTTAAATTTTAGGGTATTACATCCTGACTATATTTGGCAAATATTAAGAAAACATTATGTAGGGAAAAACCGAAAAAAAAAAAATGAAATTTCCATCTCAACGGATTTCTTTTCATATCAGAAACATAATCCGCAATACATACACAAGCAGAACTGCCTACATGACAGTGCTGTAACAAAAAGTTTCCTTTAACCAACTGTGATTTATGGAGTTTCTTTGCATATTTTTGTGAATTCGCGCTTGAAATTAATTACAGTTAAGTGAGTTACGGTTACATTTATTTTGATTAAATTTTTTGTGCAGGACAACGAAGACAACTCATGTGAATGAAAAAAAAAATTCTTTATTTTTTTATTTTATTTTTTTTTTTGTGTAATTATGGTCGTTTCACTTGGTAAAAATAAATACGAGAGAGATATGAACCTACGATTAGGGTTTTTTCTTGTTACTTTTTTGTGCTTTGTAATAATAAATGTTATGGTTCGTAGCCCGAATTAGATATGTAAATGACTGTACGAATAGGGGAGAATTTATTACTGTTTTAAAAGATCTAATGTGGTTTTTATTTTTTAACCAGTAAATGCCCCACAGTGGAAATGATTTATTTTATGTTAATGTCTTGCGTTTAATAATGATTTTTGATTGTAATTACTTTTGTTCAAAGTAATTACAATGCTTTGTGATAAACTTTTTTTTTTCTTTGTAATTATCTCCACTATAATAATCGTAATACACCCTAATTACACTACTGTTCAATTCCATTCAATAATTCATCAATAATTTTAAAATTACAGAAAAAAAAAAGTTTAATTAACATCGGATGTGGGCTGAGAGTTAGTGCCTTCTGGCAACCACAAAAAAGGATAAGCAATTTATGTTTAGCACAACTATCACAGGATGTAATAATAATGCTTATCATGTAGGCAAAAGCTTTTAAATAAATTAATCAGTCGACCGATTTTAGATTTTTTTTTTTTCATTTTTACACAATTTCAGCTTCTTTAGTTTTAAAGTTAATTTTTTTTTTTTTTTTTTTTTTTTTCTTGAAGTGAAATATTCTTTGATAATAAAGGAAAAAAAAATTGTGATATCTACTAGAAACGTCTTCTATTTCATAATATTATTATAAAAATAGAATAAAAAAAAAATTGTATTAAATTCCAATTTCAAAATGCACAAAAACTGTTTGTTTACTGCATACGATTGATGTCAAGTTGTTTTCACCTTCCCCTGTTATCCTTTCTTTTTTTTTAATATCTGGATGGAAAAAAATATTGCAGAAATTTTAATAAATAATAATAAAAACCGTAAAAAATGGAAACAAAAAAAAAAAAAAAATACTTGAAACAATAAAAACACAATTTGCATTTGTGCACGATGAAGTTAATAATTTTTTTTTTCCTCCATATTTTTCACTATTAATACGAGAGAAAAAAAAACGAAAGAGCAGAAAATTCAGTGAATTTACAAATTTTTTTTTTTTTCGTAATAAAACTCGACAATACATATTTTCAATAATTAATAACAATTTAAATAAAAAAAATATTTTTTGTTAAAGCTTAATTTTACGCGAATTAATGCAAATTTTTTTTATTACAGATTAAAGCACCCGTAAAAGGAATTAAACAAAAAAAAAAAAAAAAAAAACAGAGATGAAAAAAACTCAATACAGAAACCCGATAATAAATCGCAACCATTATGCCGTCAATTAACTAAATTTTAAAATAAGGATTTTATAGAACAAAAAAAAATTAAAAAAAAATAAGAGAAGAGAAAACAATGAAATTTATATCAAGACGTCGTTACCCTTTAATTTCCTTTGTTTAAAAGCTATCCCTTTTTCTTAATAAATCAAATTCAATTCCTTGCAAAATGACTAATCATTATTCTTGTGCTTTTTATGACTTGTTTTCTATTTTCTTGTTTATCGTAAACAAAACGGTCAATCTTTTATTAATTAATTAAATAATTAATTTGCATTGAATTATATACTGATTTGATAATAATTAGACAGCGATAAGAAAACCAGTGGAATTGTTGTAATAAATCGACAAAGAAAAGTTGTTTGCATATGAAACAAACAAATTGTTCAACAACAACAAAAAAAAAATATTAAAAACTTTCACCATTTTACAGGTTTGAGAATTACTTGTTTTCCGAATTACATATTTTTTTTTTTTTATATTTAAGGGAATTAGAATGAGAAGTTTCAATTGTAAAATGCAAAAATTATGCTAAAAAGTTTATTTGTTTTATTATTAGTTGAATTGTAGTTTGATAATGTTTTGTTAGTTTGGCTAGTTTGTTAGCACCTGTCACTAACATAGCTAGTGGTGTAATACAAGAACTTAGGTTGTGTTTTTACATGAATAAATTGGCCATGGAGTATCCTTAAAATTTTATTAATAAAAAAAAACTGAGTAAACTAGGTAGAAACAATCATAAAAAAAGAAATAATTGGTGTAGGAATAAAAACTAACGTAAACTAAACGTGTTAATACGTTACTAACTTCATTGCAGTAATACTGCGCATGTGTAAATATTTTACTTTAATTAAAAACTTGACTATACTAAGCAGTATTATGTTGATAACCAATTTAATGATTGTTTAATTAGATTTATAATCGATAAAGCGATTAAAACATTTTTTTTTGTTTTGTACAAGAACAGCAACCTTTATCAGATGTTATAGCAATATTATTGTACATTTGCTGCATTAAAAATTTACATAAATTTTTTGATTATTTTTCATTATATTCTCGAGAAACATATTTATTACAAATCTATTCTAAATATCTGACTAATTGCGATGATAATTACAAAATATTATTTTCTTCGATCAGAAATGTTATTTCGATTATTTATTAATTAATGCAAAAACTGACTAATTTACGTTCATTAACATAATCTAGGGTCAGTTTGATTTACTGAAATATTTTCTGTTTCCCCTTTTTTCGCTCTATGATTTTGATTTAATTTTTTTACTTTTCTAGTATTCAGGGCATGTAATTGAAAGACCAAACCAATCGACAATACTATTCGTGAGCATTTGTCTTGACATACAAATGCTTTAAAAACGTAATTTTTGCTGATTTATTTATGGTTGCAGTAGCAAAAAAAAAGTTTCTGAAATTTAAACGTTTGCACAACCAATCATACGTAAATAGTTGGCTCTTTGAATTTTTTTTTTTTTTATTCTCATTCGTCTATTTACATTTTTTTTTTTTTTTATACAGAAAAACCATCACATTACGTGATTAAAATACTAAATAGTTTGCTTGTATGCATTTAAAAGGAGAATAAAAATGTTTTTTATAAAAAAAAACGCAAAAAAAAGGAAAAACCATCACTGCATAACTCTGTGTTGTATTAAGTTTTCTAGGAATTTTCATTTTTTTTTTTTCTTAAACACATTAAATCAGTAAGATGTACACAGAATTCACAGTGAATTCACCAGTGAAAAACTCTAAGCAACGTACACAAACTTTAAACAAATTTAATTAGATTTTTTTTTTTAGTTTTAATAGTAAATGGATCACATTATTGGGGATGATTATTAAAAATTAACAAAAATACTAATTTCGTCTTTATCCTGAATGTCGATTGAAAAATGTTTATCCCAGTAACAAGTAGCAAACTGTACTTAGCAATCAGAACACTTTAAAAAAGTAACAAAAAAATTATTAACATCAATTAAAATAATAAAAATTGATTACGTGGGTTACAAAAATAATTAATAAAAGGAAGAAGGGAAAAATGAAGAAAAAAAAAGTTTTTGTATCAAAAACTAAAACTTTCCCTAAGGCGTTCAGCCATTAAATCGGTTCAACTAAATAAAAGTTTCTCATTATTTATTTAACTACGACACGAAAAAAAAAAAAAAAAAAAACTTCTGGGACAGATGGAGGGGTGGGCAAAATTTTAATTTTCATGAATTAATTTACACAAAAAAAAAAGCACGAAGAAAATTACTAATTTTCTTCCTCTATGATTAAAAAGTGAAGAAAGAGAGACGCGTTAATAGGAAACGTAGAGAAAAACTTTTCAGCATTGTTCATACAAAAGATACAAAACACGTTTAAGTAAATGAAGGAGAAAAATATTTTCTAACGAAACAAAAGCATTTAAAGCTCATTATCTGTACTTTTATTGTTAAAGTTAACAAGTGCCATGTCGAAAAAAATAATTTTCTTTCTTTCGTGTTCTTCTTTCGTTACAAAGGTGTTCAAGAGAACTGGAAAATTATTTTTGGCATTTTTTTTTTTTTGTGTTTGTAACATATATGGAATAAATTTTGTGTTTTACTGTAGATATCCACTTGCAATATTTACAGGAAATCCTTAACAGTGCCACCGCAATGTTTTTGTTGCAAAAAAAAAAATAATAATAATAATAATAAGGAAAAAAGCTCTCTAAGCACCACTGTCGTGGTGTTTATGATGCTAATGTAATGTCACAGCATTATGTATAATTTCCGAACACTTATCATAAGTTTACTCAACTTAACTTAACTTAACTTAACTTAGCATTACTTTACTTTACATTACATTACTTCAAAGTACTTTATTTTAATGTTTCAAGGGTTGGCGTATGTTATGCAAATTAAATACAATTTGTAACGCAATAAGCTTCTTTTTTTTTTTATATATAGCGATTTATTTTGTTAATTTTTTTTTATTGCCTTTTAAAATAAATAAAATAATTTATCTGTGATACTGGTTTATTTTTTTTTTTTTTTTTTGTGGAAAATATTAACTAGTATTAAAAGCTTTAATTTATATACAGTAGATTCTCAGTGAAAATTATGTTGTAGCTTTAAATTTGTAACAAGATAATGTTTGTTTTGTTTTTTTAAATTAAGTTAGATACGCATCTGTTGTTTTATACACTGGCAAACATTTTTTTTTTTTTTTTTATTATTATTATAAAATCTCTCTTAACCTGAGTTAATAGAAACAATTTCATTTCCAATGCTTTAACCCAGCGTATTCGCTATATTTTCAAACAAACAAAATCCATAAGAAAACTAAATTTAACTAGGTGGATGGGTGGTGAGAAACAGTACGTTACGTTAGAAAACATTAATTACAAATGTAACGCATGTATGTAGTTTTACACATTCAATGTTAAAATAGAAGAAAACAAAAACATAATTCAACGTAAATACCATTAACATAAATCTTTAATCAATTTATTTTTTGGTTACCAACAAAAATGGTAAGGGTGTGTGAAAATAGTTAAATTTTGTGCGAAAAAATCGAGAAAGTACATTAGTAAATGAATGTGTGTCTGTTTATCAATGTGATAATCAATAAATATATTTTCTGTATTTTCTAAAAAAAAAAAAATTGATTACATTTGAAAATGGGAATTTATCGTATAAAATAGAAATGTAAATCCAAACAAATACCAAAAAAAAAAAAAAAAAAAACCAAACGACAGATCTCTTAACTGAATTTTTTATTCTTTCATTTTTTTTTTTTTTTTTTTCGTCTATTTATTGAGTATTTTCATACGTAGTACTGCTAACTATAATAATAATAATAATAATAATAATAATAAAAAAAGGGAAAGAAAAACATAAATAAAATTGTCATTGCCAATATTTACAGGAGTGAAACTCTGGCGAAGTAAATCTATATCATAGTCTTGTTATAGCCGGTGTTACTACACAAAACCTCTGACATATTGAACATCATTTGTTATCTTTACGTGTAGGCAATCGTTTACTTTGCTTCTTTATATATTTCTGTTTTGTGTAAAATACTCCAGACTTACCTTTTTCTGATAATGAATTTTAATGACATCTGATGAGTTTTGTGGGGGGTTTTTTTTTTTTTTTATTTATTTCGCACACTTTTCATTGAGTTGAACGTTTTTCTCTTTTTTGTTAAGGAAAATCTTTTTTCTTTTATATTCAGGTATTAAGATAGACAGGCTATTGACATACCGCCAGGGGTAATAACACGATCAAATCGCACAATTTCTAAGAACGCGTTAATCTTATTGAAAGATTTTCAAAAAATACATCATCTACATCAATTTCGTTACAATAATAATTCAATTATCCGTAAGACGACACTTCAGTGTGTTTTTTCAGGTATATTTTTCTTAAACTACCTAATAAACTCCTTTCGTTTTTTTTTTTTGGTTACTGTAATTTGTTACAGGATTCCTACTTCAATTCTAACTGTTTAATAACCACAATTCGGTATGGTTTTGTGTTCTATGGACTAATTTCCACCACATCTATGATTTATAATTTTACTTTAATTAAGTAACAATGATAACAACTGGCTTCACCATTTTTTTGTAGTAAAGTCCAATGGTACAAACTGTTCCTCGCTAACAGATGTGCTGTGGTAAATTCAAGTTTCATCAAGCATCGTCAGTTATGAATTTGATAGCGCTTAAAACACTCTAAATACTAATTTGAAACAGTGTTTGTCCCTCTGGAATAAGCATTTAAAGATCTTTACCCTCTTGGTTAAGTATTGACAACTAAGTAGAAACATAAACTGTGAAATAAAAATTAAAAACGACATAAGTGTATATGTGTGTGTGTTTTAATATGTTGTCCTTGTTATCATTTCCGTTGAGAAAAAAAAAAAGAATTTTTTTTAAGCTTTAGGGTTCTTTATGCTTCTCTAGTAATGTCCTCTACTTAACATTCTATAATTTATTTAACAGAACAACAATTTAAGCTTCTCTTTGTCAGTCTCGCTTCGTTGCTAAACTTAAATAACAAAATTTATTGATTTTCATCGCCAACAAATACACAGAAAAAAAAAATCATTTGAGCTGGGCGATGGCTGTTTGTTTGTTTGTTTAAATTTCCATTCAGTTTTAAGATCAGCATTGTAAATGGAGATAAATGTAATAGAAAAATGCAAAAACTTTTTTCTAACTGTCATTGAGAATGTAGAAATGTCTTGAAACGAAGTTTTCCTAGTAAAAGTAAACAAAAATTAAAATAGAAAACAAAAAAAAAATAAATAAACAAAGAAAAATGACCAAAACTACTATTGTGAACGGATAAAAGTTTTTCTATTAGCTTTTGTTTGATTTCCGGATATTTATTTTGATTTTACAAAAAAAAAAATTATTTAAAAATGATAAAACAGGAAATGCGAAGTTTTCATTAAAATTTTTGCATTTCTGGTTTTTTTTTTTTTTTTCTTAAGTTTCCAAGGATTTTCTTTAGTTTTTTAAAGCATCCGGGCTAGCTTTTTTAAATCGTCCTGGAAGCCACAAGGAAAAATTTAATTGAATTGAACAATCTGTTTGTTTTGTTGTTTTCGAAATTAATCTCCAGGCTCTCGTTTATCTATTTAATAATTTTGTTCGCTCAAATAACCCAAAAAGCTACAACAATTATGTTGAACTATTCTAATCAATCGGTTTCCGTATGAATTCCAATCGAAATTTAACAAACAATCGAATCTAGGCTAAGAAAACAGAAATAAAGGAAAAAAGGGATTTTGCGTCAACAAACAACAACCAAACAAACAACGAGTCCTTCAACAATGTTTCAAAATATTTTTTTATTAAAGAGGAGGAACTAAGTATTAATAATTTAACGAAAAAATAAAAAAAAAATTTATTTTATTGATAATTTCCAGTAAGAAACTTTTTTCTTTTTTGTCCAAACTTTCAAGAAAAATATTTTCACATTTTAAATTTCCGTGGCACACACACACAAACAAAAAAAAAAAAAAGGGCGCACAGCCACCAAAAAGAAAAAAAAACCAAGAAAAATCCTTGAGACAAATATAAATTCTTTTATAAACAATTTATTTATAAAAATATATATATGCAGGGAAGAAAAGCTCACTGAAAAAAAAAACAAAAAAAATTTGTTTATGGTTTCGCTTTTTTGTTTTTTTTTTATAAATATATTTTCAGGGTATTAGAGATATTTGATAAATATTATTTTATTTATTATTTTGATGCCTATAAATCTGTAAAAAAAAGAAAGAAAATTTGATTTATATTCGTGATTAGATAAATTGTATACAAAATAAACAAACAAAGAAACGAAAAAAAATAAAAAATAACCAACGAAAATTATGATCTAAACCCGATATGAATAAATGGAAATTTTATTTTCGGTTTTTATATTTTTCTATCTGTTTCTGCCTTAGTTAAACTCTTCGTCGTTATCCTTAGAATTGTTTTAAAAAAATCTTATTCTCTTGTTTCACTTTAAAATTGATGATACAATGAATAAATCATAAATAAATAAATCCCTTAGGGGTAATTACAATATAAAGTTTCAATGGCAACAAACTTTTAGTTAACCATCGTATCGTTTTGTTTATTTTTCTCATTTCTTTTGCAATAAACTTTCTGTCTAAATAATATTCTTTTTTTATGTTATGTTTTTTCTTCTTTTACTTCTTCTGTGTATTATTTAATTAATTAACTTGGATTTATTAATTATTTAAACGTTGTTATGGGGGATAGGGATACAAAAAAAAAACAATCCTGTTGAATAAACATTGCACTTGGCTGCAATTATAAATAAATAAATAAATAACTAAGCACTGTGTTGGCTGTACGTTGGATGTAACACAACTGATGTAAAAATGTGTGGAGAGAAACAAAAAAAAATTTAAAAAAAAAAACGGAAAAGCTTAAGTCATCTTAATAAAAAGGTCATGAAAGCTAGTGGGACGTTTTATTTTATTTTATTTTATTTTTTTTTTTTTGTATTGCCAAGAAAAACCTTCTTTAAACATTTTGGCAGAAAAATACCACAATTTTTTTATTTTATATCAATAATTACAAGGAATTTTCGATTAAACATAAGATCCTTATAAGCAAAAGGAAAAATATTCTTTTTATTTATTTGTGTACACAAAACATCAATCATTACACGTTTTACGTAGAAAATAATATAAAAAAAAAAAAAACAATTTCATTTGTAAAGATTAAAAATCATTTATTAAAGATTTTTACCAGAAATATTCCTTATTCCTTATTTATACAAATTGTAAAAGGATTAATCTACAATGTTTATTGTATAAAAAAAAAATGCTCTTAAGAAATAAATTCTTGTTTTGTATTACAAAAATAAAGACAAGACACTAGCTGTTGATAAGTAAATTTTACCAAACAGTCCAACGTCTTTAGAGAATACTTAATGTATCCTTAACACAAAATTTATTTATTTTTTTTTTGAAAGTTATTTACAGAACAGAGAGAGATATTGCTTCATTTTTTTTTTTTTTTTTAATTAACAAATAAAACAATTATCAAAACCTAAATTTAACTAAAGATTTTTCTTATCAATTTTAATGAATTATTTAATGAAGATCAGCTAGTTTTGTTTTATTATTACAGAAACGTTAACATGGCACTAGGGATTTATTCTGAATATATACTGAAAAACAAGATAAAATAATAGAATTATGTGGTCTGGTATCTAGTTAATCCTTACATTTGTATTGTGTCAATGAATAAAATTATTTGTAGTGGAATTTAATGAATTTTCTAAGACAGAAAAAGAAAATCTGACTAATTTCCGCGAATCAAATTCTGTACGAATTCTTATTTAATTGCGGTTTGATAGTATTTCAGGTGTTATAAAGTTCTATTATTTAATATAAATCAATTGAATTAAGAATAATAAAGCTTGATGAATGTTTAATCCATTCATAAAATACAATAAACTTGTAAACTTTTTATCACATATTAAATATTAGATAACAGATTTGTTAAGCAAATTTACACTGAACAAGCAAGCAAACATGAGAAAAAGCGGCAAAAAAAGTGCAAAAGCTTTATTGGTGGAGTAAAAATTATAAAAAAAAAAAAAGATTCCTCATACATATTTTATCGGTTAAGGAAGAACATTTTCTGCTTTTATTCAATTGGTGTGGCTACCAGAATATTCATATATGAAAAATTCACATCTTTCCAAATGTTTTTCTTTAAAAAGTAATTTCCATTTTCAAGCCTTTTTTATACGCGTGCAAACAAAAAAAAAAGTATGCAGATAAAAAAAATCTCGTCTATATAAAATTGATCGCGATATGTAAAGCAATAAATTGCGGAGAACAACAATAATAATAAAAAAAAAAAACAGATCAAACGTCTAAGCATAAAGATTGAACAAGTGGAAAATGAGAATTTTATTTTTTTTAAACGTAATTTGATTAAACCAACATTAAGCCGGTTATTACCGGGAACATTATTCGATTTATATTGATTTAACCGTTTATCGTGATAACTTTTGAAATTTCAAATCAAGTTTTTTAAGCAAAAAAAAAAACGAAGTGAAATCACCCCGTAAATAAATAATCAAGCAAAGTGATAACAAGAAACGCAGAGAAATATATATATATATATATTTTTTTTTTCCTTTAAGGTTTCTTGCATATTTCATTCTTGGTGAGGAAATTTCATTATTTTCACTCTTTATTTATGACAAATTAATTTTTATTTACATTTTACTGATAAACAAAGCAATTCACGGCTCGATAACAGCATCAACAACAACAACAACAAAAACGCTTATTCAACAAACTTTTTCTGTAATAATTTTTTACCCAGGTTTTTACCTTAATAAATAATTTTGTGTACACGAGAAATGGTTTTTTTTTTTTTTTATTGTAAATCCTTTATTGTTTTGTTGAAAAATGTGGAAAGCTTTAAAGCACTTTAATACATTCAAAAGTAGCAGCAACCTTTAACATAAGATTCATTTCAGAATTTCACAACGATATCAATATCACTGTACTTTGGCAAGTTTTTATGGTGTGCAGCAACACCGGGGTGTTGTAATAAGAAATTTGGTTAAACATCGTTTAAATAGTTAAAGTTCACAATTATAGATAGCTTAAAGCATAATAGTGAATACGAATTTTTAACGCAAAAAAGGCTTCGCAATATAATTTAAAATTCATAAACTGATTCCATATAAGACACATGGTACTGTTATATATTTTTTATTTTATTTTTTTTATTTCAGTTAGCTGCTACTGATGCTTTTGCTGCTTTTAACAACCTAACCAAAATACATAAAGCCCAATAAAAACTAAAATAAAAGAGAAAAGTTTTCTGAATAAAGATGATGTGTCATGAAAATGTAAATCGTTTCATGATTATAATTTTTCTGTTATTCATGAACTTAAATCCAACATTCTTAACATTTCAATCTAATTTCCACATGGTAGCGAATATTTCTGTTTTATTTGTTTTCTATGTATGGAATGTTAACGTTTTTTTTTTTTTTTGCATCATTTTATTTGTCTTCAGCATCGCCCACCCACTCACCCACCCAAAATAAAAACAAAAAATTGAATTACGCTTATTAAAATTCCCTCGCCATTTCATTACAAATTTTTTTTATTTAATTAATTATTGTGCTTTTTAAGTTTTTATTATACAATAAAATTATAACCAATTGACTGCACTTGCTTAAAATTACTCAAAAAAAAAAAAAAAAAACTTTGATTTTCTATACACAATCGAATAAAATCAACGAAAAAGTTAAAAAAAAAAAAATGTTTAATGAAAATTCTATTTTGTTGTGCTATATGCTCTTCAATTTTATTTCCCAACAATAATAAAGAAGTGAATAAATAAAAAGAAACAAATTTCTGTACTAAACTCCGTTAAAGTTTTTAACGAAGTTATGCTGTAACAGTAATACAAGAACTTTGATATTTCATTCATTCTTTCTGCTAAACTTTTTTTTTTTTCATAAAACTTTTTTCGTTTTCTTTTTTTTTTTTTTAAACTCAACACAATAAACGAAAGAATACACCGAAAACGCTACGATAAAATGTGATGATAGTGATTGAATTCGCTTGTTTATTATTTTAAAAAAAAAAAAATTTTTTTTTTTTTGTATAACAAAAACCACAAATCGAAAAAATAACGAAAGAAATTTTCTCGTGAAAGTTTCGATACAGAAGTTTATTTTTTTTTTCATTCTTCCCGTTTTAAAGATAAATAAAGCAATAAAAAAAAATCAACTGAACTAAACAACAAAAGGCACCAGAAACTTTATCACCCATACCACTTTGGTAACTCGGTACCAAAAATACCACAAAATAAAAATTAATTGTAGGAATTGTAATGAAAGCTTTTTATTTCATTTCTCCCATCTATTCAATTGAAAATAAATCTCTTTTGGTTTGTAAAATTCAATTAAATGGAAAAAAAAATTGTTTTCCCTTAAAGCTGCTCTGTTTCAAAACTATTAGAATTAAAATGCTGACAAAATAATGAACCAATTCCCACCTAAATAAAATAAACATCCTAATTAGTCTTGTCATATTCACGTAAAAGATTACAAAATGGAATTTCAATTGAAAGTTTTTTTATTAAGCATTATTTGCGAAAGCTTAAACAAGATTGTTGAATGGAAATTTAATCGTATTTTTTTTTTTTTTTTAATAATTTCTTATTAAAAAGTAGTAGCGAGAAAATTTAATTTACTAATAGTTCAGGAATTACAAAATCAACTTGCAACAGACAGTAGGAACATAAACCGAAATATTTTTCGATTGCAATTAGGTGGGGTTTTTTTTTTTGTTTTTGGAAACTCCTTCAGGCACACACACACACACAGTTTTCAATAATCAATCAAGCATAATTAATAAATTACTGTAAATAAACTAAATTTTAATTGATTAAACCAGATGACATTTCATTGTTTAACAAAATAATTACTTTGCTCTAAGCAAAAGCACTAAAACTATAAACAAAAAAAAGTAAATTTTTAGTCAAACTCATCATCTTTTTACAATTTTACAACAACCGAATAAATAAATTGGTATATCCTGTGTATGATAGTTCAATTAAAAAGTTTCTTTCTATTTTCTATTTTATAAATAAAATTTCCATACGGTAATAATCAATATTTTGGGTGTTTTCTACCATAACAACCAATTTTAGTAAATTGAATAAACTTTTCATCACAAACGTTGATGATCGTTGTCAATTAAATTTTTATTCTATCATTTCGATTATTTTTGTCTTGATTTTTTATTAATAATAATAATAATAAATGAACAGAAAAATATTTAAATCAGCTTGATTGACTTGTTTTCTATAATTTTTACTATAAAAAAAAAAAAAAAAAAAAAAAAAAACAGTTCGCTGACATGCACAAAAATAATTTTCAATTATAATTTATGTAACACAAAAAGCTTTCTTTTTTTTTTATATATAACCGTCGACTGTAGACACTGTTACACAGTAAGCAATTTAATTTATACTAAAAAGTATTTTCTGTTTTTAACTAAAAAAAAAAATTTGGCAATTCATCACATTAATCGTAAAAGAAATGAAATGAAAAAGAAAAAAAAAAAAAAATATTTGGATCATGCAGTAAAGTGAAAAAAGATTAATGGTCAGGGTGGTGGTGAACAACGAGAAACAACGCGATTATGTTAACCAAAAAAAAAAAAAAACTTTTAAATAAAATTTATTCTATTTTATGTTAAAATTCATGTGTATGTATGTATGTCCCACTGGTGCTTAAAGCACGTTATTTTTCGACAAAAGTAACTAACTATCCTTTTTGGTTTCTTTTTCTACCTTTTCTTTCTCCAATTAAGCACACTAAATGCTAAATATCTTGGAGAACAAAAAAAAATTTTTTTTTTTTATAAATTAAATTTAATGTGAAACAATTAAATAACTGAGGGTAGTAATTAATTATCGTAAAAGCTTTACAGCTTTTAAGTTAACATAGACGAAACAAAAAAAAATAAATAATATTCACTTTGTTGTTGTGTGTGAATCAATTTTTATTTAGGCGACGACTAGTTGTCTGGCAAGTAGTTTGTTTGTTGTTTTCAATATTTTTTTTTTTCTTGTTTATTCTTAAATTATTTCATTCAATTTAGATAATGATGATTTAAATAGAATTTTGACGACAATAGAAGAACGCTTATTTTGGGGTTAAAGCTTTACATTTGTTTTATTATTTTTTTTTTTTTCGTTTTCTTAACTCTGGCACTATTGGCTTTTGGAATGTTTTTCAACCCAATAAACATAAATACGTACACGTTATCGTTTGTTTTTAATTAATAGTTTAAACCAGTTAACTAAGATAAACTAAAAAAAAAAAGAAAGTAGCATAAATAAATAAACGAATCAATGTGCTACGTGACACACAAATGTAAACAAAAAAAAAAAAATCAATTTCTTTGTTATAAACGAATAAACGAAAAAGCTAACAAATTGTTTCAAAAAAAAAAAAATAATAATAATAATAAAACGAGAGAAGAAAATTTGCTTGTATGCAAAATAATATCATTATATAGAAAACGTAAAGCTTTAGAAAAGCTTCGGTATTTACTAGTTTTTTTTTTTTTGTTTTTTTGAAGAGTAAACAAGTAAATTGATTTAGATTAT
This sequence comes from Ptychoptera albimana, assembly GCA_961205885.1. Taxonomy (NCBI): domain Eukaryota; kingdom Metazoa; phylum Arthropoda; class Insecta; order Diptera; family Ptychopteridae; genus Ptychoptera; species Ptychoptera albimana. The sequence goes on from OY540803.1 coordinate 30,359,511, forward strand.
ATAATACACATACGTATTATACACGAGGATATTTACTGATTGACTTCATTGATATTATTATTATTCGTTTTAGTTTTGGGGGTGATTTTTTTTTTGGTTGCCAAATGCAAATTTTATTCATGTTTAAATACAAAAAAAAGGAAAGGAAAGGAAAAGAAAGAAAATTCACTCGAAAAACTCCATATTGACACATGACAATGTTGAAAATAGTTTTCTACCCTTACGTATGTGAATATATTTATTAAAGTAAAATTGTTTCACTAATAGATGTTTTTTTTTTTTTTTTGCTGTTTCTATCAGCTATTGGAAAATCCATTTCAAATACAATCGACATGGATGCATAGCATATAGTTATAAAGAAGAAATGCTTCCAAACAACCTTTGTTTAATACCCGAATTTTTCAATTCAAGAGAAAGCAAACGAAAAGGAATAGGAAAAACGAAAAATGAAAAATGAAAAAAAAAAAAAATGTCATCACCAAACACTGTAGCAAGTACAAGAAAAACCAAAAAAAAATAAATAAATAAAGCTTCGACCCAAATAAATAATTTTTTTTTTTTTTTCTTTTTCTTATTTAAATTTTGATGAATTTTTATGTTTTTGATATTTCTGGGTGGATTTCAATTCACTACGCACTTGGCGACCAATGTTACAAGAAAAGCTTTTAGTTTGCTACAATTATTTACTTAAATCAAAAGCTTTTGTTCAATAAATTTATTTTTTTTTTATTTTTTTTTTCTTTACAGAAATATTGACATGGATCAACGACAGACGAATTTTAATAAATAATAAGAAAGAATTTTTTTTTTTTTTTGTTGTATGGAAAAATCAATTAATTCTACCTAGTAGCAGGGCGTCTTTAAAAACGAATGGAGAATGATTGCGTTAGCACAAAAAAAAATAAAAAAATAAATTTAATTTTTCTTCATTTTGTATGTTAAGAAGTAAATATTGTTGTTATCGAAAATATATATTAAGGGTGGTTAAAAAAACCCATAAAAGTATTTTTTTTTTATTCGTATCATTGACATTCAAATATTCAAGGTTGAATTACATGAAAAAGATTTTTTTTTTTATTACAACAAAATTTATCGGTGAAAATACAGAAAAATAATATAAAATGCGACAGAATAATAGTAAAAGCTTTAATTAAATTTATTATTAAAAAAAAAAAGTTATTATTATTAATTGTAAATGGGTTTTATTTTGTTTATATAGAGAAAAAAAAATCACAGATAAATCTTGCGTTACTGATTCGGTCAAAGCAATATTAGCAACAGCATCGCTGATTACAAACGACATTTCCTTTTGTTCTTGTTGTTTTGTTTTTTTTTTTTTTTATAATTTATGCTAAAACAGAAAAATTAATTATTATTCAAATAGAAAAAAAATAATAATTATTATTATTATTATTATTTGCTTTGTTTAAAAGGGCAGAAGAAAAACTTTGTTTGAACTTTTGATTAAATAAATCTGATGTCAAATTTCATTACATCAAAAATGTACGATGCTTTTGTGTAAAATACAAATTTTCTCCACTACTTTCACTTCTAATTACATTTTAATGAATTTTCTCTTTTTTAAATTATTAATTGAAATTTATTAATCGAAAATACTCTTTGTGCTAATGCAGTCACATAATCTTTGCATCACTTTCCTTCATATCTTTTCCAACATTGATAAACAGTTGTTTGTTTTTTATTCTTTGTGTGTTCTCTCCAAAAACATCATAAAGATGCTTAAATTTCAATATATTATTATGCTTTTTAATTATAATTAATTAATGAAGATATTAAATCTGACAGAATTTAATTTTTTTTCTCTTTTTTTTTTTTTTTTTTTTGTGTATGATCTTAATGGGGGATTTTTTGGGTGTATACAAAACCGTTGAATACAAGGGTTTTTACATCAGTAAAAGCACAGTGAAAAGAATAAATTATTAAAGAAAAATTAAAGTATGCTTTCTACTAAAAAGTGTGTACTAAAATTTAACGGTATTACCACTTAGTTTTTATTTATATGGCAATTAGTTACATATTAATTGTTATTTTCAAGTGACGAATTTGTGTTATTTCTATAACACACTTTAACCAAGGATAATGAATAGTTTTAATTAAGGATATATGTAACAAGGCTACTAAATCACCATCAAATCAATAATTGAATAATTGGCAAAAAATAAAACGAATTAAGCTGCTGCTGGGCATAGTAAAAGTTATGTAAAAGCTTAACAAAACAGAACAGAGAATAAAAAAAAATGTTTTAGGATTATTAATTAAGGAAATCTATCTTTGGTTTATATTCCGTCAAGACAGTTTATCGTAACCTTTTTTAAAAAAATATTTTTCTATTAATCGTGACATTTTGGATAATGGACTTTTTTCTTACCCTCGCCATTACACTTACCTTACTACCTACTCAGCTTGAAGTCAGTTCGAATTTACATCATTTTTGTAATTCTTATGAATTATTGTAAAGCTTTTAAAAGATTTTCTTTTTCCTTCTTTTTTGCTTCTTCTTTGTTTTTTAAAGCCAATAAAACATTTTACAGCTCATGGGCTTTAAAGTTTTTAAAGTTTTTATAACCAAATCTCTGCAACTGCAGAGTTAAATCAATTAACAAAAAAATAAATAAATAAATAAATAAAAATTTATTCAAATCCGCATTCACACTCAACACAATCAAATGCTAATAATTAATTAAAATTTAATGCACCATCTGCAAAAATAAAAGGAATACGAAAAAAAAATAAAAAAAATTATTTTATAACGAGTTTTAGATTAAAATCATACGCTGATAACACTTAACATATGTGATTCTCTGTGTTTTCAAACAAATAAAAGTTCTTCCCACTCTTCTTCGGGTGAGTATTTATTATTTTTTCAACAAACCAAAAAAATACAAACAGACAACAAAAGTATTTTAATTAATTAATTAATTATATATGAATTTTTTGTTTTTTTTTTAATGAAAAACCCAATTTGTATTCTCAAAAAAAAAAAAAAAAAAAAAACCTTGGTCCAGTATTACCTTTTCGTTTTGTTTAATTAAAAAAAAATATATATATATAAAAAATTTGCATTTGGTTTTAAGCGAGGATCTTAAAAATAGCAACAACAACAGCAAAAGCTCTGCATATTGCTGAAAAGGCATAGTGTTTGCCGTTAACCAAGCAAAAGTGAATTATTAAACCGTTTTTTCCTGTTAATTTTTTTGTTTTTGTTTTCTTATCGTAAAACAGTCGTCGCTTTATTTAAGTAAATATAATTACAAAAAACGAAGCACTGGAGACTGAAGTTTCTTCTTTTTTTTTTTACTTTTTGCTAATTATTTAATTGTTGGATGTGAGATGGCACACAAAAAAAAACACTTTTCTTATTAGCACAAAAATTACAAGACATGCGATATTTATTTTTAACTTTATTTACAAACAGAACAGAAGTTACTCAGTTTTCTGAATGAATTTTTCTTTTCTTTTTTTTTTTATGGTATATGCAGTATAAGGATCTAACATCAAACAAATCTTTCTTGAAGAACTGCAAAAGCATCGTAATTTTTTTTTTAACATTTTATTGCTAGTAGTAAAGAACACAGTGGCTGTAACTCTTGATTTTGTATGCCCCAACCTGTATCGCTGCAAAGTTCAAGTCCATTTGGAATTTATTTATATTAATTTAATTGATTTAATTAATTGTTCTACGAGTTTGCACGAAAAAAAAAATGTATGTTTCAAGTTATGACCTCAAAAATGACTAGAATTTATCAAATCCGCTTACCTTTGAAATCCAAAGGGATAACAATAACGTGACTTTACTGTTGCACATCTATTGATTTTCTTCATTAAATTATTCGTATTTTATGTACTTAGGTATTAAAAATTAAAAAAAACACAGAAACAGAAACAATAAAAAAAAAAAAAAAATTAAATTATTTAGGTATTACTTAGAGCAGCAAATCCAGACAAGTAAAACTAACAAGAAATTCGTTAAACAGAAAATAAATTAAAATAAATAAATGCAAGAGTGAAATAATAGAAATGAAATGAAAAAAAAAAGCATAAATCCCTGCTGTTAATAGAATAAATTGTAACAATAAATTTAATGCAATACGATAAGGAATTAAGACACAAATGCATTTAAACAGCGCTTCCACGTTTGTTTACTTTATTTCAGTACATTTAAACTATAGTGAGAAATATTTTTTTTCTCTACTATTTGCTGCACAGTCGATAAATAAAAAGTAAATAAAAAAAAAATCCAAGGGAAGGAAAAACCATAGATAAATGTATTGTCAAATGGATAAAAATGGAATAAAGTCTCTAATACTATAGAGTCCGTTAAAGCTTTTATCTACTAAACGTCGCCTTCAGATTCATTGCTGAGTATACTGCATGCTATTCAAGGTCTTGTCTCTGTGTTTTTTTTTTTTTTTTATTTTCTTGTTGTTTAAATCCAGAAAAATTGAATATCGATTCCCCATAAACAAGGTCTTTGTACTCGGTTAAAAATGTATTAAAAAAAGAACAAAAAAAGAACAAAAAAGAAAAGAAAAGAAAAAGTGGCAATGATAAGACAGCGATTTTATTTCCTTTCTTTACTGCATAAACTAACCTAGTGTACTGTGTGACGACAATACACTATGGTACAATCATTGGTTTACATCGCTGTATCATCAGTATATTGTTGATACAGACTATTATTGATCATAAATAATAATATTTGGTTTTCCTTCTTATGAATACACACACACACACATTTTACTACAGAAAAAAATTTAAAATAAAATAATAAAACTATTCCCAAGAATAAACAATGATAGAAACACAACACCTGTGTCTCTATCGTTTTTTCATTTAATAAAATAATGAATAAAATTTCCAATTTTCATTTTTGCATGCAGAAAAAAAAAAAAAATCAATTAAAACACCAAACCAACCTCATCTAACCGTTCTATTATTTTAATTAGAAAATTTTCTAATTATAATATTAAAAATAGCGAAAATTACTGAAATTTCTTTAAAAAAAATAAATTTTTTTTTCTATATTTTGCATATTAATAACGTCACGTGTTATATAACACAAAAACACAAACACACACACACACAAATAATAAAAACAAAACGAAAGCTAAGATAACGTAAAAATTATAATAAGAGCAAAAGCAAAAAAAAGCTTGTGGTCTAAGGATTAAAGGTATCAGGAATAAAGCAACCATGAAGCAATTTACTTGACAATATTGATGAAATTCCGAACATGACAACCAACCATAAACGTGATGTTTTTACTTAATTTATTTATTTTTATTTCTCTCTTAGTTTCACTGTAGTTTTTTTTTTTTTTTTTTTTTTTTCATTGGTTTTCTCTATTGCTGCAAAGCTATAGAACCGATAATCAACGGTTTTATTTTTACGTTGACAAATTTACAATGCGGTTTCAATTGTAAGACACTTAAAAATTGGGGATTCCCATAGAAAAGCTTCGCTTATGTAATTACACAATCTGATTGCATATACATGAAATTGCAAATAACATTTTTAAAGTATGCGACACAATTTTTATACCAGCCAGTCTAATGTCTCACTAAAGTTTCGTAATTTTTTAATTGAGTTAATAAAAAAAACAAAAAAAAAAGAGAGTGAAATTCCTTTGTACGTCATCAAAATAAAATATATAATTAAAGCGAAGTTATGCAAAGTAATATCATAAAAAAAAAAAAAAATGTAATAAAAGCTGCTGTTGCTGCTGCTACTTGTTTTCAAACTCCCCCTTACATTCATGTTAATTTTCTTGGTTCAGTGGTTACGAAATTGTTTTTTTTTTTTTTTTTTTGTATGTTTGTTTTGCAAGCTTTTTCCCCTGCGATACAGACTGCAATTTTTTTTTTTTTTTTTGTAAAGCTACATGAGCTTGGTTTATCCAAAAAATAAACATTATTGTTAATTCAATAGAACACAAGAAAATAACAAACAAAATGTTTAATACAGAGAGAAAAATTACAGATTATACAAAAGCTTTGAATATAAATTCAGTTATAACTGGAGTAGTAAGGAGCAACAAAGAATTTTTGCGCTTTATTTATAAAAAAAAAGAAAAAGGCAACAACCAAAAATGGACTGTTAATATTATTATAATAACAATTAAAGATTAAAATCATTTTCTATAAACTTTTAAGTAGTTTTAATCCCAGTTTTATTATTATATTTTTTTTTGCTATTGCTAAATAACAAACGGATTAATATTGATTCTAGTAGTTCCCAAGTAAAGCTTTTTCCATTATTATTTAATTTTTTTTTTTTATTCTTATAGAAAAAACACTTAGTTTTATGTAATAATTGTTGTCATAAAATTTCTATCTGTGTTAAAACTGAATTTCAATCAAACAAATAATTAAATTAATTCAAATCAGTGACGAAAAATCTTTCATTTTTTTTTGGTTTGTCTTTGGTTTGCACTTGTCGATTATCCCTTTGATGGTTTGTTTTTATTGTTTTTTTTTTTTTTTTTTTTGTTTCTAAATAAAAGGTTCTCTCAATGGGAATATTCAAAAAAAAAAAAAATATTAACATTTTGATATGCACAACTGGGAGTTTTAAAAACAATAAAACCCAAATCAACACGGTTTTTAAGGAGTATTTTTTTAAAAATTGATTAAATATGATTACAGCACTGATTTATTTACATAATTATTACGTAGTTTAATATTATTTATCGATTTTAATATTATTATTATTATTGTGAAATTTAATTAAATTTTAATGCGGGTTTTTTTTTTTAATTTATACAACAAAAATGTTTATTTCGTTCGCTAATATGTTGGAATCTCTTCTTTTTTTTCTCTTTTTTTTTTTTGCCGATGTATTTATTAATCAATTGTGGTGTGTTGTTGTTATATAATTAAATAATTTTTGTTTTATAATTACTGATTTAAATGATACAATTTTTGTGTACAGTTTATAATAAATGTTTCATGTGTGTGTCTGTGTGCATTAGTTTAAATTAATTTTTGTGGTGATTATATGTGAGATATTCATAGTTTTAAGCCAGTTTGTTTATATACTATGAGGTTTTATTAATATAGCTTAACTTTAATATTATAGAGCAACAATAAATACTGAATTTTTTTTTTTTCCTTTACCTCTTTACATCTTTTCCATTTTTCTTATTTCTTATTACAATTTCCCACTGTTTATGTAAATAATTTATTTAAATCTTTATCAAACAAACAGATTAATATTGTATCAACAATAACAAATTATTTATTTATTTAAATTTTATATATTTTATTTTTTAATTCAATTTATAACACTCGTATAGAATTACAATAATTAAAATTCATTAAACATTATCCATTTAACCTAGTAACAAATAATTCAGCTGTTGCTGCAAATTTTAATAGGAGATGGAAATATATTTTTTCGATGGAAATTTATATTTTTAAACTAAATAAAAAGTGTACGGTGGATGTTTGTTATTGTTATTAGGTGGGGTAGTTAGTTTAAATTTAAATCTTCTTTAAGTTTACATCACAAACAAAAGTATATATTTTCCCTGTTTATTCCTTGTCTATTTATAAAAAAAAAACCGTACCAATGTATTTAAATAAACGGATTTTATGCATTTGACATAAATCAAATTAGCATAACAACATATACAAAAAAAAAGCTTCTTTATTTTTTTTTTTAGTAGAAAAGTAATAACGCTCGAAGTAATAACATAAATCAATAATCAATATTTAGCTAATTAATTAAAATGTTATGTTATCAAATTAAACAGAGAACTATAGAGAAACAAAAAAAAAGGTTTTAAAGTAAAACTCGATTAAAATGTCATTATTGCTTGAAAATGCAATAAAAAAAAAAAAAAACAAAAAGCTTAAGCTCTCTTGTTATCTGTACTAAAATTAGTTATATAATCGATCTTATTACTTTAGTACATTTTAAACACTTTGCCTGATTGTTTCATTATTATTTTCTGCACCTTAATCCAGTAATCAATTGATCGATCTTATTGTCTTGTAAAAAGTGCTTAAAATTCTAAAAACATTTCCCATTTACCGTGTACCTCAATTTTAAACTAAAGTAAATTAAATTAGCTTTTAGTAAACTGTATTATTTTATCCATCGATTTATTATGTATACAATTGGCTAAACATCCCTTAAACTATATATATATATATTATTGATTAAAATTAATTCTGCTTATTGTTTGTGAAAAATTATTTGTTTTGTAATAATCTCATGTATGTATCTAGATCAATTGTATTTATAAATAAATGAATGTTATGTCATGATACTTTATACCACAGCAGAAAAATTAATAAATAAATAGAATTAAAACAATTGAACATAGATTATAAAACCGTCCTTTGTACTAAAATTATTATTTATTAAGTAGAAAATTCGTTTTATTATTTTATTCGTTTATTACTCCACTAAATTCAATAAATACATTTTTTTTTTTAAATTAAAATTACCTTAATTACGGGTTAATTAATTAATTAATTAAATAATAATGAAAAAAAAAAACATTTTATTCGTTTTAAACAATATTAACGCGCTATAACAAAAACGTCTGTCATCAATCTTTGTTTAATCAATTATTTTGTATGCTACGCTCGTATATTCGAAAGATTATTAAAAATTAATAATTTATTTTATAATTTTCATACCTTTTTCTGGTCATTTTTACACAGTTATGGCAAACATACATATAAATAATTTACAGGTGATAAATTCAACTTTATCTCTTTGTTTCACGGTAATGGTGGAATGGTTGGTATTTTATCGCTTGGAATATTATTCCTTCGATAACATAAATCATAAAACTAAAAGAAGAATTTATTTATTTTTTTTTTTTGTTTTTTTCATTTCTAAACGACCTTTCATTTAAAGGTCTAACTTGCCCTTATTGCCTTATAGCAGTTAGATATCTCAATTTGAACTGGGAAAAAAAAGAAAAGAAATGAAATGAAAAAAGAAAGAAAAAAAAATTAAAATAATATTGATTGATTGATAACATCTGTAGGTTCCTGGGAAGATATTAAAAGTTTTCTTCTATTTTTTTTTTCATCTATTCCTTCTATTCAATAGATACAAAAAAAAAATAAAAAAAAAAGACAAACAAAGTATAATTCACGTAAAGATTCTTTAATTTATTAACTTTATTTCTACCATCGACGGTAATAAAAATTAAATTTTTTTCTTTCAATAAATTTCATTAATGTTTAGGACGGAAGTGAAATGTTTTTTTTGTTTCTCTTTTGGATAAAAATACTACTTGTTACACACACCAAAAAAAAAAAATAAAAGAAAAAACGTCAATTTTCATTAAAACGAACAGACACTTGACAAAAAAAAAAAAAGAAAAAAAATTTCTGTGTCGTCTTTCACCCCAAAAACAAACCGAAAATACTAATAAAAAATTGATGGAAATTTCATTTTCGTTTCTTCGTGTTTTTTTTTTAATTTTAATTTAAATGAAATTACTTAATGAAGAGAGTAGAGATATAGAAATTTGTTAACAGAATACCTCAATTAAGGATAAACAATTAAAGGATAAATTCGATAAGATTTACTTAAGGCGGATATAGTGAAATTAATTCATTCAAAAACAGCGCAAAAAAAAAACCTTTTCTTAGTTATTGTCGGCATTTTTATACCATATAATAAATTAATTAAATTTTATTTAAATTTTTTTTTAATGATTATCACTAACTGATTATAATGATAATAAATTTTAATTTTATTTAATTAACTGTGAACAGAAGGAATGTTGAAATCGAAAAACATTTCGTTGGAGAAGAAAGAAAGTCTACAAAACCCCTGATTATTGTAGAGTTTGCGCTATAAAACAATTATTTCTCCTCGAAAAAAGCTTTACATTTTTATTTTCAGCTAAACACCCTTGCTAGATTCATTTTTGCATTAATAGGTGGTAAAATCACAGGTAAAAGCTTTCTGGTTTTATTATTTTATTCACTTTTTTGCAAACATCAATAGTTTTTACTTGGTATCAACCTAGTTATTAAAAGGCGTTAAGTTAATAATAATAAATAAATAAATATAAAAAAAAAAAAAAAAAACCACAAATTAACTTAAAATTCTCCAATAATCAAATAAAGTTAATTATCCTTCCGCCAATTTAATATTTTTGCCATACTATGAATAATATTAATATAAATGTCGGGTGTTACATTTCCACCTGTTTGCGTTAAAATTATCAACAGCAACAGCAACAACAGCAACTATGCTCTAATAAACTAAAACAATATTCAGCATACAAGTAAAAATAATAAAAAAAAGTAAAATTCCTTTTGATGGTTAGAAAATAGAAAAATAATTTTCTAACCATCCTCATCATCATCATCATCGTCATGTTTATGAGTTCAATGAATTTTTCCTCGTTTATTATAGACAGAAAACAATTTTTTCTTTTTTTTTTTTTCTTTTTTATTATGAATTAAATTAAACGGAAAATTTATGGATTTTATTTGGAGCAGGTTTTGTAATAATCGAAACGGTGTACACCCTTAGATGAGGGATTTTTTTTCTTTTTTTTTTTATTTTGCAAAAACTAATCGATAAACAGCGATTTTAATGGTAAAAACTAAAACAACGGTTGTTACGGAACCTTTATCTATTTTTCTTTCATTTCTATTAAAAAAATAATAATTTACCAGGGAATTTTTTGTAAATTACTGACCTAACCCTACCCTCTTTATTGCAAATACATTTTGCTTTGCAAACATGTAAACCATCACAGATGAATCAACAAACCAAAGTAGATACAAAAAAAAAAAAAAACATTTTTATCCTTGAAATTAATAAAAAAAAATTTCCACGGAAAATTTTTTTTTTCTTTTTTTTTGATTAATTAAATCAACTCGTAAAAATGTAATAAAAAAAAAATATAATAATAATAAAAAATTCGCTAAAGTTTTTATCAATTTAATTTTAATTTTTATTATTTTTATTTTTTTATTACTGCACTCTATAAAAACTGATTGAAGCATAATCGATTGGCATAAATAATTGGTGAAGAAAAATTCATTTTTTTTTAATTATCGATGCGAAAATTTTATTGTTTTGTTTTTTTTGTTTGTTTTTTTTTTATTGGAAACAGAAACAAAAAAAAAAAAAAAAAAAAAAAAAGTTTGTTAAGCTTTATGCTTTGAATTCTGATTTTGTTTTTTTTTTTTTTCTTTTTTCGTATGTATGTAGGTCATTCAGATTTTATAAGCCAAATACCAAAATGCAACATCAATCATAGAACAAACGATCAAAATAATGCTGGCGTGTAATCAACCAGTAAAACTTTCTTTATTCAGAAATTTTAAAGTCAAAATAAAGTTTTCATCATAGAAAATTATCGCTTCATAACCACAGTATATATCCTTAAATCGTTGCCACAAGAAAAAGCACAGGAAAAAAAAATTCCATCAAATTAGCATTTATTGGAGAATGACTAAATATGTTAATTTATTTTGCTTTTGCTTTAATCAGATTTAAACTTATTAAGTCATTAAGAAGAGAAGCAACAACAAACAAAAAAATCCGTTAGCCTAGAAAAAGCTTTACACACAATTTTTATACAAAAAAAAAAAAAAAAACTGGATTAAGCTTCATTTACTTTTGAATGGATTCTGCTTGCTTCTTTTTTTTTTTTTGTAATAAAAAATTTTGATCTAGCAAAACCAAAACAAACAGGAAAAAAAAAAAAGTTAATTTTACTGAGCTTAGCACAAAGCTTTTATGAAAAAAAAAAAAAAAAAACTTTTTTCAGTTTTACCTAAGAGAATTAATCGATTTATTAAAGTTTGTTTCCTTGCGAATCGTTTTTTAATTAATCGTGGTAATAATATGGGGGTGGTGGCGAGAAAAATAATCAAAGAAACGATCACAGGGCATTAGCACACGTACGCATATATATTGCGTACGCGAAATCTTATCATGGAAAATAAAATTCCAGTACTTTAACCGAGAAAAGTACATAATTACAGAACAGATCATAAATAAAACATCAAAAAATCATCTAACCATTGAAGAATAAAACGCTAAGTTTGTATGGTTCTGACGGATTATGTTTTAGCTAAGTTTTTCCATATTTTCTTGTTTCTCTTCATTTTTTTTTTTTTTTTTTGATCTTTTTATCACAAATAGAAATTTATTCGCAACCGTGTCACGTATATTTATTGACTTTTATGTTTCACATTGAATCTATGTTGTCACGTTAATAGAATAATTTACTTTCTTGATATATTCGTTTCATGACCTCTTCTTCATCTTTATTATCTATCAAACATTGCACATATGAAATGAAATAAAAAAATTAAAAAAAATTCAACCAACAAAGCCACAAACGTTTTACGTAAATTCCGCTTTTGATAAATACTTTTCTAAATATCCCAGAGCTCACGATATAACTCTAAAGATTCTGTAACAATTCACAAATGTGTTAAAGTGTTTTTGTGATTAGATAAATTATTCAATGACCTCGGGATCCAATGTTATTAATTTTATTTTGATGCAACCACCAAGGAACCAAGGAAATTAAAATTATCACTGGAATATTGGATGCTTAATACATTTAGTTAGTTCTTACTTTCACTTGAAACTGTGTTAAATGAATTTTTCTATTTTTCTATTTTCAAACAACTTAACGCTCGATAAATTTGATTAAAATTTGTTTTTCCCGGAAGTCAAAACAGTGGAGAATTTTAGCGAATTAAAGCATACAAATAAAAATTAAAAATTTTAATTTACATTAAATATCATCTTTAGCTTTATTAAGTTATTAATTAATTTAGATATGCCATAATTATTACAATAATTCTAAATAAAGTCATACTGATGAATTATTTTTTTCACAAAAATTAAAAAAAAAAGCAAACAGAATTATCTACCATATCCACCAAATCCACAACAGTCACTGGTGCAACTATTATAACAATTGCGTAAACAACCTAATCCACACCGTTCTAAAATAAAAGAACAATAGAAAATTAATTAAAGTCAATTGTTTTACCATAAAACTGTATTAGATCCTCCATAATTACTATTTCTTATAAGAAATTCTATTTCACGTTGGGTTATATCTTGATTATCATATAAATTCAATAATAACGGATTGCAGTCCACCATTGAAATGATTAGTAAAATTAGTAAAAAACTTTTGAAAAACATTTTTGATTTTTTGATATTACTGGGAAAATAACGAAATAAACTGTTTGCTGCACGTAAACAAGTAGACAATTTATAGCAAAGATTTTTCTTTTTTTTTTTTTGTTTCGATAAGGTAATCAATTATGAGAACAGTTTTATACCGACACTGTGTCTAAACTAATTAAAAAAATTATTTACGGTTTTATGCGGAACTTAATGAAATAAATAAAATAATTTCTTAGCAATAGATGGAGATAATAAACCAAAATTTCTTCAGAGTTACAAACTGTGCTTTTACGATGTGCAGTCACAAGCTTATCAAAGACTTTTACGCTTTTAATAATAAAATTATTGCCACCTGTATACTAATAGAATCAGTTAACACCAGACCTAATCTTGTAAGACAAAAAATTGTTTTTGTTGGTCATTAAAAAATTCACAGAATTTCCGGTGTAATAAAAAATTTAAATCTGGTTTTACTTCATGATAAAGATGTTTGAATAATAAAACGTTGTTTTGTCACGAAAACAAAAATTCCCATAACGACATGGATTTCAGTTTTTTTTTCTTCTAGTTTTCAGGAAAATTTCAGTTGTTTTGACTGATCAGAAATCAGATTTCAATGTGCTCTCGCATAGCGAGCATGTATTGTAAAACTGTACCGAGTATACAGTGTTTCGTAGCAAACAACTCAATACACTTTCAACACATTAAAGTAAACAAAAAGTAAAAAAAAAAAATAAAAAAGTTTCTGTTGCTCATTCAATGTATTCGTTTAGCTCGTAATGGTTATGTTTCGTGTGAGCATAAATTGTGTTGTCGTCACAAAGTAAACAAACTTTTACTCATGTTGCATCTGATTGTTGTGCATAAGTTTTGTTAGTTTTGTGTGCTAAAAAAAAAAAAGAATGTGTCTTTGTTTTTAAGAAAAAAATTCCGAAAAAGAAAAAAAAAAAATGTCAACAACAGCAGCAACAGCAACAACTGATAGTGAAGAGGAGGAAGTACGTACACTATTATTGCGACATCGTTGCATTATTAAGCGTGACCTAGAGGATACAAATCTATTGGCAATTTTAGTGAAAAAAAATGTTTTAAATATAATTGAAGAAAGTTTAATCAATAATGAAACAACAAATGATAATAAATCATTTAAGTTAATCGATGTTATTGCACGAAGTGGTTTTCAAAAGTTTAAAGAATTTTGTTATGCAATCGAAAATGAGTGTGAACAGTTAATTACCGATTTGATAACGGATAGATTTAAATATGGTAATTATTATACAGTATTTAAAAATTAGATTAATTAATGGGTTTTGTATGGTAACGATTAAGGTGTGTCACCCTGCAATGAGAAAATGAAATTTTTTTAAAATAAATATTTAAAGAAAACAGTTTTTTTTTTTTTTTCCGGTGCATTTAAATGCATTGGAAAATCAACGATTCATCAGAATAAACATGAAACAGGAATTTTTTCTTTTTTTTCTTCTATTTATGTAAACAAAGATCACAAAATCGCAGCCAGACTGACGGACAGACAGACACATGTTGCATGTTACTTATCTGTTAATTTATGTTAATAAACAAAATGCATAGAGACGAATATTTAATTTGTTTCAACAAGAAAAATAAAGCATAAAACACAAAACGTTATAACATAAGGAAGTAAATAAAATAGAAAACAGAAAACTTTTTTTATGAATTGTAAAAAGACAAGGAAAAACAAAAAAAAAAAAAAAATCTTATCTGCATAGTAGTAAACGTTGCCTGAAACGTAATAAGAATAAAATGTAATTATACGGCTGCACAATTTTGACAATGGTTTTTGTGTGTACAGTGGCGGTAAAACAGTCTGTAGTTCAATTACAGTAAAACTGAACCACCAACAGCACCAATATACCAACTATCAAATACAAAAGACTGCAGTAAATCTAATTTCCTCTATATATATTTTTTTTTATACAGTAAAGTCTCACTTATTTAATCTTTTGTAAAATTTAAAAAATTAATATTCAAGGAGAATTTCAGAAAACTTCTGAATCCCATATACTGTTCTACTGTTCATTTTTATTTGTTTATTATTTTCTGGTTTTTAGGACTTCTGAGACTAGGAGTTATTAGTGTAATTTCTTTATTTCAATGCATTTATTTATCACAGTAATTTTTTAATAAATGTGTAAAACGGAAGTATAGAAATCAGTGCATTACCACTTCAGAGGCACAGAATAATCAAAACTCTACTGTATGTATTACAATGAGCTTTCTGTAAACATAAATTATTGAATGCAGTAGTGTAGAAGTATAGTTATAACACGGTATATACACTATACAAGGGAATAAATACACGTAGTGTAGTTGGTTGCCCGTTTTCTTGAATGGATTTTCTATTTTTGTAAATTAGGTGAACGAACGAGACGTGGTAAACTATTAAAGAACATAAAACAGAGATAGGAGTATTTATTGGTTATACGAAGGCGCAACAACAATATAATAACAAAATAATAATAATAACAAGGGGACACTGAATAAGGGATGAAGTTTAAAAAAAAAAAAATATTGTTTTTATTTCTAGGGATGTACAGTTGAGTAAATTGTGTATAAATGCATAATGTTTACATTTTTATTAATGGTAAATTCAATATTACCATGCCAGCAACACCATTTTAGCCATACCACTTCTACCACTTTACTCATCTACCTAACATACGTAATTAGCTGCAATTTACTTTACACAAATCAACCTTACCTGCTGTACTCTACAGAGAATTAAATACAAAAATAAAAACCAATAAATTTCTGCTTCGTCCAGCATATCCTGACGTTGTATACACACACACAAATAAATAAAAAATTATTCAGGCCAATAAATTTCACGACATCATCATCAAAGAGTGATATTATAGCGCCCTGAATTATAGAATTAAAAAAATAAAAAATAAAAAACAACAAACAACAAAACACCGTGGGCTAGGGGACGCAAAATTTATTCTAAGATTCTTAAAATTAAAATTCTCAATTCGTGTTGTTAACAACTTTTCTGTTTCTTTATATTATGCTTCAATGATCCTTTCGTTATGCTTTGTAAAAAAAAATAAAAATGTTTCAACACAAATTCTATAGTTTTGGTGCTGTTGTTGTGTGCGTACATTTCCTGTCCGGTCTTTAATTTCTTAACTTTATTTTTTTCTTCTTCTTCTTCTTCTTCTTCTTCTTCTGTATTCATTACTGCTGTTATTGTTTTTCTTCTTTCTTTCTTTAAATTCTTTAAAAACCATGGGATCTTATAACAAAAATTATAAAAATAAAAATAAAAAAAATTCTACAAATCCATTAGCCCAGAGTATTGGGCAGATGTTTTTTGTTCGTTCTTTCACCAAACTTGAGTACGCTAAAGTGAATTTTTTTTTTTTTGTTTTGTTTTGTTTTGTTTTTTACTTTTGACTTCTATAAATAAGAATTGTTTTTTTCTACGTTTGCGATATGATTATTATATTTTATAACTGCTTAATGCCACTTGATTTACTTAAGAGGAACGAAAATCAAACAACTAGAGAATTATTATTATTAATAATAACCAGGAGTCAGTCATTTAAACATTTTTTTTTTTTTTAGTTTTATTATTATGTTTACTTTACATGCATATTGTGTGTTTGTTTGTACAGTAGAATCGTGTTAATGACTTTTAAGAAAGCAAAACAATTTCTATTTTTCTTTACCGTTGTCAAGTGAACCGAAAGAAAAATTTCCATAGTTATCTAGAATTCAGTTTATTAAACTGAAAAAAATATTAGTTGTGCATTATGAATGCTAAAAAAAAGTCTTTCAGAAGTTTAAATCATATAAATAAAACTTCTGGTATTTATTGCATTCAAAAGTCTTCTGAATAACTAATAATAAAATATCCTGTCCAAGTTTACTGTGACTCTACTGTACTTATTACGATTTGCTTTCATTTATGTTTGTTTAATCGCATAAATTTCATTTAGTGTTTTCATAGCAAAAAAAAAGTAAAATTAAAAGTTGCTTTAACTATCCCCATCCCAGTGGCCAATCACCGTGGTGATAAAAAAAAAAGTATTTATTTATTTTTTGCTACAAATATAACTCATGGGGTTAATTAGTTCCTTCACTATTAATATTTGTTTACTTTTTTACCAGGGTTTTTATTTACTAAAAACGTATTTACTAAAGAAAAATAATAATAATAATAATAATTACAGTGCTGGTTAGCTAATAACGCAATGAAAAATCAACCCCAATGGATATTTTTATTATTATTATTTTTTTTTTTTCATTTAATTTATAATTGATCAGAGATAATTAAGATAATTTTTTTTTGTTTATTATAAGGCTGTTGTCGCCTTTTATAATTATTTAAAGTGGTTGATAGTTATT